>CM049593.1:1955983-2060878 GCA_026979955.1 Megalurothrips usitatus
AATTTCCTCAGGGTCATCTTCGTCTTCTAATTCATCTAAATCATTGGCTGCAACACACATATTATGCAAAACTACACAAGCATTTACAATCTTCCCTGACTTTTCGGGGTCAAAATGAAGGGTCCTATGTTTGTTGAGGCATCTGAATCTGGATTTCAGGTGACCTATTGCCCTCTCCACGGAACTCCTTGTGATCATGTGGGCGGTGGTGAAATTGGCTTCCCTTGAGCCCTCAGCGGCATCCAAAATTGGAGGCTGAAGCCAAGGTTCATGCGGATACCCAGAATCACCTGCAACAGACAAGATCAACGTTAGTGCAAATCACAAAATTAAATATTTTGAGCTACCCTAGTTAAAATGATACTGACCTAATAGCCAAAGTTGTTCTCCTTCCCTGAATAAATTCTGCATCGTTCTTCGGAGGCCACTGTTCGACCAAATAAATGAATCGTGGGTGGCTCCAGGGAACCGAGCAACCACGTTCAGAATATTATAATCAACATCACAGCACTGGAATTAAGAGGGGGGAAAAAAATTAAAATTCAACCACACAAATTTGGTTTTAGAATAATAAGTACACTTTAAAAAAATCATCTTGAATAAGCCCAAAATAATAAGCCCAAACAAATTTTCTTGGTTTTGGAGTGCAGTGGTTTCACATGGAATGACCCAGGATGCACTGTATTAAATTTTGCCAGGAGATATACAAAAGGCAAGACAGTCACCACTTGAATGTTCAGCGAATGATATCCTTTTCTGTTGAGATATTGCTCCTCATGAACCCGAGGTGCAATTATGGCAATATGTGAGCCATCCACCATACCAAGCACACCGGGAATATATGGATAGCGTTGAAAATTCCTGATAAGAAACATTTAGTTATTTTTTTAAAAATATAAGTGGAAAACAGTGGAAAACAAAGATAATAGAATTCTCTAACTTACTTCAAAATCAATCTTCTCCTTGCAGCAGGTGTAGAGGGAAACGAAATGTGGTTCCTCAGGACTGGCACACTATTCATGGCATTAATGACTTCATCAAATGCTCTGCTCATGGAGGGTTGGCTCATAGGAGCAGCATTATCAGCCCCAACACTTTTCTGGTAGTTTCCTTGACCCAGCAAGTGCAAGGCTGACAGGACCTGCATTAAGACACAACAGGCAATGTTAAGACACATTTTTACACATCGCACATCCCAATAGGTAAACACGCACTGTCAAAAGCCTTTAAAAGCGTTGTGCTTTACCTTAAGCTCCACGCTTATGGCTGTACTGCGCGCTCCTCCACGAAGATAAGGCCGCAGTTCTTCGGTTAAGGCACGCGCAAGATCCCGCGACAACCGATACCGACCCCGAAAATTGTTTTCAGGCATCTCGTAAGGATTGGAGGTGTCCCTGAGATGTCTTGTGATGGCTGCATAACGTCGTCGTTGTTCAAGGACCGCCCGCCTAACCCGTTGCCTCTGCACAGCCCGCCACCGCAAAATACCGATAGCGTCCATCACGCTCGCCGAAACAGAAAATTTGCGCTGCTGACACGACCAAACACACTGCTCCACTGCTCGTAAACGACTGCATCAGAGTATTCTAGACTGCATGTTTGCGGACTTTCCGTGTTCCGAGGGGCCCGGCCGAGACCAAGGAGCCCTCGGCCAGTCGCCTTCGGTCTCGGTAATCCCGGCCGACACGGAAACCCCCCCGGGAGCTTACAGAATACCGCGGTACGGCGCGGGCCCGAAAAGTGACGTCACGATCCGAGGGAGGCGGGAGTGGGGGTACCGAACCGAGACCGAGCGGGGATACAGAATAGGGCTCCTGGTCTCCGGGCACGAGTGGGAATGTGGCCACAAAGTTGTGGCCACAAAACGGTTAGCATTTTCGAATCGACTGTAGGTATAGTGCGTTAGTCACGAAGCCACCTCCCGACTGGCAATCGTGTAGCTAGCACTGCCCGTGCGCAGCATCCGTGCCCTTCCGTCGACAAACGCACGGGTTAGCAGGGATGTTGGTCACGTGCTTAGTATATGAAATCATCGTACGCACTAGTCGAAGGAGTTTAGCGTAAGTCGAGTAATGCCGGCTAACTATGTCGCTACCTCTCATTTGTAGGTACTCGCGAAACTTTCCAAATTAACTGAATCGCTACCCCGCTTTCATGCCAGGATGCGTCGTTCCTTGTGTCAGAATTGGTGTTAGCGCGGTGCCTTCAAAGCGTGGTGCACACCCTGCAGCAACTCCGTCGATATCCCACGAGGCCAACAGGGTGCATCGCACGCGGTGTTAGCTTTGGTGTTGCCGCCTCGATCGGCACCAGTGCTCGAGCCGCGTGTCCTTACTCCGTGACCGCCCGACGGCCCTCCCGCGTCCCCGCACTCAGTGTTAGCTGGGGTGCCAGAGCACGACTCGCAACGCGTATTACACGCCCAGCGGGTGTCCGAACTTGTTCTAAGCACCGTCAGAGGTCGCACTGTTCCTCGAGGGGTCCCGTACGAGGATGCGGCGTGCGAAACACTTCGAGCTGGTGATTCTTCTTTGTCGCTCTATTCAGGCGGCAACAAGGGAGACAAGGATAGCATTCTCAACTCGGCGTTCCGGATGCTGCCTGCTCGGGGTGTGCCACGGTGGCCGTGTGGGTTACTCCCAGCCCCGACTGCCCTCACAGTATGCGGAAAAAGACGGAGTGAACCGTGAATATGAAAGCGGTTCTCCGTGGTCGCAGAGCACCTGACGTAATCAGTCAGGTGCCCTTCCGTTGAACAGCGTATTTAACGCGCCATTCAATAAATGATTTTTTAGCGAGCGAAGCGAGCTCACGTTCTCAAAACGGGCCCCGCGACAACTTTGGTCGTCGTGACTCTGTCTGTCTGTCTCTCTGTCAGTCACTGACTTTCCAGAAACACCACACAACCGTTTTAGCTCCGCTTTTAAGTATTGGTTCTATAATAATCGGCCCACGAAATGACGAGCCATTTTTTTCGATTAATTGCGTTTGAAATATTTTGTAGTACTAGCAGAGGTAGGACATTTCAATCCGTGCGGTTGGCACACTGACGGAACTCAGTGACGTCACGGCAGCCGTTCGGCAGGCTGGTGGTTTGGCATTGCTGCGACATATTTTGTCGTCGGTTGCTAGTTCGACATGAATTTTGGACATTCAATGCGAGATTTTCTGTTGCTGCGGCTGCGGTGTGATGACAGGTAAGTGACAAGTAGTACGTCGGCTGCAAAACAGTTCGCGTTCACGTACGTCCCCCCGCTCCATGACGTAATTTTTTACGAAACGAAATAAAACGTATCATGAAGTGGGGGTCGATTGACTGCCTTCATTCGTTTACGCATTTCGTTTTTAAAGCAATTTCGCATCCGCGGACACCTACTGGACCGCTGTGTTATGGTTACATAAGTAAAAGATGCAGTTGTTTACAAACAACGTTCAGAGGTTATGTTCCCCTGTGCCTGTCCTGGCTTTTGTTGAAACAGCATTAGTAATTACGATTTGGACTACTTCATAACCTTGCAAATATATTCTTTCTTAATCGCATTACTTCTCATGTGCTACATGCCATAACCTAAAACTGTTGGGAAGTAGTTCTTACTGTGCTGTTAGCACTCAGTTATCAGTAGCATACTCTTGTCGCAACCAACCAAGAGAGAGTTGGAAGCACCGTTACAGGTGGAAGAAAAAGTGCGTTTCCCAAAACAATGCCTTCGATTTGTTGCAGTGCTTTTTTCTTGCGGTGATGATGCAAATGTATGGCGAAACCAGCAAAAGCCCAGTAAACTCTGTTATAATAGTGTCAATAGTGTTAACACTGTTTGATTTTTATATCTGTTACAGACAGGAATCGGGCAAGTCCAAATTACTGAAGGAAACAACTGGTCAGGGACTGCATCTAAGGACTCATCAGTTTGGACTATTTGTCAACGGATTTAATTCCAGCTGAAATTTTGGCAAAAAAATTGTGGAATATTTACATTTGTCAGTCATCTGACCTACCTGTAACTGAAGGATGTGCATTGATATTTGTTCTTATGTATTCGTTTTCGAACCACTGGACAAGGTTTTTCCCTCTTCAAGGTTTTCCTTGTTCTGGCGAGGTTTTTATATTTTTTCCTTGCCCAGTCTCCAATTGGGGTGGTACGAAATTGTAGCTGGTTTATTTTTTCTTAATTTATTGTACTATGAAGCTGTTATAGTATGAAATGTTTCGTTAACTTTATATCTGATCTGTGGAATAAGGGGGCGTGTTGTATATTTATTGTGTACTTAATCCTTGATCTCTTTTGTGTATGTTATATATAGTTCCTCATTTTAAATTGCCACTCTGTGAATCCATACTTGTTCTGGTTTATTCTTGTGACTCCAGCGCTCCGCTCATGAACAATAAACTTTGTATGGTATCCAGCAGCCCAACTGTGTGGTCGTTCCCCCCTACGCCCCTTCGCATAAGTTTTTCCACGTTAACACTAATAGAAGCAAAAAGAACGATTTTAGCGCTCGCCTTGTCTGTTTCTAGTTTCATCTCGTGAATTAAATAACGTAGGAATGTTCTGATGATGCTGTTTTTATCGGTCTGTGATGTAGACAGCGCGAATTTTTGGGAAAACACGAAAACTAAAATAACTCTTGTTCTGAGACCGAAGATGGCCGCTACACTGCAAGGGATTGTCGTTTTTAAACGACTTTTTGAAGAAACTAAATTAATCAAGAAAACTTCGTAAAATAACGAAATTTTCTTACAAACGATAACTAGTCATCAGGCATGTGTGATAGGCTTAATTGACTTCCTCATAGTTGGGATGAAATGAAGAAAACATCGCAGCGTTATCCTCTCAAATTGAGGCTATTTGCCCTTTGTACTATGGAAAGGACCTGCAAATTCCTCATGTTTTTCGTTAGAAAACGAAGAAATCTTCGTAAAGCTATTCGTTTAGAAACGAAGGTCTACAGTTCCCAATTAATCAAACAATCTTCGTTTTGAAACGACTGAATTTTTTACAGTGTAGAGCAGGCGCGGTCGCGGCAAACAATCAACTCGGCCGTGGTGCCGCCCGGAGTAGTCATTTTTAAATGATAAAAACCATTTTGGAATGGCTAAAATCAGCCATAAAGTCATTTAGAAATGGTTTTGTCATTTCAGAACTGTGGACCATCGATGATCTTGCTATTTTAAAACATGTTCTCAAATAGCCCTAACCATTTCCAGATCAGCCTTTTTACAATTACCTTTTATTAACAGTGTACAAATTATTTACATTGCTCAGAATGCCGTCTGCTTCGGAAAACATTTTAAAGAGAAGGCCGTCGAATACATCCCTTATACCATCAGATTGATATCGTTCAAAACGGTAGAATAACAATTCTTGAGCTGCAGGGTTTGACTCAAGAAATACTATAAGCTAAGCTGCTAGAGGAAATGAGATTAAAAAATTCCAGCGCCTCAACCGCTGAGTGGTCCTTGGGGGCCAGGATTTTCAATGTTAAAAAGGATGTTAACGATTTTATGAACGTAAAAATAAGAAAGTATTCGGTTCGAACCGGGGTCTATCTGTCCGGCGATTCGACGCTTTACACAGCGCGGCTACACTGACATTGTACGAAAAGGCCGTCCGTATGACTGTCATAAGCTGCGGCGCCGGCTTGCGGGTGACGGGACGCCGAGCTGGTAAGCCGAGGCAACAATAACAGAATATTAAATATTAACGATATTTAAACGCGATACAACTAACCTTGGTAATGCATTGAGGCAAATCACAAGTTTGTAATTTTTTGGGAGTCATGAACTTTCTGATATTTTAACCGACGACACCACATTTGGTTTTCACAAGACAATGACGGCCGCATGGCCGCGGCCAGCCGCGGCGCGCGGGGCCCGGGGCCTGCCAACTTGTCAACAATGGTTTCAGAAGAGAACGCAGAGGGGAGAAACTGATGTTATTTTTATTATGATTTGAATACTTGTACCTGATGTAATTATAAGGTTGCATATGATATAAATATATTTTTGATAGTTTTTGGTTCATACAGATACAGTGATGGTAATGTGGATACGGAGAAGTAAAAATGTGCAGAGGGGAGGGATGTAGAAGCTAGAGAGGCTTGAGAGTGGGAACTCCTTTTAATGTTAACTTTGAATTTTTGGATCTGAGCTAATAGGATTTTTTGAATGGGAGTTTGTAATTTATTTGATGAAAATATATTATTTGAAAACTTATGCAATAGATATTAACGGTGAATGAAAAAATTGAAACCTAGGGATAGTTAGAATGGGGAGCGAACTCATAGGCTATGAGCGGCAACAATGGTTGGGAGGAGGAGAGAAGCGTGAAAGTCGCTGCAAAGGGCTCCTCGCTCCGCTCGGACCTAAAAAAGGCCATTATTTAAGTCTGAACACTTGCCTGTTCTCCCACAGGTAGTTATGAGGCATTTAATAGAACCCTTACTTGAGTTAGACTCTTCAATATAGGCCTCAGGGCAATAAAAGTGGAACAACATCACATTCAAATATAGAACGGAAGTCCCACAGTGTATTAGGAATCACCTTCCTACCAATAATCGCATTTAGAAGTCAGGATGCGGCCAGTTTCTTTGCCAGTAAAAACTTCTTGCATAGCAAACATCCAAAACCATTAATAAACACTCAAGCTTAGTGGTGGACACAACACCATGAGTAAGTGGGTCATCAAGCTTATGTTTCTTCTTCAAACGGGAAAAATTCCCCAGTTTGACTGACACATTGACTGACCCTCTCCTCCTCTTCCTGTTGATCTTCATCATGGACGTCATCATTTCCCCATCGGCTGAGTTACTTAGCTCCTCTGCATGATCGAAGTTACGGAAGTCAGACTCGGACTCCAATGACTCGTGGTACTGATGGCACCTGTTGCAATCCAAAGGGTTCTGGACACCGATACTGCAAGACATGGAATTAAATATACAGGCTCAATGCAATATGTTAATCAATAATTGGCTGAGCGACACACTCACAAAAGTGGTTTCTTGTAAGAATGGGGGTTTTCTTGAGGACAATTTTCTTGTCTCAAGTAAAATTGTGTTGCGATAAGACACGTCATTGTCTCCTCTCAAGGCACTGTATTCTTACAAATAGTACAAGGTAGACGTACGCCAGACCGCGTCGTGGCGTAACAGGCTTCGCTCAGCGCGAATCACTGTTCCACCACTCCACGCCTGGCGCATGCCTACCTTGGCCTGCCGGCGGCTGCCTTCTGCCAAGGAAGACCCTGCTAGCTCAAACAGTCAGTAGGACGCACAACAAGCCAAGGGACCTGAGACTCAGAGCGAGGCGTGCATTGTCGGGCCGCCGGGCCAAGCCGGGCGGGGACAACACCTTGCAGGCCAGGGCTGGGCGGCCCGCGCATGAGAATAAAACGGTGCACTGACCGTTACTGTAAAACCAATTTTAAAACTGCCCCGTTCCATTACAAAACTAATACAAACCTTTAAATATCCTTCAATTTTAAAAAACAAAATTAAATAAACTCATAAAACTTAAATAGGCGGTAACGTAACCAACCCAAACCCTTGCGAAACTCCGGGCCTACCAGTGTCTCACAGAGTGAGACAGTATCTACAAATCTACAAAATGCCGAATCAAGTGCAAAACTTCGGGCCTACCAGTGTCCCACTTAGTGGTACAGTAGTTTCTAAAGTTAATATCAATTGTAAAAATTATATAAGAAACTACTAGAGCTACGGTAACCCAAATGTGAGGTTGACTCCGGTATGCTAGTAGAAAGATGTGGTCCAAGTTTCAGCCTTCTACGACTAACCGTTCTCGAGAAATCACGCGGACAGACAGACAGACAGACACACCGACAGACAGACAAAACATTTTTGACCCAGTCGGTCCAGGGCTTCGCTATCGCTGCAAGTATTGTGAGTCTAACGTGATGGAAAATCACTTGTGCTATATGCAGCCGTGGGAGGAAAGAGAAAAGAAACCTAAATGGAATTATCTTACGGTGTATTACGACATTGAGACTACTCAGTGTGACCCTGTAGAGGGCAAGGTAGATACTTTTGAACATAAACCTAACCTCTTAGTGTGTCAGACCGTGTGTGACACATGTTCTGATATTCCTCAGAAAGATTTTTTCTGCACGGTGTGCAAAAATAGACAGCACATATTTCATAACTTGGACGACCCTAACCTCAGTGTCATGGGACAGTTCCTTGACTATTTACAGTCTTTCCCGGCTAAGACAGAAATTTTGCTTTTGACACATAATGCCAAGTCTTTTGACGGTATTTTTGTGTTACAGGAAGTCTTAGCTCGTAAATTAAAACCAGAGCTTGTATTACAAGGGGCTAAAATTATTTGTATGAAAGTGGGAAACTGGAAGTTTATCGACTCCCTTATGTTCCTCACTATGCCGCTTACAAGGGGACGGCACCAACCCGTAACTCCCAAAATCTTCGAAAAAAATAATTTAGCTTCGTCACCATCCCTATAGACCGACTGAACCAGAAAAAAGTGCCAAATTTCATTTCGGCCCGTTTAAAAAAATGCTAAACTTTCAAATATGGCTAAAATGGGCCAAAATGAAAGTTGTTCCAAATCTTCACGCAAACACTCGATTCCATGGTTTTTTGGGGTCGCTGAACACGAAATTGTCATCCACGTCAGTAGTATAGAGTACCCATTGTCCCCCGCCGCCATCTTGAGTACCCATTGTCCCCTTCCGCCATTTTGTTTTTTATCCTGTTCTTGGAGGGTCTCAACCTAACCTAAGTTAGTCCCCATTGTCCCCTTCCGCCATTTTGTTTCTTATCCTGTTCTTGGAGGGTCTCAACCTAACCCAACCTAAACCTAACCCAACCTAACCCAAGGGAGCCCATTCAGGCATGGCCTAAGCCTAACCATATCTAACCGCCGCCATCTTGAGTACCCATTGTCCCCTTCCGCCATTTTGTTTTTTATCCTGTTCTTGGAGGGTCTCAACCTAACCTAAGTTAGTCCCCATTGTCCCCTTTCGCCATTTTGTTTCTTATCCTGTTCTTGGAGGGTCTCAACCTAACCCAACCTAAACCTAACCCCACCTAACCTAGAATAACCTAACCTAAGTTAGTCCCCATTGTCACCTCCTTTCGGACATGTCCTTCACCTAACCCAACCTAACCTAGAGTAACCTAACCTAAGTTAGTCCCCATTGTCACCTCCTTTCGGACATGTCCTTAACCTAACACAACCTAACCTAGAATAACCAAACCTAGGTTAGTCCCCATTGTTACCTCCATTCGGACATGTCCTTAACCTAACCCAACCTAACCTAGAATAACCTAACCTAAGTGAGGACGCCATTCACCAAAAAAATAAGATTGTCCCCCAATCTTTTTTTTTCTAAATGGCCCGTCACAAACCCTAAATAATATTTTTTTCTTAGCTGATATAGTCCCCCAGGGGGAGCCGACCTACCCCACTATAACCCAACCTAACCTAGAATAACCTAACCTAAGTGAGGACGTCATTCACCAAAAAAAAAAAGATTGTCGCCCAATCTTTTTTTTTTCTGAATGGCCCGTCACGAACCCTAAATAATATTTTTTTCTGAGTCCATATAGTCCCCAGGGGAGCCGCCGTGGAGTCGCCGCCGCTGTGACCGCTGCGCCTGGTGAGTGAAAAAACAGTACCAACATGCTGACGAAATATACTAGCTATTTCCTACTGCGCCCTAGAGGCAAGCTAGATGCAGTCGTTAGAATTTTTTTTTGTGCGGAAAATTCTATCCCCAGTAGGCCTATACAAAACAAAACAAAATATAGCTCGTGATGAGGTCGCTGTCGAGAATCCAAGAGCGAAATTTCTCAGGATAACCTCTCCAGTGAACAAGGTGTTTGCGAATGCCTTTCTCTGTCTTAGACCGCACTTTATATTCTATTTGGAAGGCCTCGGGCTTCGTGACCTTCTGAAGCTCCTGCTCATAAAACGTGCCCTCAATCTTATTCTGATCGAGATCCTCCAACCGGTACACCGGCAAGTCATGAGGAATGACCTGAGAGATCTTATAAATCTCCTCGCTCCAGTACCAGTTGTATCCGTTTTCGAATCTTTGCTTTTCTCTACTGATTCTGACGAAGTCCCCGACTCTGAACTTCGGCTTCTTCGTTTCTTTTTCCCCGCCATAGAGGTTGTTGTACACTTCTAATACACGATCAGCTGTCACATCCACGGGTCTCATTTTAATGGACCTGTGAACAGTGTGATTTTAGGCGTTGACTGTATCATCCAACAAACCGTCTACGTAACAGTAGTTGCCGGTAGCAGTAAATCTCTTAAATAATTTTGTTTTCAGAGTTCTCTGCCAACGTTCGACTATAGAACATTTTGTCTCAGGATCAAAGGTGTGAAAATACTTTATGTCCTGATCTTTCAGATACTTCTGGAACACTTTGTTCCTGTACTCTTTGCCGTTGTCAGAGAAAAGACGTGTGGGACGTCGTTTTGTGTCCTTAAATATTTTTTCGAAGCCACTGACAATCGACTTTGCTGACTTGTCCTTGATAGGCACACCCCAGGCATATTTAGAGAAGACATCGATTACACACAAAATGTAGGCGTAGTTGTGATCATCTTCTCTTAAAGACTGGAAGTCTGTCAGATCAGTCTGCCAACAGTCATCGATATTATCAGCATAGGTGACATTACGAGGAAAATGACGCCTTGCGGGTTTGTGCAAGGTATAAGCATCTTCCCCTTGCAGAAAGGTGCCTATTTTTTCCTTCGTTTCTCATGTAGCTCGCCAAAGCTTCCATGGTGTACTGTAGGACGCAGGATGGCGAGGTGTGTGGAACACTTTACCAAGATTTCCATCCTTCTGGTTGGGTTTTGACACCTTTGGCAGTTTTTTGTCGGACTTTTCGACTAGTTCGCTTGAGCGCTGTGACTGTCGTGTCGACATCATGACCACCACCTGACTGTTTCGCCTGATGAATGGCGTGTCTCCTTTTTTCGTTGCCTATTAATTCCAGGGGAATGTTCATGTGGGCCAGAGCCTGTATGAATTTCCCTACGCCTATAGGTTCTATATTTTTTCGAAATCGTGTGAGATCACTGATCAGGTCGATGATATTTGAGTGAGTTTGCTTAGCATCACCTATAGTGACAGCTCCTGTTGTGTCCCATGTGATCAGTGAACCGGTCTGAGACAAATAATCGTAAATCCTCAGTGCTTGCTCTTTATATGTCTTTGGCACCACAGAGCCGAGCTGCTCTCGCATTTGTGAGACAGAGTCTTCATCCTTTCTGTCCACAGACTCGAGCTGAATCGAAATCGGTTTCCGAGACTCATTAGAGAAGTGAAGATACCTTTGAAGTGCTTCATTGTACCTTTTCCATTTTTCTGAGTCGTCTGCATATTGTTTGTTTAGGATATGACTCATTTCTGAGTCTAGGGCACTCATCTGAATTTGAGGACTGTCTGTAGGCGCATCATGCATGCGTGCCACACTGTCGTGCGGCACGAGAATCATTTTCTTCACATGATTCATGATAAGAGTGCAGGCAGCACAGAGCTTACTATAGACAGAAGCAGTGGGAGAAATGCCCCTCCTCTCTGAAGAACGACCTTCTTTTTAGACTTATAGCCGGCGCCCCCACCTCTCTGAGCTATTGCCCGCAACTGATTGCGATGCTTCCGAAGTTTATTTTTCTGATCTTCTGTAATTTTTATATTTCCTATGAGGAGATTCTCACAGATTTCACAAATGGCAAAAATAAGAGCTTTGTCAGCTTTCTCTAGAATCGCTTTGCGCAGAGCTGGTTTGGCTGTTTGCAGGGCTTGCAGCAGGGCCTTGTGTGTCTTCACACTCTGAGACATCGTTCACGAATGGCTAGTGTACGCCCTCTAGCGCCCTTTTATACTTTCCCTTGGGGATGTAGACCACATCCGGTTCATCAGGAAAGATGTGTGTTCGAATACGTAGATGATCTAGTTGCTTTGGCTTGAAATCAAACAGGATGTAAGTGTGTCCTGCCTGGGTAGCGTCTTCGTACGCCTCGAGCAGAGCCCTCCAGTGCTGGGGGTCCACTTGTAAGCAGAAAGTCCGAATTTGTGCTAAGTCACGAGATGTCTTGGAAAGCACGACGTAGTGTGCATTCAGACTGATTTGTCGTAGTCCTGGAGGAAACAGACACTGACTCAAGAAAAAATAGAGAGATTCCGATGGTGCGAGCCCTCGATAAAGAATTTAAGAAATTCTTTTTGTTCTTTTTGGATTTCTTGCATGAAATCATCGATAATAATCAGTTTTGGACCAAGTCCTTGTGGATGATCATCCAGAGAGGGCATTTCTTGTCTAAAATTCACTTGATGATCAGAAGAAAGATCATCATAAAGTGGCTGCCATTCTGTGTAATAAAACACGATCTCGTCAAATGTAGTGTTAAATAACACATGTCTGTTTTCTATCAGCTTTTTCATGAAGAAAGTTTTTCCCGCACCACTCCCGCCCACGATGAGGGAATTGCATGGATGTTCGAACCTGAGGTCCATCATGAATGACCTTCGTCAGAATACTGAATCTGATCTAGAAACACTTAGCTTATATAGGGCCAGCCTGCACCTCCCTTGCGCTTTATTTTTATAGTCTTTATTTAAAACAATTACTCATCTAAGAGGAGATCCATTGCCTCGAGTACCTCCTGGTCCTCGTCGGCTTCGTCGTGCCAGGCATTGCACCCGTAGGGCACAGTGTGTTTTATGTCAACTCTTCGACGCTTAGTATTAATTGCCTGCCATTTTTTCGATGTGGCCCTTGTGATTATTTTCCACGACGATAGGCGCGCTATTTGGCGGGGAATCTGAACCACGATTTTATCTTGATCCCCGACTACCATAGCCTTCAAATGTTTAAAGGTGACGATTTCGTCGCATGACTTATTAATCGAAATGCCACGGACCTTGATGCAGACCTTTAAGTTGTTCAGGTCACCACCAACCGCCACCTTGAACGAGTAGTTCTTTGGGCCTCCGGCAGCGAACTCAGTGATAAAGGACCCAGGGCCGTAGTCTTCTTCGACCTGGTCAGTGAGGTCCCCTAAATGCGTGCCTGTCGGCAGATCGGGCTCCCCAGGCCGACTGATGTAGGCAACTGAATCAGTGTCGTGGTACAAGGCACGTTCTCCAACGATGTCCAGGTACTTGTACAGTTGCAAACGACCCAGACATGTAGTGAAGGACGCATGGAGAAGAGAGGAAGTGGGGGGACTCTCCTCTGAGTCTGTAACAGGTGTATATGAGACTTGGAGACACTCTTCTCCAAGTGGTATAAGGCCATTAATCTGTTTTGTCGAATCTGTTACTAGTGTCATTAGGTGAGCGTAATTGTACACGAGTTCTGTTTTTGGGCGTAGGGTTTTTTCTCCAAATTTCCCCCAAAAAGCGTTGCAAATCAACTTACTGAGAGTACGCAGTGCAGGATTTCTCTCCATTTTTGTTGGATCAATTCTAATGCCATCACACTTTTTTACCTCTTCTACGAACTTGTCCTTTTCTTGTTCTGTTTTACACTCCTCAGGCCACCCACTAGCCTGTATTTTTAAAGCCATGAAGCATCTCACATATGCTGAGAGGAGCCCATCTGTGTCTGTTTTTGGGTCATACTGCATTGTTCCTGGGTATTGATGTACCTCAAGTACTTTCACAAGTGTGTAGCCTTTCTCGTTCAGTGCCAAGAGCAATTCTGGGGCACACCATGTACTTGTGAGTTGTCTATCTGTGGGATTCTTGTGTTGACATAGCTCTTTGCTCTCTGTCTCGACACATGATCTACAGAGGGGAAACATTAATTTCCCATTACATTTGTAGGGTAAGACAGGGAGAAATAAGTCACGTGGTGGAAGCACTGTGCATTTGATCATGCCATTCCACTTGTCAAGGGTGGGCATGTCAGTGTCACCCTCAAGGAAAATGGTGGGGTGACCATAGGGGTACACGCCTCTCAAATTAGCATTTGGGTACTCAGAAATGACGTCAACCATTTTAATCTTTTCCTCCTTAGAGCGATCCACCTTATGGTACCACCTAAGAGCGCTTGTGCGCCCTCCACACAGGGCGTCTCGTTGGTTGAGGGCTGGGGAACGAGTAGTGGGGTGGGCCTCAAAGTACGCTTTTACCTCAGGGTCATCCTTGAGTTCATTTTTGAACGCGCACTCCCATTTTTCTATCACTGTGTAGCCTGATCTAAGAAAGAGGGATGTGAGTCGCTGTGTCTGCTCGTACCTGTTCTCACCGTTGTCAGGGTTTGGTGGGTGGTGTGTGGGACATTGGTGCCAATAACACCCATGAAATTGATAAATACGACGCTCAATACTTCCACGTGGAAGGGGGATTTCCACGTAGCCATCAACACGACGTCCGAGCACTGATATTTCCCTGTCTGTATAGATTGTTCTTATTTTGTGCCCTAACTTGTGTTCTTCAAAGTCCAGCCACTGTAGGGCAATATGGCTCTGTTTGCCTCTCCCATGGTAACCTCCAGGGGGGACAATGCCGATCGTGTTTTCAGGCAGAAAATTGCGTCTGTATGCAGCCATACATGCACTATTCAGTGTTATGCACTGGAACATAGGGTCGAAGCCGGCCGATTGAGCAAAGAGCTCACGAAAGGCTTGGCAGGCTTGTCGTAAAATAGTGACATCGGAGATGCAGTATGCAATCAGCTCATTGCGAAAGTTGAAATTAACTCTTTTCGTGATCTGATCGTCATACCATGCATTGAACTCCGCTGCAGCCTTCACCTTCATTCCAGACACACAATAGAGTTCGCGGTCCAGAAGGGGTCCCTCGTACTGGTAGAACTCAGGTTTATTCGCTAGGAATGGCCAATAGCCCTTTTTAAGCTCTTTGAGTCCAAAAGACTTGGGCATAGCAGAAAGGGGCATGGGCAAAAACATGAGGCTGTCAATGAATTTCCATGTCCCGAGTTTCATGCATATGATTTTGGCACCCTGGAGTGTAAGGTCCGGTTTCAGTTTGCGAGCTATAAGCTCTTGCAAAATGAAAATTGCATCAAAAGACTTGGCATTGTGTGCCACAATTAGAAGTTCTGTCTTCGCAGGAAACGATCGGAGATAGTCTACGAACTGTCCCATGACATTAAGATTTGGGTCGTCTAGGTTGTGGAAAATGTGTTGGCGTGATTTGCACACCGTGCAAAAGTAATCGTTGCCAACGTGACCTTTGCATTCGTCACAGACAGCCTGACACACCAGAAGATTAGGTCTGTGTTCGAAGGAGTTCTGTGCACCCTCTACAGGATCACACTGTGTCGTTTCAATGTCATAGTACACGGTGATGTAGTGCCACTTTTCTTTCTTCTCTTTTTCTTCCCATCGTTGCATGTAACACAGATGGTTTTCTCGAACATTTTCTTTGCAGTATCTGCAATAGATAAATCCGCACTCGTGTTTTTCACCTCGTGTCGTGGAATAACTTTTTTCGCACAGTGCACAAAACCGAAATGAATCACATTTTGTTTTCACAGTGTTAGGAAGTTTCAGTGCGCGGTGCGTGTCGTAACACTCATCCCCGGCAAACTGATGTCCACAGTCCTTGCAGCGTCTCAAAGTATCGGCACGGTGTGCGTTTGGGCCAAAGCAACGCCAGCAGTACCCTTCACAGCGGTGTTCTCCTCTGTTCATGTAGAACACAACGCATTTTTTGCAGTCAAAATGATAATCAAAGGCCTGACAAGGATACAGAATGGCGTGAAAATGCCCCTTGTACATCAGCAAGTATATGTTTTTACGGGAAGCAGCATAAATCCCCTTAAACACACATTCTTTGCCTTTCATGTCTGTGAAGACGCAGAGCCTGTAATCACTTAAGACGTCCTGCAGTTTCTTGACTTCATCGAGCCCACAAGGTTGTTTTGGATCGATTTGTGCTAACTCACACAGTCTGTCCGACTCTTTTTTTTTGTGGGATTGAGCCGGGTTGTTTCATTTTATGAAACGCCCGCCTTTGCATTCCTTCTCGTGCTATAGCTATCACAACGGCACGGGTCAGACATGAGTTGTCGTCATTTTCAGGGGAAAATATTGATTTGGTGGCGATTTTCCTTGACAACCATTGATCCATGCTCTCATTCGCTACCCTATTAATGCGACGACCGCCTGCCTCAGGCGTAGGAATATGGATGTAACTTATCTTGAGTTGTCCCTCCGCCATAAACCCTTGGTTGGAGTTGAGAACTCTGCTCAGTTTGTCCAAAATAACTTTTCCATTTAGTTGATCGGAGCGTCTCATAGAAAACCAGAGAGGATTCTCTGCATTACTAGCGTTTTCTATTTCCAAGACGACCCGATCGTCATCTTTTGCGCTAACAGCCTCCTGTTGTCTCTGAAGTACTGTGTCAAACATAGAAGTCATAACCTCTTCAGAGGGGAGGACATTGCCTAGACCCTTAATCAACATAACCTCCTCGCGAAAGGTGGCCTTGAACCGCCGGAGCTCGCGCTGACAGGTTTGCAGTACCTCTAGGACAGGTTGATCAATGCCCTCCTCGTCCTCCTCGTCTTTCCGCGGCCGTTTGACCCCGGACGGACCGGGCGTGGGTGAGCCAGGCGGTGTGCGGGACGGGCCTGCTTTTGGGGACGGAGAGCGGCGGGGTGTGGCGGCCGAAGACTCCCATGGCCGGAACAGTCGTGGGGCGGGGCGGGCCGCCTCAGTAGGGGGCTCCGGCGCGGGGGTAGTGGGGCGCTCCATACCCACTGTACTACCGCCACCGACCAGCGCAGTGGCCATCCCGTAGGTCAGGGCGGCGTTGGGGTCAGCGCTGCCCTGATCCCGCAGGTACGCCCCGTATCCAACCCGGAGGAAAGGGAGGACACGGGGGTCTTGGCGTTCCTCAGCGGAAGCATCAAGAAGCGCCAAGAGGAAGATGGTGTACGCCTCAGAGAGCTGCTCGTCATTAAGAAAGCATCCTTCATCCCACTCAGAAAGGATATTCTTCACAGAAGAATCCATGACGAGAGAAAAAAAAGTCTTTAAAAAGACTTTTAAAAAAACTTTAAAAATATGAAGTGTAAAGAAAGTCCTCAAAAGGACTTTTTAAAAAACTTCAAAATAAATTTGAAGTAAAAGGTCTTTGTTAGAAGTCTTTAAAAAGACTGTTGAAGCGAAGAGCACGAAAAACGGCGACGAAGCACGGAGAAGATCCCACGGTGACGACGACGACGAACTGATGCCGAGAGGGCGGACAGCGCCTCGATATATAGGGCATTGTTAGTTCCATGAGACACCGACAGGGCGCGCTGTCGTGTTGGCGTCGTTGGCGTGCTTTTGGTCATTAATTCGATTTTAGGCCAATGAGAGCGCATCTCCGTGCAGTACGTGTCGGTGCGTGCTCAGAGTGCTACCTGTACAAGCCTGTCGGCCGCCGTGCACCTCGTCTGTGATTGGTTTAAATTAGGAATTTCGACCAATGAGAGCGCAGCACAAGTTTTCACTTTTTGCCGATAGGTGTCGACTCGTCCCACTGTCATCTCCGTGCGGTGCGTGTCGGTGCGTGCTCAGAGTGCTACCTGTACAAGCATGTCGGCCGTCGTGCCGTCTGAACACCTCGTCTGTGATTGTTTTAAATTCGGATTTTTAACCAATGAGAGCGCAGCACAAGTTTTCACTTTTTGCCGATAGGTGTCACATTTTCGACTCGTCCATCCTATAAATCAAATGACTTCGCAAGCATCTGCATCAGTTTCTCGTTTGTACTTCGGTCAGCGACGTCTCTACCTCCCTCTCTTCAAGAAGAAACACCATGATGCCAAGCAAACGCCCCGGTGATGCTGCCGCACAGCCGGCAGCCAAGCGGTGCCTGCGGTACGAGGACCTTGTCTCGGACTTGTTCCGCGAGGACGACATGACCCCCGTCAGCCTGGACGGCGGCGCCCTGCCCTCGGCCTTCATGCCGTGCGGGACGTTGTCTGCTGGGTCTGCCCCGGCCCATCACCCTGGCTCCAACATGACCCCCGTCAGCCTGGACGGCGGCGCCCTGCCCTCGGCCTTCATGCCGTGCGGGGCGTTGTCTGCTGGGGGCGTCCCAGCCCATCACCCTGGCTCCAACATGACCCCTGCCAGCGTGGACGACAGCGATGGACCTTATCCTCATGCCTACGCCCCGTCTGCCCCACCCACATGGATGGCTCCCCCGACACCCCCGTCCCCTCCCTGTCCTTACCCCCTACCAGGACCCACGCCTGCGTGGGATGACCTGGTGCTACAAATTGACTTAGATCAGATTTGTAAAAATCCAGAGGCCGTTGACCCCCAGGTTATCACTGCCCTTGGGCTGGACCAACAGCCAGAAAAAAGTAAAGATGTGTCACTAAATATAGAATGCATATCTATCCCACACAACTTAAAGTGAAGTCATTTCCACTCACTAAAAATGAATCGAAAGAAATACGTGTAGGACTGGATTTAAATTCCTTGGATCCTTACGTCCTACTGCTTGCTGAGTCAAACGCTAAAGGGCATAGGAAATGGATAAGACT
The DNA here is from genome assembly GCA_026979955.1 of Megalurothrips usitatus. Lineage (NCBI taxonomy): Eukaryota > Metazoa > Arthropoda > Insecta > Thysanoptera > Thripidae > Megalurothrips > Megalurothrips usitatus. The sequence goes on from CM049593.1 coordinate 1,974,498, forward strand.
GTCTGACGAGGAGTTGAAAGTAATTATTTCAGATGAAGTTCACTCTTACTTTCAGAAAGCACTACATGAAAAAAATGCATTGAATCCTCTAAATTTAGGTAGTGTGATACTCAGTCTCTATCTAAATAACAAAAACACTTATCTCTCTTCTGTCTGTGTGGAACGCACTGATTCCACTACTCAGATTAATCTGGGAGACTCTACGTGGAATATGCTCCATAGATCAAGAAAACGCTTGCTTAAAAAATTAAGTAAAATGCAACTTTTAAGTGAAAAACTGAAATGCATTTGGCCCACAATCATGAGACGGAGTCATGCCTTTTGTCAGCAGCAAGGTTTCAAAAACATGAAATCATTAAAGGAGCTCACTCAGGAAAATAAGGAGCGCTTATTGGACTATGCATTTAAAAGTCAAACTTCTACGATCCCTGAGACGATCCAAGATGAGATAATCTGTTACCACTTGGACTTCATCCCAAACAAAATAATGCAGCAAATAAAAAAGTGAATGACATTCTGAAATTAAATAAAGAAAGCCAATAAAAAAAATTTAAACAAGAAAATCCAAAAAAAAGTTACATTCAAAACATGTTAAGAAAATAGGTTCAAATTAAAAAAACATTTTTTTAAAATTAGAGTGTCTTTAATGATTAAAGAAGTACAAAAAATAAAAAAAAATTATTGTCTTCTGCCCAAGGTAGATCTTTTGCCCGGCAGGGCGGGGCGGGTAGGGCGCCTAATTGTAGGGTCCCCCCCCCCCCCCCCCGGGTCCCAGGCGATCGAAGGCCGACACTCGTGGTTTCTGAAATCATAAAATCGAAAATATGAGTCACACGTAGGTCCGATAACAGATAATTGTTTAACTGCATAATACAGACGAACATACCTTCACGGGGCTCACATCAGGTGGGTTACCACGCCCCGGAGGGGTGGCTTTGACGGGGGTGCTGCTAGCCCACCCCGGTGGCTGCTGCCAGGCGGCCTCCCATGCCGCATCCACCTTCTGCCGGGCAGGCAGAGGTGGCGGGGAAGCTGGGACTCCCAGCAACTCAAGCTAGAACATAAATAAATGTGCACTAAGAAAAAAGTTCAAACAGGAAAAGAATTTAAGTAACATAAGAGAGAATACTCACACCCGCCTCTGCCGACCCGGCAGGAGGGGATGCGGGAGGGGCGTCGCCGGCAACAGCCACGGGGGGAGCAGCAGCGGCCCCCGATCCCACAGCCCTCTGGGGTGTGGTAACCTCCCTGAGGTCACCGAGGGGGGGAATTAGATCGTCGGCCTGAAAAGAAAAATTTTCACAAACTGAGTACATTTTAGAAATCAGAGGGACAAAGCATGTGGTGTGAACATACACCGTACCCATGTCGCGTGGGTGGTGGCGTCCTCCCACCCAATAAATACAACTTCCCCTGGAGGGGAACGAGGAGGCGACGGCGGTGGTGAGGGGGAGGGGGACGTGGTGGGTGTCACATTTTCCTGCAACAGAAAAATGGACTGAAATTCCCTCGCCACCGCCGTCGCCAACGCGTCCTGCACCCCACATAAAGTCTTCAACCCAGCGCTGCGCTCCCCCTAAGGTGCGTCAGTTAGCGCGGAGCGCCGTGTACGTGGGCCGCCAGTGCCACAGTCGTGCGAGCGGACCGGTGGGCTGCCTACCCACACGGCGCTCCGCGTGACCACACGACCCCGAGCCCAGGATCGGCGCGGCGCGCGCGGAGGCGCAGAGCGCCTGGAGGATGCAACCAGTTCGACTCTCTGTCGCGCCCCCTTCCCCGTCCTGCCCGACTCGCTGTGGGCCGCGCCGGCGCGCGCCTGGCTCGCGGCCTCGTCTCCCGTCCTGCCCGCCTCGAACAAGAGGGGAGCGCCACGCTGCAGCTTCCCCCTCTACCCAACTCGCTGCTTAACACGTCCTGCAGCCAGTGTTGCTAGACGCTTGCCGCGAGAGTCCGCCAACAGAGGGCGCGCGATGCGCCAAAAAAGCGCCAACGTTCAAACCGCCAAAAGAGCCACCGCGTCATCAAAAAGAGCCCAATTTGGCGCTTTTTACCTACTTGTCAGCCAGAGGAGAAATAATACAGTACAACAATTAAGAGGCTCTCTCCTTCGGGTGTTTGCCGAATCCATCCTACCGAACGATTTCAAAAAAATACATGAAGAGACAAGCAAAACACAATGCGATCGCGTTAACCTCATTGAGGTTATAGTACACTTAGGAATTGAAAAACCGTGTTACTTGCCTTTAAGTCTGGAGTCAGCCTCCCACTTTGGGTTATACTTTTTAGAGTATTTTGCCCACTTGCCCATGATGCACCCCACCACAACCACAATCAAAACTAACCCGCCAGAACGAAAGCACCGCCCGGTATAAATAGTTCTACCTCTCCAACCAATCCCGTTGGACGGAGCGACAAAACAAATGACAAACGCTGATGTTGTGCGGTAGTGGGGGGAGGTTTTCCAATACTGCCAACCTGCTCCGAGTCGAAAAACGGCCATTTCTGGAAAATAGCCCAATCGGCGCTTAATTTAAACCAAAAAGAGCCCAATTGGCGGAATAGCGCCAAACGCGAATTTGAGCCGCCAACCGGGCACCGAAAAGAGCCCAATTGGCGGAAATGAGCCCAATCTGGCAGCACTGCCTGCAGCGCCTGCGCGCCGGCGCGCGCCTGGCCTGCTCGTGTCCCTCACGTCCTGCTCGCCTCCGTCGTCGGGGGGGCAGCCGCCGCCGCCGAGCCCTCCCCTCCCCGTCCTGCCTGACTCCCTGCGGGCCTCGCCGGCTCGTCGCCCATCCTGCTCGCCTCCGTCGTCGGGGGGCAGCCGCCGCCGCCGTGCCCTCCCCTCCCCGTCCTGCCCGACTCCCTGCGGGCCGCGTCGGCGCACGCCTGGCCTGCTCGCCATGGCACGGCCAGGGTGAGGGGAACCACCGTGAGGCACTTGTTGCACACGAGCGACGTGTCCGTCAGAGGGATACCTGCCGGAGCCACACAGGGACCACGGCGGTACGGACGCGGCTAACGGTGGGCGGCCGCGGACTGCAGACCGTGCGGGCACTCGCGCCGCCGTATAGCGAGGTTAAGAACGCGGCTGGTGGCCGCGGACTGGTGCACGAGCACGTGCCTGGCACGAGCGACGCGAGCTTCGCGGGACAAAGAGGTCAAGGCCACGTCTGGCGGCCTGTGGCCGCGGACCGGTACATAAGCACGTGCCCGGGCGACCCGAGCATCACGCGACAAAGGGCTTCAGGACACGGCTGGCGCCCGGTGGCCGCGGACAAGTACATACGCCCGGCACGCGCGACGCGAGACAAAGAGCACTAAGGATGCCTACGACGTCGGAGGCCGACCACGCACCAGTACGTGGGGCCCGGGTAGAGGTGTGCGAACAGGCTTGTTCAGATTTGAACCGAACACGAACAGATTTCAATCTGAAATTTTCGAACCAAACCGAACATTATAAAAAATTTCCCGAACCGAACAGTTCTTGTTCAAATTCGAACATGTTCGCACACCTCCAGGTCCGGGGTCAGAGGACAAGACACGATCACGGACATGACACACGAGTACTTACCATTAAATTCGCCTCGATGGAGGCCCCCATGGCCTCCAGGTCCCAGGAGGCCTCCAACGATATTGTGTCCCCCGACACATTCTCAACATCCACGAAGTCGGACATGGTGATGCGCCTCCGCGAAAACGTCCGCTCGACTCTTCAGCCACCAAACGTCTGAGGTCAGGACGCGCCGCGCGCGGAAGGAAGGCGGCAGGACCGGCGGCTGCCTGTTGCGAATTCTTGGGAAAACAACCCCCGCCTCCCCCCCGCACCGCGGTACGCCCCTTTTTCACCCCATCCCCTTCGGTCACGTCACTCGCAGCCAATCAAAGCAGAGCTAGCGACGACTCGCCGCGTCTCGGCGTGCGCTCCGCAGGGCGAGGGGAAGGGGCGGGGAGGCGGGGGACCCCCAGGAGTGGCAACGCCGCGGCCGCGTCGTCTGCTGCGGCGCTTGCCGGCTGCTGATACCACCGCCGCGGCGCGAGAAGGGACGGTGGTGGAAGGAGCGGCACAGCGCGTCTGCCGCATCCTTCTCCCTCGCGGTATAGTCGCTGCGGAGCGCGCGAAAATTCAAACTGGGGCGCGAAGCGATACGGCGCGGAACACTGTTGCGAGGCGCCACGGTGCTGATGCGCGAGAAATCGCGCGGACAGACAGACAGACAAACAGACCGACAAAACATTTTTGACCCAGTCGGTCCAGGGCTTCGCTATCGCTCAGCCAACATGGTAGGCGTACGCCAGACCGCGTCGTGGCGTAACAGGCTTCGCTCATCGCGAATCACTGTTCCGCCACTCCACGCCTGGACCGACTGGGTCAAAAATGTTTTGTCTGTCTGTTTGTCCGCGCGATTTCTGGAGAACGGTTAGACGTAGAAAGCTCAAATTTGGACCACATCTTTCTTGCATCATATCAGAGTCAACCTCCCCTCAGGAGCACCGCAACTCAAGCGGTTTCTCAGATAATTTTCACAAGTGTTCTAAAATTTAATATCCGCCAGTTAGGTCAGGTCAGTACGCGCCGTGCTCCTGTCGTAGAGGGGCGGATCAGTGACTCGAGTGGATCACCCTCGGTTAGGTTAGGTTAGTGGGGGCCTGGGTAGGTAAGGTTCAGGCAGGTAAGGGTAGGTTAGGGCTGGTTGAGCGGCATTGATAACGAAAGGATGATGTAAGAAACGTTCGGAAGCCAGAACATGAGCGTGGTTCCGACCGTGCGAAGAGAGTGACGCCCGCAGGGCGTCCTACTGACTCGCCCCGCAGGATCCTACTCGTCAAGTGGCAGCCGCCGGCAGGCCAAGGTAGGCGTGCGCCAGGCGTGGAGTGGCGGAACAGTGATTTGCGATGAGCGGAGCCTGTTACGCCACGACGCGGTCTGGTGTACGCCTACCTTGTATTAGTTTTGTAATGGAACGGGGCAGTTTTAAAATTATAGTTTTTTAGCAACGGTCAGTGCACCGCATTATTCTCATACGCGGGCCGCCCAGCGCTGGCCTGCAAGGTATTGTCCCCGCCCGGCTTGGCCTGGCGGCCCGACAATGCACCCGTCGCTCTGTCTCGGGTCCCTTGGCTTGTTGTGCGTACTCTAGGGTAGAGGGGAGGGTTAGGGTCCCACCGAAACGGTCCGCCTGCCTTGAGTCGCCGCTCTCGTAGCCGTGGCTCGGCCAGGCTCCGGCTCGGCACATCGATAATGGGTACCCGGCAAGGGCTGCGCAACAAAAAAGAAGGACGGAAGATTTGGTGGTGGTCTAGAAAAGGATGGAATAGCGGATGGAGCCAGCTGACGAGCCGAGCAGGGGTAGCTCTGTCCCTTTCTTTTGCCATTGGATGGAGTGAGATAGCTGAATTTCAAATGCGTTTTTACGCTCCCTGTTACATTTTATAACTTTGAAAGTAGGTTTGCTGTACTTGCCCAGTCACCCTCGATAATTCTGTTCGACAGATTTTTGATTTTTTGCCTCGTTATCGATCTAAAGCAATTGGCCCTGTGGACCATAGATGCGCGTATAGTTGTGTCCCTTTCTTTCGCCATAAGGAGAAGTGAGATAGCTGACTTTTAAATCGATTTTTCGGCTACTTGGAAGCTTTTTTAAAGTGTAAAAGCACGTCGGCGTGCCCTGCATAAGTATCCTGCGTCCATGTGCACAGTTTCAATAAAAATGCATGGTTTTGTATAGGCCTACGGGGGAAGGATTTCCTTAAAAATCCTAGCGACTGCAAAGAGCGTGCCTCATGGGCGCAGTTGGCAACGCTGGTATAAATACAAAAGCTGTCTAGCAGACTGGTCGATAGTCTCGTTCAAGCTTCGTATCAAGATGGATCTCAGATACCAGCATCCGTGTACGGCTCTCACTAATGGAGGTACAGGAGCCAGAAAGACCTATTTCATGAAACGTGTGGTTGAGCACAGAGAGGATGTGTTTAATACGGCCTTCCACCGTATTATCGTGTATTATTCAGAGTGACAGCCTCTGTATGAGGAGTTGTCTTCCAAGCACGAGGTCGATTTCAGACAAGAGCTTCCTTTGCTCGACGACCACCCGCACGGCCAGGGTCCTAAGTTGATCATTATCGATGGTTTTATGGATGAAATTAAGCAGCATAGTAAAGAAATCTTGAAATTCTTCATCAAGGGCTCACACCATCGGAATCTCTATATTCTTCCTGAGTAGGTGTTTGTTTCCTGAGGGGTTAAGACAGATCAGTCTTAATACACACCACATTGTGCTTTTTAAATCAAGCCTCGACTTAAGTCAGATACGAACCTTCTGCTTGCAAGTGGATCCTCAGCACTGGCGTGCTCTCCTTGAGGCTTACGAGGACGCTACCTAGGTCGGACGTAGCTACATTATGTTTGATTTTAAGCCTAAACAGCTAGATCATCGGCGTATACGCACACACATCTTTCCTGGCGAAACTGGGGTGGTCTACATCACCAAGGGAAAGTTTAAAAGGGGAGTGCACGAGCACTAAATAAGCCATTCGTTGACGATGTCTCAGAACGTGAAGGCGCACAAGGCTCTGCTGCAAGCTCTTCAGACAGCTAAGCCGGCCCTGCGTAAAGCGATTCTTGAGAAAGCTGACAAGGCAGTAATTTTTGCCATATGTGAGATCTGTGAGAATCTCCTCATCGGAAATATTAAGCTCTCAGACGAGCAGAGAAATAAGCTGCGGAAGCATCGCCATCAGATACGTGCACTTGCACAGAGAGGAGGTGGTATAATAGTACAGGATAAGAGACAGTCCTTCAGAAGGGCGGTGCTTTTCTCCCCCTGCTGCCCGCCGTTGTCAGCTCCGTGCTGCCATCGCTACTATCATGAATCACGTGAAAAAAATGATTCTCGTGCCACACGATAGTGTGGCAAGAATGCACGATGCACCCACTTCCAGTCCGCAGATCCAGATGAGTTCTCTCGACACGGAAATAAGTCACATTTTAAACAAGCAGCATGCGGATGACTCTGAAAAATGGAAGAGGTACAATGAGGCCCTTCAGCGGTATCTCCATTTCTCTAACGAGTCTCGGAAACATATCTCGATACAGTTAGAGTCGGCCGATGGGAAAACAGAGGTAGAAAGCGAATTGACCATGCGTGCTCAGCTCAGTTCCGTCGTGCCAAAGACATATAAACAGCAGGCACTGAGGATTTACGATTATTTGTCTCAGACCGGCTCAAGAGTCACATGGGACCCGACAGGGACCGTGGCGATCGATGGTGCAAAGCAAGCCCACTCATATATTATCGATCTGATCAGTGATCTCAAAGGAGTTCGAAAAAATATAGAACCTATAGGTGTTGGGAAATTCATACTGGCTCTGGCTCACTTAAAATTCCTCTGGAATTAATAGGCAACGAAAAGAGGAGACACGCCGTTCATCAGGCGAAACAGTCAGGAGGTGGTCATGGTGTCGACACGACAGTCAAAGCGCGTCAGCGACCCTCGCTCAATGAACCTTCCCAGAGAGTCAAAAGGGCTCCAAAAAAAAAACAACCTACATGGAACGCTTGGTGAAATGTTTCACACACCAGCCGATCCTGCGTCCTACAGTACCCCGTGGAGGCTGTGGCGTGCCACTGGAGAAAAGAAAGAAAAGGTAGACACCTTCTTACAGGGGGAAGATGCTTGTGCCTTACACAAGCCCCCAAGGCGCCATTTTCTTCGTAATGTCACCTATACTGATAATATAGATGACTGTTGGCAGAATGACCTGACTTCCAGTCCTTGAGGGAAGATAATCATAACTACGCCTATATTTTATGTGTGATCGATGTCTTCTCTTAGTTTGCCTGGGCTGTGCCTATCAAGGACAAGTCAGCAAAGTCGATTGTCCATGGTTTCGAAAAATTATTTGAGGGCACTACACGTCGCTACACCACACGTCTTTTCTCTGACAACGGTAAAGAGTACAGGAATAAAGTCTTCCAGAAGTATCTGAAAGATCTGGATATAAAGTATTTCCTCACTTATGACCCTGCGACCAAGTGTTCTGTAGTCGAACGCTGGCCGAGAACACTGAAAACGAAATTATGTAAGAGGTTTACTGCTACTGGCAACTACTGCTACGTAGACGGTTTGTTGGATGATACCGTCAAAGCCTATAATCACACTTTTCACAGGTCCCTTAAAATGAGACCTGTGGATGTGACAGCTGATCGGGTCTACAATAACCTCTATGGCGGGGAAAAAGAAACAAAGAAGCCGAAGTTCAGAGTCGGAGATTTGGTCAGAATCAGTAGAGAAAAGCAAAGATTCGAAAAAGGATACAAATGGTACTGGAGCGAGGAGATTTATAAGATCTTTTAGGTCATTCCTCATGACTTGCCGGTGCACCGGTTGGAGGATCTCGATCAGGATAAGATTGAGGGTACGTTTTATGAGCAGGAGCTTCAGAAGGTCACGAAGCCTTTCCAAATAGAATATATAGTGGAGTCTAAGACTGAGAAAGGCATTCGCAATCACCTTGTTCACTGGATAGGTTATCCTGAGAAATCTCGGTCTTGGATTCTTGACAGCGACCTCATCACGAGCTAAGATGGATTTCTATGCTTATCTTCCTAGCAATGCTAGTCCCGATGTTTATCCTGACAACAAAACATCCCATTTTAAAATCGAACTCTCTAAGAGAATGGAGTTGCACGGGAGATGGCAGGCCGCTCTCATCGAGCTCCATTATCCTAACACTGTAGCGCAAGTCCTTGAAGGTGAAAATAAGATCACTTTCCAGTCTGATCATATCGTCGACACCGTGTATGTACAGCCAGGAACGTATCCGAACAAGGAGGAATTTCTTGTGGCTATTCATCAGGCCATAAGGACGTTCGATAACGACATTCATGGGAAGAATCCTTTCGAGGAGACACCCGACAGACGCCTTGTGTTGGACGCTGTTACTCAGGATGCCAAGGCGACGGTCACTTTTTCGCCACGGCTGGCACTTCAGCTTGAACAGCATCCCGGCCCCCTCTCAGATGTTCGTGTACTTGGACATCTTGTCAGATCAGATCGTGGGCACACAAGGGCACCGCTCCTGCGGACGGTACCCCTTAGTATAAATACGACGTACGGTAGTATGTCGATATTTCACTGTGAGCACCCTATCTACTTGGAGTTGAAGGCAGAGTCTTTCGACACCCTGGAAATAGATATAAGGGACCACGCAGGCCGATACGTGCCATTCGATCACGGAACGTTGACGCTGCTAGTGCACTTTAAACAGCTGTGATGGCTCCTCAGACGCATTACAACGACTATTACGTGATTCAGGCGGGCGGCGGCGGTGCCGGGAACTATTGCGGGGGCGCCCCGTATCAGTGAGGCTACGGCATAGGCTCTGCGGACTATTTCGATCGGTTTTTCCGCTGTTCCGGAGCGGCGCGGCTGCTGTCGGTTAGGAGGCTGCCCGAGCCGGTAGTTCTGTTCTAGCTGACGTCGCGGCCGGTCAAAATCTGAACGATAGCATGAATAAACAGATGCAGGAGATGATAAATCAGTTAAAGCGTAAGGCAGAGGCCTCTATGAAGGGGGCTGGGACTATAAAAAGGGGCAGACCACGCAAAGCGAACCATTCTACCGCTAGCGGTCGTAAGAGGAACACGTCAGAAGGCAAGGACGAATTCGATAAGTAATGGCTCTCTTGCACCCCCAGTCTCATGTCTCCGGTCAGAACTGGATTTGTGGTTGGTTCCACCCACCCAAACCGTTCTCGAGGGAACACACTGGGTGCCTAACAAACCACTCACTACTCTCGATGCTCCGAACACCGTAGAATTATCGATTCCTGGTGTGGGTCATGAGTACATCGACCAAATCCACACGATGCTGTTTGTGAAAGCAAAAATAGTCAAGGCTGATGGCACAGACATAGCAGCTGCCGACAACAGCGATGCAGCACCGGGTGATTACGCTCTCCATGCCCTCTGGAGTCAAGTGGACATCAGTCATAATCAGAAAGTGATATCTCACTCCAGCATGACCTATCCCTACAGAGCTTACATCGAGTCTCTTTTAAATTACGATACAGCTGCAAAAAATTCTCACATGACAGACTGTGGTACGATGACACGCCTGATCATTTCGACTCTCTGAATGACGAAGAAAACACAGGCCTTGCCCAGAGGCGTCACCTCACAGCAAGAAGCCGTACGTTTGAGTTGATGGGTTCCCTCCATATCGACTTTTTCAACCAAGACCATTTTCTGCTGAATAACGTCGAGCTCCGTATAAAACTGATCAAAAATCGTGATGCGTTCACACTCATGTCCACAGCTCGGACGGAGAAGATACGTCTCCTTGACGCTACACTGTACGTCCGGAAAGTCAGTCTTCCCCTCTGTTCTGCTACCACACGTGCAAGCCTTAGAGAAAGCTCCTGCCAAGTACCTCGTGTATAGAGTGGACATTAAAACAGTCACAATCACCCAAGGGCTGAGAGATAAAAATATCGATAATCTGTTCATGAATCAGATGCCCCAGAGAGTGATTATAGGGTTTGTGGACTATCGAGCTTTTAATGGCGATTTTGCACGGAATCCCTTTAACTTCCAGCACTTAAATGTGAACTACCTCAGTCTGATGGTAGACGGTCATCCCGTCACGGCTCAGCCACTGACACCTGACTTTCCTAACGGACTGTACATGGAAGCGTACAACACACTCTTCTGTGGGACAGGCATTCATTGGAAGGACGAGGGCAATAACGTCAGTTTTGCCGCTTACCCTGGCGGGAGTGGTCTGTACCGTTTCGACCTCTCTCCAGATCTGTCCGCAAACGAACCCCACTGGAATCTCCAGAGACAAGAGACACTTCGTCTTAAAGTGAAGTTCGGAGATCCTATCGCTGCACCAGTGAACTGCATTATTTATACCGAGTTCCAGAACTTGATCGAAATCGATAAAAATAGGAACGTGATTGTTCACTATAACGTCTGATCATGGACGAGGACTTAAACAGTGGCACGTTAGACACGATGATGCGAACGGACAAACATCGCTCCTCTCTACGAAGGTGTTTCCGCGGCAGACACGTTGCCAAGACGTTTAGATAAACGGCCAGCATTACTCATATGTAACACAGATCCTATCTCAAAACCAGGGTCTCACTGGGTAGCTTTCTACGTCGATCAGAACGGGGCCGGAGAGTTCTGGGATTCTTACGGAATTCCGCCAATAGTACCACAGCATCGCAAATTTTTTGACAGAGTGTGTTAAAAGTGGACATATAATCACAGCAGTTTGCAAGCAATCGATTCTCAAGTGTGTGGAGAGTATTGCGTCCATATACTTTGCACACAGAGCACACGGTTACACGCTGCAGAAATTTGTGAAAACATTATTCACAGACAATGAAGAAAAAAATGATGCCTTAGTTCGGAAAATGTTCAAGCACATGTACACTGCTCACTGTATACTCCCAAATAACAAGGTAGACGTACGCCAGACCGCGTCGTGGCGTAACAGGCTTCGCGCATCGCGAATCACTGTTCCCCCACTCCACGCCTGGCGCACGCCTACCTTCGCCTGCCGGCGGCTGTCACCTCACCAGTAGGACCCTGCGAGGCCAGTCAGTAGGACGCCCTCCGGGCGTCACTTTCTCCTCACGGCCGCAACCAGGCTCATGTTCTGGCTTCCGAACGTATCTTAGGTCATCCTTTCCTTGTCAATGCCACTCAAACAGTCCTTACCTACTCTTACCTGCCTGCACCTAACATACCCAGGCCTCCACTAACCTAACCGAGCGTATCCCACTCGAGTCACTGACCCGCCCTTCCCTGACAGGCGCACGGCGCATACTGACTTCACCCAGCCGGCGGATTTTAAATTTTAGACCACTTGCGAAAACTGTCTAAGAAACCGCTTGGGCTGCGGTGCCCCTGAGGAGAGGTTGACTTTGTTATGATGCAAGAAAGATGTGGTCCAAATTTGAGCTTTCTACGTCTAACCGTTCTCGAGAAATCGCGCGGACAAACAGACAGACAAAACATTTTTGACCCAGTCGGTCCAGGGCTTCGCTGTCGCTCAGCCAATAAATTACAGGGGTGTACTTCAAGAAAAAATAATTCTTTAAGTTCTTTTTTTTAATGATGAAACAGAAAAAATATTTTCACCAAAAAATGTTTAAAACAAAAAATTCACAAAAAAATTTAAAACAATTTTCTAAACAAAAAAAAATTAATTTTTTTTAATCAAACAAATTTAAACAGTTTTTTTTAAACAAAAAAAAACGTTGTTGCGGTTTCATACAGGCCTACTGGAAATAAAATTTTCCGCACAAAAAATTCTAACGACTGTATCTAGCTTGCCTCTAGGGCGCAGTAGGAAATAGCTAGGGATATTTCTTGCCTGACAGTTGGTTGTACACACTTACACACCGTCCCGCTTGGAAGTCTCTCCACGTCTGAGGCAACGGCGCGGGGCGCGCGGCGTCGCCGCGGCCTGTTCCCCCGCTCCCCTCCTCCCTGCCGCGGCCAGGGAGGAGAGGGGGGACGCCGAGCCGAGAACCGTCTCGACAAAGGCTCCCCGAAGCCAGCGCTACGCGAAACCACAGCCCGGGCTGCCCCGGCGCGGCAGCCAGCACGGCCCCGACCCGGATGGCGCGAGAATTCAAACGTCGGCGCGGAACACGAGTGCCTTACGTGTTTCGGCTATAAGTTGCGGTGAGGCGTGTTTAAACCTGGATGTTGCCTAAACGTCTAGGGCTTGAGAGACCATTCAGAAAAAAAAAGATTGGGCGATAATCTTATTTTTTGGTGAATGTCGTCCTAGACAAGACCCTCGTTTAGGTTAGGTTTAGATGGCGGCGGGTCGGACTAGGTTAGGGAGGGACAATTCAGAAATTAAAAGATTGGGCGATAATTGGCTGAGCGATAGCAAAGCCCTGGACCGACTGGGTCAAAAATGTTTTGTCTGTCTGTTTGTCCGCGCGATTTCTCGAGAACGGTTAGACGTAGAATGCTCAAATTTGGACCACATCTTTCCTGCATCATACCAGAGTCAACCTCCCCTCAGGGGCACCGCAGCCCAAGCGGTTTCTTAGATAATTTTCACATGTGGTCCAAAATTATAAATCCGCCGGTTGGGTAAAGTCAGTATGCGCCATGCGCCTGTCGTGGAGGGGCGGATCAGTGACGCGAGTGGGTTACGCTCGGTTAGGTTAGGTTAGTAGAGGCCTGGGTAGGCTAGGCTCGGGCAGGTAAGGGTAGGTTAGGACTGGTTGAGCGGCATTGATAAGAAAAGGCTGATGTATGATACGTTCGGAAGGCAGAACATGAGCGTGGTTGCGACCGTGCGGAGAGAGTGACGCCCGCAGGGCGTCCCACTGACTCGCCCCGCAGGATCCTACTTGTCAAGTGGCAGCCGCCGGCAGGCCAAGGTAGGCGTGCGCCAGGCGTGGAGTGGCGGAACAGTGGTTCGCGATGAGCGAAGCCTGTTACGCCACGACGCGGTCTGGCGTACGCCTACCTTGTCTTTTATTTAAGTGAATGTCGTCCTTAAACCTCACCGGGTTAGGTCGGGTGACCTGGGAGGCCAAGATGGCGGCGGGGTTGGGTTAGGTTACACGGCTACCCGTCAGAATGGGTCACCAAGATGTCTGCCCGTCAGAAAGGGCCACCTATGCTACTCGCCTTGCTGGCGCCCCACACGCACCGGCCAACCCTAACCTAACAAATAGAACAATTCTCATAAAACAGAAACGCGTCGAAATTTGATAATCGTTGCCACTGTGCGTATGTCTACGTCATAAAAGAAGTCTATCCTCCGAATGTAAACTTACTCTGTGAACGATAATTTCCTGACATAAACACAGAAAATCGGAATTAACGCAACGTGAGTAAATACATAGAAAGTTCCGGTGTGGCTGCTGACTAGGGTGGATCGAAAATCTGGGATTGTGAATTGCGGCAGGAGGTACTAGTCCTCAGTGCAAGCAACTGCCGACTCGCAAGTCGTTTGGCTGTACGGCGAACCGTTTACAAGATTGTATTCGGCGGCCTTTACGAAAAATTGAAAAATTAAGAATAATCATCGTACTATAAAAACGAAGAAATGAGGCTGGAATCAAATTGCGGTTAAATTTTGAATCTTCGAAATCTTGCGGTTCTAGTGGCCCCCTTGGAAACCATGCTACTCGACGTTTGAGTAAAGAACCGAGACCAAATAGGTTGAAGAACGGAGCGGATTTTCCTTGCCATGGCAATAAAAATTTCAGAAACGAATGTTTTATACGGATGAAAGGACTTAACCTTTCGCCCCTCCCCCGTACAGTAGGGTGGAACGAAATTCCGGAATTGCAAATTGTGGCACGAAGTTTTAGTCCTTACACTGTAAGGGATTGTCGTTTCTAAACGACTTTTTGAAAAAACTAAATTAATCAAGAAAACGTTGTAAAATAACGAAATTTTCTTACGCACGATAACTAGTCGTCAGGCATGTGTGAGGCTCAATTGACTTCCTCATAGTTGGGATGAAATGAAGAAAACATTGCAGCGTTATCCTCTCAAACTGAGGCTATTTGCCCTTTGTACAATGGAAGGGACCTGCAAATTCCTCATGTTTTTCGTTAAAAAACGAAGAAATGTTCGTAAAGCTATTCGTTCGAAAACGAAGGTCTTCAGTTCCCAATTAATCAAACAATCTTCGTTTTGAAACGACTGAATTTTTTACAGTGTAGAGCAAGCGACTGCCGAATCCCTCAACGTTTGAGTGAAGACCCGAGGCCAAATAGGTTGAGATGCGGAGCGGAACAGAGCGAAATGGGGCAACATGTACGAATATACTCGGAACACCTGCACCCACGGCATAACTTTTTGGCATCTTTCCGGGGTGTCTCGGCGAGAGAAACCTGATTCTTCACACTAAAAAATTTGTTGTAAAAAAGTCGACACTTCGCCGCCGCGACAATGATCCAGACAACGCATTTGTTTCTCACGCATAAAATGGGCTGCAGTTATTTTGAAATTTCATGTGTTCGTCCAGAGTTTCGGAGTGCCTTGGAAAATACGTATTTGTCATTTATGTTTCATGCTTCTGATCGTTCAGCAGGAAGCAGTGCTCAGACGCGTCCTTAATATTTTGAAATCGTTAGAAAAAGAGGGTATTACTGTTGTCACTAAAAGTGGAACTTTTCAAGTATTCTTTGCTTTAACTCCTGTTATTTTCGACAACTTAGGCTTGCATGGCATTCTTGGCTTTCTAGAATCCTGCACTGCGAACTTCCCTTGTATGATTTGTGGATCTTCTTTGCCTGTCGCTCGCAAGCATGTGGTTCAGGATGACTTGCTACTTCCCAATTAAGAAAATTACAATTATGATGTTTTTTTAATGTGACGGAAGTTAAACTGGTATTAAAGAAGAGTGCATATTTAATGTCCTTTCAATTTTTCATGTAACTCAGAACATTTATGCAGATCTGATGCATGTTGTTGAAGGTGTTCTGAATTATGGCATGTGTCCTTTCCTATACTACCTTATTAGAAAAAGTGATCTTGATTATGATGTCCTGAATGAAAGAGTTCAAGGTTTTTTTTTATTGGCCTTTCGAATTGGGGAATAAGCCTCCACCTTTTCTACCTGATTATATTGAAAAAGAGCATTTGAAGTTTTCTGCCCCTGAACTGTTGCTTTGTAAGGTATTTTGGTTTAATGGTGGGTGACTCGGTGTCTTGTGATGAACCAGTGTGGGATTTCTATAAATCCATTTTGTGTATTTTAGATATTTTGTGTGCCCCTTCTTTTACTTTGGCTGAGGTAAGAATTCTTCAGAATCATAACACTATGTGTCAAGAACTATTTCAATTGTTTCTGAAGCCAAAGCATCATTATTTGGTTCATTATCCTTATGTTATTGGATTGATTTGCCCAGTCTCAATGGTGTGGTGCATACGATGGGAATCTTAGCACAGAGAATCTGAACAGTGTCTTGTAATCGTATTAACTTAGCCCACTCACTGAGCATTAAGCAGCAGTTGAAATTGTGTTTCTGGCTTCTTTCCAATCAAGGACTTGTGTCTTCTGTTCTTACTTCAGCTTTGGATGTCACACCTTTTAATGAAGGTGCAGATTTTCATTTGCATGCTCATGTTTTACCTGATTGCGTATTGAAAAATGTCGACTGAAATGGGCAGATTTTAGAGGTATCAATTATCATTTAGGCTCCATTGTCGTCGCTTTAGATGACTGCTTTCCATTCTTTTGTATTATTAGTATTATTTTATATAAGGTTTCAAAGAAAGTGAACTTTATTGTTAAAAATTTGCAGAAATTAGCTTTTGATGAACATTACCATGCTTTTGTTGCCTCCGCAAGCTTCCATCTCCGGAATTCGTCTGGGTCTTGAGCCCAAGGGCCCTTCCGTCAACCTTTGCCGCGTCGTTGATGTGCTCATGCGTTTGATCATATGGAATTGCTGACATCAGGCGCAGCGTTTCCAGAAACACAAAATTGCCTCCTTTGAACTCTTCATAAACAGCAGGCAGATCTTCAGGCAACCTCTCGAGGTCCCTGATATGCACTGGTATCCAGCGTGCATAATTTTGTCTGTCGTAAGTAAAGTACCAGGGAGCCATAGCTTTAAGGGTTTGGCAGTACTCATTGTAATCCCTTAATCTGAGCGCCTTGACGAAGCGCAGAAGAGTTATAATTAGGTTGAATATCAGAAACCAGTAATAAAACGTGTCAGAATCACGGCACCGCTCGTCTATCCACGAGTCAAATGCCTTTGCTGCATTTTCTTCTTGATGTGCCTCATTGAGCAGGACGAACAAAGCAGCGGCAGTTACTGCTAGAGCTGAACGTGACTTTTTCACATGGTGTACGGCGAGAAGTGACTGAGCAGCCGTTTCAGAAGACACAACCTGAGACGCCGCCATAATGGAAACCCAACCACAGCCTCCCATTGCATGGCCTATTAATTTAAGAAAACTTTGCTCAATGCGGAATTCTCCAAACATGATGAAATACTTATCCTCCCCGTAATTGTCAGGCCAATTCCATTGCACAATTTTACACATAGCATAGATTGGCTGGTCACCACACATGACCGGTGTTTGGCCAGGATTTACATGTTGTGTGATATCCTGTCCAATATCCAGCCTGTGACAAATCATTGACGGTGACGTTGAGTCATCAGGAAACAAAGGCAGCAGGGCACTTAGACCAGGCAATGCATCGTCAGGAGGCTTTTGTCTTGAGGCATGGATGGCAGACCAAGACAGATTCAACTCGTCAGGTGCAAGCACGTTCTGATATTCAGTTTGCACATAATTCAGCCACGGTTCATCAAATTTCCAAGATTCTAAAAAGGATAATCGGGAAACGAAGCTTTCCTCTCCTTGGTGGCCGAACACAGGGACTTGGGGCTTCCTCGAGGGAAGGACCACTGGTTTCACTATCTCGAAGAAATCTGGAAGTTCCGGCACTCTTGTGGATGACGACGTGAAATCTGGAAGGCTAGGGTGTTTCACTATTTGTTCCCCTGGTCGAAGCTGACAGCGCATTTGTAGAATGGAAATTCCTGTCCCATGAAATGACCCTTCTGCAGTTGAGCTGCCTGTTTGAATGTCAATGTTGTCATACGTCCCAATTGTGAAAATGCCACTGCAAAGGTTAGCAGGACAGACAACACCTTCGTAATAGGCGCAATCCACTGTCCATTTAGAGAGTGCACCTGTAATCTCACTGACTCTTCTGTATGATATGCTCAATCCCAGTTCGTGCTTGTATCAATCACATTGCGTTTTCTAGATCGGCCCCAAACCGATAAACCAGTGTAAACTGGTAGGGGCGGTTCACGACACTTTCGGTGTCGAACTACGCTGCTCTCAGCCGAATGGTACTTCTTATAGTTGAACAGGATCAGCTGAGCAATGGACAAAACGGGCTGGGATGCTGCAGTCCACACTTCCGGGACTACACCGTGCAGCATCTTGCTTACTGTAGCAGTAATGATGGGGGGAACGGAGCCCTCCCGACCTTTGCTCTCCATATTACCTGTGAAAACGCACTGAGAAGCGTCCAAAATCTCACGTATGCGACGTGCGAAACGACTGAACAAAGTAGCCGTGTCGTCGAAGTCATCGTCTTGCAGAGCGACCGTGTACAGAGCAGGGCTGTTCGGGACCAAATAATAATTTTCCGTCTGACTGAGTTTCGCAACTAGCTCTGGGACGTGTTGAAGTATGCGTTCTTGCAGCCTAGTTGAGTGAGCTCTGGAAAGTTCATTTGACTTGACACCCATTAACGTTGCTAATCTGCAGGGCAGGGATGTGAGAAAAAAATGTAAATCTTACAAATTGTGATAAGTATAGGTTGTCAGGGGAGCTGCGTGAATACAGACGCATTTGAAACGTGCGAGAATTCACTCAAATGTGATACGATAAGGACACAAATATTATGCGAAAGTAGTGGTGGGTTCTGAAATGTGTGAATAGTGTCACGTTTCTAACCGTCTGCTATTCACACGTTTTGCTGGGCATTGTGACCTTTTGTGAAGTAATTGACAGAACTTCCTTTTTTATCAGACACTACTAACCTGGATTGATACATTTGCGTCATTTGGCCCATATGAAATACTACATTTTCGCCTTCCTTCGCAAGAGTGTCGTAAATGTACTGGGTCAAATCACTGAAAGCAAATGACTCACAGAGTCTCTTGCCGTCTGCTATTGCCGATTTGTCCTCGCCACAAGCCTCGTTGTTGCTATTCAGACACGTTTTATGATATATTTTACCACTCTTAATTAGTGACCCTTCAATACAGTACAAAGCAGTCAGGGTGGCTTTAGTGTCAGGGTTGTTGGTCTTTTCTTTGATGTTTTTCAGTTGACTGTCGACACTATGTGTGGTAACTTTATGCAGTCTGTTACCCCAGGTTGCGCCTTCCCCACAGAAAATACACAGCGGTCGATCCGGTTCTGTTTTCAGATGGGTTTCCGCCGACCGAGGCTTCGTTTCCCGAGCACAGGGGTAGAAGGGTGTGATAACGGCTCCTCTTTGACAGTCAGCGGGCTCCTGTTTTCCTTGTTAGTTAAACGCGTAAGGGCTTGCCGGTTGTACTGCAGCCCGCAGCTTACGTGCCACTTAGCCGAGTGCCGTATGAAAGTTTCCTCTAAGTCAATGGCAGTTTGTCCCTCGTTTAACAAGCGGAGGTTTACATATATGGGGAGGACACCCTTGTCCTTGAATTCATAGAGAATGGCTGCCATGGTCTTGTACCCGCTATTACGGCTAGACGCAATGGGATTCTTCGCCGGACACTTCAGTGGCCCCGTTTTCGTACCATGACAGAAGCAGCACTGGTCCCAATCGATTCCGCCCGGTGCTGAACCCTCCGGAGAAAGTCCCCGCGGCGCCGAGTTGTCCCTCAGCAGCCACCTTTACCCGCTTTTTTGGGCTCTTCCACACTGACATTCTAGGCAAATGGAGACCGCAAGATATGAAACTAAGCGACCTACAGAAGTGCTGGTGACACCTGAGAGCGAATTGATCGATGTACTTACGTAGGTGTTCGGTTTCTTTTCAGGGGGCCGTTTGCGACCGGGCGGGGGCGAGCAGCCGCGGTGGCGGTAGCTGGGGCACTCGCTGGAACATTATTGTGCACAATAGTGGCACCTGCAACTGCCTCGCGCGTGGCCGCGGGCCGTTTCCCACCGGCCCCTGCGGTGCGTGTGCCCCCAGGCCCCCGACTGTGCGCCCACGGCGGCTGCACGGCCCACTTAAAATGGCAATTTCAGGACGAATCGGACGAAAAAGTATCAATTTTATGTGCTCTGCGTCATCGGGGGACTTTAAGGAATGGACTAGAGCCCCCATTTTTCAATTTCCTACGCACCGTTCAAATTTTAACGCCTTTCTTCAAGACGCTTAGATTTCCGACAAAACTCCAAATTCTGTGCCGTTTTTCTAAGTACATCGAGCCCTCCGGTTCAAGGAGACGGGTCAGGCGCCCTCCTTGAACATCTACGAAGGCTTATTAAAGAGACCGCCCGTCAAAATCCTGTTTGGACCCCATTTTTCGGCTTAAAACGGCCAAAATGCGGAGGAACGCCGATATGTGTGTTGCGGGCTGCCTACCCGGAGCTCCCGTAAGGCGCAATGGGAAAATAAAATTTTGGTAATTGTGGACTTTAGGGGCTCCACCACCTATGAAGATATGGCCGGTACCGTTCAAACCGGCTGAACGCCCGCAATTGGAATATGCTTATCATATACGGCGCTCCTGAACGTAATGATTGCAAAATATTGAATCATGAGACCTTCTAACCTGTCACAGTGCCCAGTAACACGGGCATTACGGACGGATCTGTGAATGATTATTCAGCGAACGATGTCTAGAACCGTTTTCAAGTGTAGGCTTCTTTTACGGAAGACTCTTAGTACGCACTTCCGCGTACAAGTTCCAGAATCAAAAGAGCATAAAATCGTGTGCTACAGGCGATCCTCTGCGTCGCGACGTCAGACGAGTGGCAACTCTACATTTCCTCCCCGTGGACCCTCCGAGAGGGTATGCGCCAAGACGACTTGATTGGAGACGGCGTCTCAGTACGCTACGTCCTGGCTCGGGCCTGATCGAGTTGAGTGAAAGTATTTTTTTTCGGGCCCGACTCACTGTATGTTCCTGTGACATTGTAAAATGTCTATTTCGCTGCGGTGCGTCGCAGCACTGTTTTGCGGGTAGGTCGTCTGCTCCAACAATCCCAACGTATCTCTCCGCGCTCCGCGCTACCGCAGCGCCGGACTGGTGGTCGGAGACCGAACCCCGTCCGCACCGCCGTCGGCGGCTCTGTCGGGCGGCTCGTGCGGGAGAGGACGCTGTTGTCCGCCGGGTGCGGGTCTATATCTATATCTTATCTCAGGATACGCGACTCTGAACTGACCAAAACTGAGCTAACCTAACCTAGCCTAGCCTCGGACGTTGAACTGCGAGGTCGGACAGGAGTGAGGTCGGGCAAGCGATGTATCCCCGCCGGGTGCCATTTGCTGTTCGTCGTCACCTCCGTCATCTCCCTTTAACACTGTCACATCGCTTCTCCGACCTCACTTTTGTCCGACCTCGCAGTTCAACGTCCGAGGCTAGGTTAGGGTAGGTTAGTTTTGATCAGTTCAGGTTCGCGTATCCTGAGGTCAGCCAAACGATATAGACCCGCACCCGGCGGACAACAGCGTCCTCTCCCGCTATGAGAGTGTGTGAGGTGATGGTGTTAAAGGGAAATGATTGTGAATGTGACCTTGGTCAAAGGGACATCACAGCACATAGAGCAGGTCGGCGCACCTAGAGAGCCTCGGCGCACCCGACGGGAAACGGTGTCCTTCCTTGACTGCGCCGCGCAGTCTCCCGCACGAGCCACCCGACAGAGCCGCCGACGCCGGTGCCGACGGGGTTCGTTGTTCGTCCACCAGTCCGGCGCTGCAATAGCGCCGCGTAGGGTTTCCACTCGTCGAGCGTCGCTGTGTGCGGAACCGATGTAGCAGACGGATTTATGGTGTTTAGTTTCTCCAAGTTGGACGCGAAAGAGTGCACCACGAGTCTTTCAGTAGAATAAGCATACTTAACAGCGGCGTTTCTCATCGTTTGACGAACAATCGTCCAAAATAGGCGTGTTTGTAAGCCCTGTGACAGGTTAGGTCGCCTCATATTTTATTTTCTCACAATTAAGCCGTTGTAGAGCGCCGTATTTGATTGTCATATTCAAATTCTATGCGTTGAGCCGGTTTCAACGGTACCTGCCACGTCTCTCTAGGTGGTGGAGCCGCTAAAGTCCACAATTACCAAAAATTCCTATACTTTCTGAGGGCGAGGTTGAATTGGGTGATTGGGTGATGATGGGATTGTCGCCCTAAAAGAGCGATGTTTGAGGGACGTTTTCCTATTAGGGCGAGTTTAGTTTTCCTAATACAGGAATGGCAAATCCATCGCTTTGATAATGTGACGCATGCCTGCATTGCCCAAATTACGAGATAAACCTCGCCCTTCGTTTTTCAGGGTTCACCGAAGAAGACAGCGGGTCGGCCGCCGCACGTGCGCCTTGCCGGTGACCAGGGACGGGCCGTGCATGGAGGATTTGGTCACAACAAGAGTACCTCACATCGGGTTGTTTTATTTTTTTATTCGAGAGTATTGACTGTTGGCGTGTCTCCTTTTTGTTTCCGAATAAAGGAAATCAAATCAGTGAGCACTTTGGTATTGCAACGTGGGTGGCCTAGGCAGGAAGAGAGACAATGGGAACGTGGTCTGTTGACTAACATACTGAGTCACGTCTGTCATGGATTTTGTGTTTTTATTGATACCAGGCACGCTGTTTGTGTTGTTCGGTCTGAAAGTGAACTCCAAGTGCTTCTATACTTCAGAGGCTCCTTTGTTTACTAATCCACCCCCCCCCCCTCCCCCAATTCGGCCCCAGGTCTTCTCTAGAAGCAGACGTCGGCAGGCCGGCTTCGGACGCGCCGTCCTCTTCGGGCCACGGCTTGGCGAGCGGCGGGTGATTTCTCCCTTTCGGCTGCCGTTTCCGGTTCTCACACACGTCCCTATACGTGCCCGTTCCCTTGCGCTCCTCTAGACCTTTGGGATAGTGACAACCTCAACGGCAAAGCATGAATACGTGACGTTATCGCGCTGGACTATGTACCGAAAGCGCCAATTTCCGTATGGCATGACTGGCACATGCGGAAAGACCCATGCGACGGCCTCGTCGACGAATTGAACTAGGAGATTCTGTAAAAGACAAACACATTGGTTTGGCACACTGCACACTATCGGTGCAGGCAAGAGGCCGTGAGAAGAGTGGAAACGAACGTGGATCACTGCGAGAGGGCATGAAAACGGCGCCGCGAGCAGTCAGTTTGGAGATCATATCATAAGAGAAAAAGAAAAGGTGGATTGACATTAGCAGACGTTACGCCGTAAAGCCCTCCGGGTTCTGATTTTTCCGATTCGATTTAGTCCAAATATCGCAGAATCGAAGGGGCGTACGGCGTCAGCGTCCATCCACTGTAAGTCGACGCCTACGTTACGGAAACTCTCTGATAGACTGCAAGGCAGGGTCGCCAGACCGCGTCGTGGCGTCACAGTTCGCTCACTGCGAATCACCACGCCAGGCATACACCGACCTTGGCCTGCCAGCGGCTGTCACCTGACGCTCAAGACACCATCCCGCGCGAGCCCGGCGCAGCACCGAGGCAGGAGCCGCCCAGCGCTTCCTGTCCCCGCACCGGATTTGTCGGCAGCCGGCCACGACACCAAGCCGGCGATCAGGCCCGGCTCGGGGCGTTCTTTCCCGACGACCTACAGCAAAACGGCGTGTCTGCTTCCTTCGACTACCTTCCTGGACTACCTAAAACTCCCGCGGCGTTCACGGTTCTTCTCAGAGCTGACCCTATCTTCTCTCCCCTTCCTACTGCTTGGCCGGAATCAGAAAAACCCAGATTACTACTACACGGAAAAAGTCAATGGATAATTTTGTCTATGGCTATGGACGATTCTGTGCGTTCATAGGCTAGTGATAAAAATGTGACTTCCAGATAGACAACATTGTTACTAAATTGTGGACAAATTAATACTTCGTCCACAGAGGGTAACAACATTGTCCATCTGCAGTCACAATTTTGTTGCCGGCTCATGGACGCACAGAATCGTCCATAGCCATGGACAAGATTATGCATACGACTTTTTCTGTATGCAGCCAACGCTCGGTTCGCTGGCTACTCCCAAACCGATACGCCGTCGCGCTCCCACCGCCGGTTTCCGCCCCTGTTTACTTCCGTTGCCCCCGGCGCTTCATCTGTTTGTTCTGGCGAAACCGTTAGACAAGGTAGGCGTACGCCAGACCGCGTCGTGGCGTAACAGGTTTCGCTCACCGCGAATCACTGTTCTGCTACGCCTAGCGCACGCCTTCCTTGGCCTCCAGGCGGCTGTCACCTGACGAGTACCCTGCCCGGGGCCAGACGGTAGGACCCCCTGCAGGCGTCACTCTTTCCGAACGATCGCAACTGCGCTCGTGTTTCTACTTCCGAACGTATCTTGCATAACCCTTTCGTTATCAATGCCACTCAACCAGTCCTAACTTAACCTTACCTGCCCTAGCCTAACCTACCCAAGCCCCCACTAACCTCACTGAGAATGAATTGGTGAGGAACAATGCCCAACTAAGAGCGAGAAGAAGCTCTCACTCAAATTTTGGTAAGAATGCTGATCTTGCCCAAATTTGAGTGAGGGACCTCGCCCAATCTCGGGTGAGAGGGGCATCCTCGCCCAAATGCTGGCGAGAAAATGCCATTATCTCGCCCAAATTTGGGCAAGTAAACCGTCCTCACCAAAATTTAGGCGAAAAAATTTCCTCGCCAATTGTTTTGCCACATTTCTTACGTTTCCATTCTCAGTGCTAAAAGAAAGTGGTGCTGCCGTGGCATTTGGAGTTACATTTTATGCCGGAGCGGTGGCAGTTGCATCGATTATTCACTCAACGCGTTGTGCAATTGCACCGCAGAAACCCTGCCCCCAGTAGTGTGAGTGAGTGGCAAGTGTCACTATTTGTTTGAGTATGTAGAGCAGTAGGCCGGGCGGGGGGTGGGGTGGGGGCATTGTTTCGAACGCTATACAGGTCACTGGTTGGAGCATTGTTTCGAACGCTATAAATGGGAGGCCGCACTCCGCACGCCACCACTTCGTCCCCACTAGTCAGCCAGTATGGACCTCCAACTTCCTGATAAAGTAAAGTTTTACGAACACCTCAATGTCCTAATCAATAGCAAGAGACAAGACAATTCTGCGTTTCTTTCAGAAGAAAAATACAAGGAGATATTGGAAAAGGTGAAAGTAGGGAAGAGACCGGGAATGAAAAAGGAGGACTACAGAAGACTCGCCCGCTACGCGGTCGTTACGGTCGAGGGGGCGGAGCACCTCATCGCACCCCTAACTGACGGCGCCGCCCGCATTCGATTCTTCATCAAGAATGACGCGCTGGTGGAGGTACATCGCGAAACGGGCCACGGTGGGCGTAACAAGATGGTGCCGGCGCTCGCGGCGAAGTATGTCAATGTATCTCTTTTTGAAAATGTGCGACGTCTGCCTCACGAAGTACCAGGCTAAGAAGCGCGGCGTCACCGTCCGCCCCCTCGTGTTCTCTCAGCTTAATGATCGGGTCCAAATCGACCTAATCGATTTTCAATCACGTCCGGACGGCGACTTCAAATTCATCCTCAATTACCAAGACCATGTGACAAAATTCGTGGTCCTGAGGCCACTGAAACAGAAGACAGCCGCGGAGGTGGCGCACCTCTTCACTTGGCTGGGCTGCCCGTCGGTACTTCAAAGTGACAATGGCCGCGAATTCTGTAACAGCATCATAAACTCTCTGAGAGAGCTTTACCCGGACCTGAAAATAGTTCACGGTAAGTGTCTCTACCACGGACAGCTTCCCGGCCCACTAGCGTGCACGTAATTAATTTTGCTGTGTCGTTGTGTCACAGGCTCGCCTCGACATAGCCAGAGCCAGGGATCAGTAGAAAATGCGAACAAGCAAGTGCAGCGCATACTGGAGACGGAGCTGTTGGAGAGGAGAACAACGCGCTGGGTCACGCTGCTTCCGTTCGTGCAGCTCAAGGAGAACACAGCATACCATGAAGCCATCAAGATGTCACCGTACGAGGCAGTATTCGGCCGGTCGATGAAGACAGGTCTAGGCTCCACCCTTCCGCCAACCTTGGTGCCGTCCCTCGGTACCTTGCGGACAGAGGAGCAACTGGTCCAGCTGCTGGAGAGTATCCAGGTCCCGGAGCCCGCTCCCTCGTCTGCACGCCCCTCCACTCCAGAGCCTGCTCCCTCGTCTGCACGCCCTTCCACCCCAGAACCTGCCCCCTCTACCCCGGACTCCATCCCGTCTCCAGCAGGTGTGTAGCAGCTAGGTAGTTCTACAGCCTTTAACCCTGCCCCAACCCTGCCCCCCCCGACTATGTCTACAGACCACTCACCTCCTACCTCACCGTTCGGCCGCGTGGCTCCCCTGGCGGAGAGCAAGCGCCCCAGCACCAGCCGCGCCGCGAGCACCCCGTTAAGCAGCCGCCGAGCACCGACCCCCGTGCAGTTCTCCTTAACGGCACCTTCCCCTGGTTACACTGGACGCCCGTCGACCCCGTCATTCTCCGGTTCTCCCTTCCGGGGGTTCTTCGCGCCGGAGCACATCTGCGGGACGTGCACGCTGTCCGGCGCCGGTGCGGCGTGCAGCAGGTGCGGACAGCTGCACCAGGGTGTCTCCAGCACGGGCTGTGCGGAGTCTGCGGTCGCGGGCGCCTCGTGCAGGAGCGGCAGGACACGGCGCGCGCCAACATCATGAAGCAGGCGAACAAGATGTTGGCCGCGTCCCAGGAGTGCCCCCCGCGAGCGTCGGCGACACAGTGTACACCCCCGTGCCGGACGTCGACCGCGCCAGGGGAAACCCTAAGAATGTAGCAGGCGCCGTCGTCGAAGCGACGCCCGACGGGTTCTACAGAATCGGGAATAGCGACGGCACCCTTAACCACTTATTGGCAAGAAATATGTTCACGGTCGCGCCCCTGCCGATCCTGGGCCAGGCGACGGTCTCGGACGTGCCCGCCTCCCTTCGCCAACTTGCAGGTCGAGGAGGGCCGCAGGCAACTCAGCGGTTCCTGCGGTGCAATTGCGCAACGCGTTGCGTGAATAATCGATGCAACTGCCGCCGCTCCGGCATAAAATGTAACTCCAAATGCCACGGCAGCACCACTTGTTCCAATAAATAAATAAACTTCACCCACGCCCCCGCCCCGCCCACTGCCCTTCATACTCAAACAAGTAGTGACACTTGCCACTCACCCACACTACTGTCAACATTCACCGGACCTCTCGATTGTCAATTGACGACATTCCTCGGACCGCCTCGGGGAATCTCGTCAGTTTCGGGCCGATAATGTTGCCATTTGTCAACATCCACCAGAAATAGTGGGTTAGGTTGATATTGACGACATAAACCGGGCAATGACGACATTCCCCGGGCTGACGACATTAACCGCAACATATATATGCATGGTCTCAACCTCGCAAGCCCGAAGAGGCGTTTGAAATTTCGCTTACTAATTGTTTTATTTGTCCCAAAATTTAACATGGCGTCTTACGGGAATTATGGCAGGCAGCGTGCTCGAAGCAGAGCGCTTTTTTCGTCGTCTGCGTTTGTTAAGCAAAATGGGTACTTTACCTACTTTTTTCACCCTTTAATTTCGTAAGTACGCACGCCAGATAAAAAAAATTTGATGTAGCACGGACAATCGACAGAGGGACTTTTGGTAAGGATCCCACCCAACGGGCAGGCCGTATCAAATCAGTAGGAAACAAGCCATACAGGAAGGGTTTCTCCGGGTTTTCTTACCTACAAACCGCTTTATTCTAAAATACCTCTTGCTTATAAAACATGGTTGTCAGATAGACCGTTTTTAAAACCATTTAAAAAAAATTGTTATGGACGGGCCAATTTTTTTAAAATCTCCATTTGACTGCTCGGATCCTTACGTTCTACGAGGGGTTCACGGGACTTGCGATTCGCAATAAAGGAACCCCCGTTAAAAAATTGACAGGCAGTTTTCTGTGTCCGTTCTGAAAAATTGTACGTACTTCATTCCGTACTATTGACGGTCAAGCATGGAAAAAAACATTAATTCATCCGCCGTTAAAAATCCGGTATTATCTTTAACAGTGAATAGTCTAACGCGCCCAGAACATCAAAAATCACACAGGAACGCGCCGAGAACGTTTGAAAGTTCATAATATGTAAAACTGTGCATGGTTGTACTCCAGAGCGCCGAAAATTGATCACGGCTTAAGATCTTTTTTTAAAATCGGTGATAACGACATACGGAAAGACTAGCAACTGGGATTTCATCGACAAAAAACACTGTTAAAATTTCCGTGGTTTTCTGAGCAAAAGGCACGGAACTTCGAATCACGGAATCAGTACGGACGTGTCCGTGCACATAGAAATTGAGTGCACGGAGACGTCTGTACACAGACGTGTCCGTCCACGGGACACTCCGTCCACGGAACCCTCCGTGCACTGTACGCTCCGTGCACGGACAAGTCCGTACAAGAACCGGCAAGAACGGAAGTTCTCTGCGTCACCCGGCCGACAGTCAAGTAAAGGGTGTTGGTATACTACAACGGTTTTAAGTACGGCTCTCAAGTGGTCTCGGGGTACCGAGTACTGACTCTACGGGGTACACGGACGGAGGTTCGATGCCTGCTCTTAGACTTTTCTGAAGATGTCAAACAACCAACAACACGCCCCAGGCAGAGAGACAAAAATTCGCGGACCCTCAAAATAGTGTGCCATAATTAAAAGACCCTTTTAAAAGTGTGACAAAAATTCAAGGATCCCCTTAACAGTGTAACAAAAATTCCTACACCCTTCTATCGGTGTGACAAAAATTCAAAGACCCGCTAAACAGTGTGACAGAAATTCAAAGACCCTTTTAGGGGATGCACATTGTAATCTACCAATTTCTGCTCTACCACAATATTTAATAATAAAAAATTTAAATGGAGCTATTCAATTATTTAAGTGGAACAATTCAAATATTTAATATTTTAATTTAAATATTTTAATTCTCAAATAAAATAAATCATAATTTAACTAGTCTACCACATATTTGGCTCTCACTTTTCTCTGAATAAATATTAGTTTCGGTGCTTTAAAGGAAATGGAACGCATTTTTTTAAGAAAAACGCCTTTGCTTTATATTTCTTATTGAAAAATTATTCATCTACTTTGCGACATTGTGGCCTTGGTTGTATATTATAAAATGTATTTAAAACTCCCTCCTCTAATACGCGTACACTCGGCTCGGAGGTCCGATATGGGCTCCCCAATTTGTCATACCGAATTCGATGTTCATCCTGCTAGCCTCGCTGCAAGCCTTTCCACCGCAGATGCCCAAAGTGAAGAGTGATGTCTGCTTCTAGCCTCGCGCATGGTGCGCGGCTATGGACGTAGTCTCACCCGCAGCTCCAGCATTCAAAATCTGTCATGTATGTATGCTGCATGGCTGTGGTTGGCGGCGCGGGCCAGACATACCCCTCGCGGGGGGGGGGGGGGGGGGATCTCCTACAAGCGCTTATATGCATTGAGTTATTACCCATGAAAGAGAAACTGGTGGCTCGGAAGCCGCGAGCTTTGAAACGCGTGCTCGGCACTACCAGAGTTGTTCGATCTTAAGTTCAGATAGAGTCCTTCGAGTTCACAGGAAACCTCGTGGGTTCCTAAGACGCTCTTAACTTTTAGAGTGATGACACTGGAATCTCGATTGACACATATTTAAGTCACAGTCCAGAGAACACTCAAAGTCTCGAAACCAAGCGTGCATTCCGGGCAATTCCGGGCGACGTAATTTGAAATTTGCGAGTTTTGGTGTGCGATCGCTGCGCTACCTAACAGCCATCCGCTTCACTACGACGTCGCCATGCGAAGAGCAGAGCCGGCAGCAATGCTCTGTCTGCTGTACCATCACGACTGTGTGCTTCGTATTTCGAATTTTACAATCAATTCTACCAAACGTCTTCGCTGGCGGCGGCAGAAGGAGGACGTGAGTGGTTGCCTTCAGTATTCTGCAATCCAGTCCTTGACTATTTGCGATATTTCCCCACTAATCTCTGTACTTTCTCGTACAGGTATTACGTCATCGAAGCACTTTAGAAAACTGTCACCGTGTATGACTCTCCACCATTACCAATGCAAAAGAAATGTGCAGAGGAAGGATTCTCGGGGTATTTGTGAAGGATTCTTCAAATGACACAGAAGTCCTGGTGGACTTGGACCGTCATCCATGTGTCTTTGTGAGGTTAGGATAGTAGGCTTCCATGTTTAGACTAAAATGAACCACAGAATCCCTTGTACTGAATGTGTTCGACTGCGCGGTTGTGGGGAATGCTGGGATCAAAACGTCAGGCGTGATTTTGTGAGGTTAATATGCTTTGTAGTATGGCAGTGATATTCCCTACTATAATCTGTTGAAGTGTAAACATTACTATGATCAAAAATTTTGCTTGAAAGCCATTATTTCCTTTACATTACAATGCAACTTCTCTCTCTGCTGCATACAGACAGATATTTCTTATACCACTGTGGTATTCTGAACTTTATTATGAACTTTAAGATGGATGCAACGGTTCCTATAACACAAAAGAAATATCTGTCTGTATGCATCAGAGAGAGAAGTTGCATTGTAATGTAAAGGAAATAATGGCTTTCAAGCAAAATTTTTGATCATAGTAATGTTTACACTTCAACAGATTATAGTAGGGAATATCACTGCCATACTACAAAGCATATTAACCTCACAAAATCACGCCTGACGATCCCAGCATTCCCCACAACCGCGCAGTCGAACACATTCAGTACAAGGGATTCTGTGGTTCATTTTAGTCTAAACATGGAAGCCTACTATCCTAACCTCACAAAGACACATGGATGACGGTCCAAGTCCACCAGGACTTCTGTGTCATTTGAAGAATCCTTCACAAATACCCCGAGAATCCTTCCTCTGCACATTTCTTTTGCATTGGTAATGGTGGAGAGTCATACACGGTGACAGTTTTCTAAAGTGCTTCGATGACGTAATACCTGTACGAGAAAGTACAGAGATTAGTGGGGAAATATCGCAAATAGTCAAGGACTGGATTGCAGAATACTGAAGGCAACCACTCACGTCCTCCTTCTGCCGCCGCCAGCGAAGACGTTTGGTAGAATTGATTGTAAAATTCGAAATACGAAGCACACAGTCGTGATGGTACAGCAGACAGAGCATTGCTGCCGGCTCTGCTCTTCGCATGGCGACGTCGTAGTGAAGCGGATGGCTGTTAGGTAGCGCAGCGATCGCACACCAAAACTCGCAAATTTCAAATTACGTCGCCCGGAATTGCCCGGAATGCACGCTTGGTTTCGAGACTTTGAGTGTTCTCTGGACTGTGACTTAAATATGTGTCAATCGAGATTCCAGTGTCATCACTCTAAAAGTTAAGAGCGTCTTAGGAACCCACGAGGTTTCCTGTGAACTCGAAGGACTCTATCTGAACTTAAGATCGAACAACTCTGGTAGTGCCGAGCACGCGTTTCAAAGCTCGCGGCTTCCGAGCCACCAGTTTCTCTTTCATGGGTAATAACTCAATGCATATAAGCGCTTGTAGGAGATCCCCCCCCCCCCCCCCCCGCGAGGGGTATGTCTGGCCCGCGCCGCCAACCACAGCCATGCAGCATACATACATGACAGATTTTGAATGCTGGAGCTGCGGGTGAGACTACGTCCATAGCCGCGCACCATGCGCGAGGCTAGAAGCAGACATCACTCTTCACTTTGGGCATCTGCGGTGGAAAGGCTTGCAGCGAGGCTAGCAGGATGAACATCGAATTCGGTATGACAAATTGGGGAGCCCATATCGGACCTCCGAGCCGAGTGTACGCGTATTAGAGGAGGGAGTTTTAAATACATTTTATAATATACAACCAAGGCCACAATGTCGCAAAGTAGATGAATAATTTTTCAATAAGAAATATAAAGCAAAGGCGTTTTTCTTAAAAAAATGCGTTCCATTTCCTTTAAAGCACCGAAACTAATATTTATTCAGAGAAAAGTGAGAGCCAAATATGTGGTAGACTAGTTAAATTATGATTTATTTTATTTGAGAATTAAAATATTTAAATTAAAATATTAAATATTTGAATTGTTCCACTTAAATAATTGAATAGCTCCATTTAAATTTTTTATTATTAAATATTGTGGTAGAGCAGAAATTGGTAGATTACAATGTGCATCCCCTAAAAGAGTCTTTGAATTTCTGTCACACTGTTTAGCGGGTCTTTGAATTTTTGTCACACCGATAGAAGGGTGTAGGAATTTTTGTTACACTGTTAAGGGGATCCTTGAATTTTTGTCACACTTTTAAAAGGGTCTTTTAATTATGGCACACTATTTTGAGGGTCCGCGAATTTTTGTCTCTCTGCCTGGGGCGTGTTGTTGGTTGTTTGACATCTTCAGAAAAGTCTAAGAGCATATTCGAGTTGTTGAAACGATTTAGGGAATTTTCGTCACAAACCTTACACTAGTGAGCATTTGTTGGCGGCGTTTTATTAGCTTTTGCGTCACCCTTACTTTCTAGCCATGGGTATAGTCGATCGGGTAAAAGCTGAATTAGTGGTTACGAATTTTTTCGTGGCCGACTTCTTGCTCGTCCCTTAGGAGAGGTTGACTCTGGTATGATGCAAGATGTGGTCCAAATTTGAGCTTTCTACGTTAAACCGTTCTCGAGATATCGCGCGGACAAACAAAGAGACTAAACATTTTTGACCCAGTCGGTCCAGGGCTTCGCTATCGCTCAGCCAATTATTGCTTTTTGGGTCCGAGCTGGGCGAGGACCCCTTTTCATCGACTACTCCACTTTTTATTCTCCCACTAGAGGTGTCATTGTACGTTTTGTTTGCGAGCACATTTTGCATAAAATCGATCCACATTTTACGGTCCTAATCAAACTAATTATAAATATTTTTCATATGGCTGTTTTGCCATTTATTGCTAAGACGTGTTGTGGTCAACTAGGCTAGCCGTGCTGTGCGCTCCGGCCGGCTCCCCGCGGCTGCGGTGTGCCAGGGATTGTAACAGTCGCTCGCGCGAGGCTCATTAAGGTAGTTCGTCCGCCAGAGGTGATAACGGTGAAAACCCTCAAAAGTATGCTCATTGAAGCACAAAATCGCGTTTTTTACAATGGTGTCTTTAAAATATCATGTCATTGGACTAACTTTTGAGATATTGGCGTTTAAAAATGACCCAATTTTACATGGGCTCTTATGGAAAAACGGGGTCCCGTCGCAGATAAATCGACTTTCTACAAAACTCAAACGATACAGATCGCGCACACACATATCATCGGGTGCGTTGTTCTATTGCGAATCCGTGAATAACAAGATATCTACGGGTCATTGATATAATAGAAGAGATATTCGGAGTTATCGAGCTCAATGCGGAGCCGGGCGGCTGCCAGGGTGGACCCGCCGCCATGTTGGGGCGGAAGCGGCTCGGTGCGCGCACTCGGGCTCGCTTCAAACGGCTGCCGGGCGCGCCACGGCCGAGCGGCACGGATGACCGAAGCTTACGCAGATGTCCTACTGCCGTGTTAGGGTCGGGGCCAAGTTCGGCAGGTAGGGCGCCGCCGTTAATCCCCTGGGTGTGCGCCCGGACCCGCGCGGGCCTGCCGGGGCCGGGAGGGGCCGGGCCGGGTGTGTGTGATTGACTGCTGGCCCAGCAGGGAGGGAGGCGACGGAAGCGCGCACTTTTTCAAACCGCGGCCACTAGCCCCGGGGTGGCCCGGGTGGGCCTGGGCCCCTGTAGTGGGGCCGCCAAGCGACAAATCTGGTATCAACCTTGCACGACGTGATAGAGAGATGCCGTTTGGTACGAATGTTGTTAGGACCCATACCTTCATTTTAAGAAGTGTAGGCACATCGGGTCCCGCGACCGGGCCTCGGTGTATGCGATTGCCTACCTTTCAGGGGCAGGTTCCGTTATTTAGCTATTGCGCCGTTTCTTTAGTTCCGATTGCACTAATTTTCGGTACGTAAGTGTATATTTTGGTCCTGAATCACCCCATAGGCTCACTACGAAGGTTTTGTAGCCCCAAAGCGGTGTTGCCTACCTTTCAGGGGCAGTTTTCCTTATTTCTCAATTGCACCGTTAATACAACACCGATTGCGACCATTTTTTGTAGGTAAGTGTATTTTTTGGTCACGCATCACACTGAAGGTCGACCTTGAGCCATCCGCGACCCCAGATGCCGCGGGTTGCCTATCTTTCAGGCGCAGGTCTCCGTTTTTCTAATATTGCGCCGGCACTATGACTCCGACCGCGTTCATTTTCGACAGGCATGTGTATTTTTTGATCGCGCATCGCGCATTAGGCCGATCATGTGCGATTTGCAAATATGGTAGAAGTTGCCTACCTTCTAGGGGCAAGGCTCAGTTTTTATGGTATTGCGCTGGTAATATTACTCCTATCGCCCTAGTGTTTAGGAGACATACGTACTTTTTGGTTGTGCATCACACTTAAGGTCAATCATGGTCATGAACCCTTTCGAGTCTGGTTGCGTGTATGCGCGACTCCTGTTCCCAACCTTTCCGTTGCGTCAAAAATCGATGGAAAAAAATCGTCATCGAACTGGATTCGAACCCGCGACCCCGCTTGGTGCCGTGCCGTCGCGCTCGGGCTCGGGTCATTCCCCGCCGGCGTTCGCTGCCGCGGGATGTCGTCACCTGGCCGCTCTGAGCCTGCGCGCTGGCGCGCCCACCGCCCTGTGCATCCGCCCTGCGCCGGTGCATTGTTGTGGCGCGAGACTTGGACCGGGACCAGCCAGGGCTGTGCGTTTCGATTCTGCCCGAAGAAATGTTTCTGTTTGCTGTGATTGTGTTGTGAACCTGTGTTACGTGTGATTTGTGACCTGAGGACTTCACGACATCACGCTCATCAATGGTTTCGCGGTTGAATTCTGTTGGTAAGTTCCCATTTATTTTACTAAGTGCACATTAAAGCGCACTGGCGCTCGGTTGGGTTAGGATTTGCGACTGCCGGATCCATCGAGCACCAGCGACCCCTTGGCGCATACCATTTTGGGCCACGCTCTTGTCACGTCCGCGTCACGTCCGCGTCACACCCGTGTCACGTCCGTACCACGCCCGTGTCACGTGCGTTTCACGTCCATTTCACGCTGTTTTATGTCCGTTTCATGCCGGTTTCACATTCGTGTCTCGCCCGCGCCGCGCTTTCGTCACATCCGTGTCACGCTCATGTCACACCCGTGTCACGCCCATGCCACGGCCTTGTCACGCCCGTGCCACGAATGTCTCACGTCCATTTCACGGCCATGTCACGCTGTTTCATGTCCATGCGATGTCCGTTTCACATCCGCGTCACGCCCGTGCCACACCCGCGTCACGCCCGCGCCACACCCGCGTCACGCCCGCGCCACACCCACGTCACGCCCGCGCCACACCCGCTTCACGCCCGTGCCGCGCCTCGTCACACCCATGTCAAGGCCATGTCACGCCCGTGTTACGAATGTTTTACTCCATTTCATGTCCATGCGATGTCCGTTTCGCATCCGCGTCACGCCCGTGTCACGCTCGTTTCACGAATGTGTCACCTTCATTTCGAGGCTATAACGCAGCAGGAAATGCGTGTTACGTAAAAAGAGCGTAATTGGAGCACATTTGTTGCCGTGTGCTAATATGACGTTTTATTTCACGTTTTCAGGTCGCTAACATGCCTTTTACGTTGCTTGCCAATTCAGAGCCGCCTGTTAAGAAGGCGAGAACCATTGATTGGGGAAAATGTTGTGTATGCCAGGAGGACACGGGCGAGGAGCTTCGTGATCCTCGAAAGAACTTGAGAAAAAATGACAAGGCATTGGACGGCTATGCTTCGTTGGCCGAAAATCTTGAAAGTTTTGACGCTCTCAACTGTCTGCCATCAAGTGTCGATTTGGAAACGCTTAAATGCGGTTTATCCCTCATAGACAATTTTAGAGCGAAGGCTGCCGTTTATCATCGCTCTTGCTTTCTCCGATACAACGGCACTGAGTTGAAACGGGCAAGAAAAAGGTCGGCAAACAAGGAGAACCTTGTCAACCCTCCCCCGTCTCCACAGTGCACGCGGTCCAGGCTATCGATCTCTGTGACAGAATCAGATTGCAACGCAGATATTTGCATGTTTTGCGATAAGCCTGGCACCCGTTCCAATCATTTGTGCGCTGTTGCAACTGCAGATGGAGAAAAGCAAATTACTAGCGCTGCCGCCCTGCTTCGTGACAACAAGATTCTTCTGTTGGCCGCCAATAAACCCTTGCAAGGAAATGCAAGATACCATAACAGGTGTCGCACTCATTTTCTCAATCGTGTGCGTACACCAGCAGGACGGGATGCGCGACGAGAGGTCGTTGCCCAGGCGCATGGTTTGGTGCTTGCCAACCTCCTCAGTCACATGCAGGAGGAAAGGGCTCAGTGTGTGAACCGCCCAGTGTGGAAAATGGCCGATCTTGCTCGAATGTATGCAAAAGAGATGTCCGAGCTAGAAGTGCCCTCCTTTGACTGCCACTCCACGCGGCTCCGGGAGTGTCTGCTTGCTGAGTGCCCCGAGCTGGAGAGCCTCGGTACCGCTGGCCAGGACGCGCTCATTGCTTTCCGGGCAGACCTGAGCAGCAGCCTTAGAGAAGACTGCAGGAACTTTGAAGAGGAAGGGCACTTTTTGTCGAGTGCGGCACGCATCGTCCGAGCTGACATCTTCAACGAAGAAAATGCAGGAGCGGGAGTGCCAGTGTCACTGAAGTCACTCGTCCGTATGCTGATCCGAGGGCCGGTGCCATCATCGAGCGGTCAGCATGACGACGAATATGTTGACACCGTCGCCGACCTCATTTTCTTTCATGCCACGCGGCGCGGCGGCAAGGGAAACTGTCGACGACACAATAGAGATCGTGAGACCCCGACGCCAGTGTACGTGGCGACAAAAATCTACGGGGAAACAAGAAGCAAAGAGCTGGTAGAGACTATGCACGGCCTTGGGCTAAGTATATCATATGATCGGCTTCACTCAATGCTTGATGAGAAGGCAGAGACTTCATCCCAGCTCTTTATGCAAGAAAACATTGTCTGTCCCAAAGCTTTGCGACGCAAAGTTTTTACCACTGGATCTGTGGACAATATTGACTGGGACCCATCGTCAACAACAGCCAAAGGCTCTTTGCATGGGACTGCCATTTGTATTTTGCAGCATCCTGCCCCTGGTTCACCAGGTGCGTAGTATGCTTTCTGTAAATGACCGCACTAGACGAAAAGCAATACCGAATAATATTAACACTGCGCTTACAAAATTTCAGGTGAACCACGTGAACTGCCTCCCTGTGGTGACATCGCTCCCCGTGAACGAGGAAGGCCAAAATTCCAGCTGCCGGAGAGCTATACTGATGTTAGAATCACGTATCTTGATTTCAAAAAGGCCAAGCGCACGTCCCAGACACCTGCCTTGCCTGATCCTGAGCCCACAGACATTGTTTCTGTCTACGACGGCGAGGAGGAGTGGCTAAATACCTGTCTCGTCGCCGATACGTGCACCACATGGTCCGATTTCCACTCAAAAGACGACCAAAATGCACCACAGGTTGGTTACAATTTAACGCGTTTCGCTCACTAATACCTCCTTTCTATTCTCCATTATAACGCATGGATCTGCTGTTTCAGGGAGAGGACTTCAGAACAGCCGTTTCTGTGCTCCCTGTGTTTCATGAAAAGGCGCAGTGTATGTCAATGATGTTGCACAGTATGGAGGTTGTGACTAACATCACAAGTCACTTAAATCCGGGACAGACGCCTGTTATAGTTGACGACGCTCCTCTGTACGCCCTGTGCAAGTCCATCCAGTGGCAAGAAAAAAGATTTTCAGAGGAGAAAATGCTCGTGATGATGGGTGGCATGCACATCGGCATGTCAGTGCTTCGTGCTATCGGCGATTGGCTTGAAGACAGTGGCTGGTGTAACTTGCTTGCGGAGGCAGGAATTATGACGCCTGGACGAGCTGAGTCCACCATATCAGCCTCTCACTTCGCGAGAACGCGGTACGCCCACGAGGTATGCGGATAAATCTAAATTACACGGTTACCTTTGTGCATTCAAAGTCTTACAGTTAACGTTACACATTTTTAATTTCTGTATTTTTATTTTCTTAGGTAACTGCAGTGGTGCTCCACCGTCTTCAGAGAGATGCCTATGATGCACAGGCTGGTGACGATCCTATGTCGTTTGATGAGTGGCGGAAGGAGCGTCGGTCCAGTGTGCAGTTCCGTTTCTGGGACATAGCACTGAACCTAGAGCTCATGGAACTGGAGCTGACTCGTTCTCAGCGCACTGCTAATTTCGATGTTTACAAGCGCGCGCTGGAGAAATGGGCTCCTTGGTTTTTTATTCTAGACCATGTGAATTACGCCAGATGGCTCCCGGTGCACATCCAAGATTTACAAAATCTGGAGAGGAATCATCCAGATCTTTATAAGTACTTTCAGGATGGGTACTTTGTAGCCCATGCTAGCATCCGCAAGTTCTCTGCCGTACCGTTAGATCAGTTTCACGAGTACCAGAACAAAGACCTAAAAGGAAATGGAGGTAAATGGCCGTGCTACAAGCATCAGTTTGGTGTGCATGACATCGTTAATCACACATTACATTTGCAGGTTTCATTGGTCTCACGGAGAATCCGACTGAGCTTCGCAAAGTTATGCTTGCGGCCCCTCATGTTCTTGAAATGAACCGGTCTTTTGAGGAGCGAAGAGACAGCAAACGGGGCAGTGGGGAAACCAAACACCATCGTGCTACTAATGCTGCCAAGTGTGCTTACCGGAAAGATGTAGAGTCCTTGTATGCTGCGTGGACGAACGCCGGAAACCCATTTCTTGATGACGGTTCTGAGCGTACGTTTATTAATATTCATATTATTTTCGCACCCTCTGCTTGACTCCTTTTTTAAAATTAGACCTTATTTTTACAGTGTACAATGTCTTCACTAAAGTCGTCGCATCCTCCAAAGTGAACGAGACAGTTTTCACCGCAGAGAAGCTAGGAGAGGAGCAGTACAGGGCTTATGTCGCACAGCGTCTGCACGCCAACTCTGCTTCTATTTTTGACGTCATACGCCAAAACAAGGTGCCGCTGTTCTCAACTAGGGTCTCTGCTCTGCCGGCGGTGAAAGCTAAAGTGAAGAGCCTAAAGAAAGAAAACGCTTTGCTCAATTCACTCTTTGCAAGCACTGAAGAGGGTCAGACGCCGGACAAAAATAAATTCTTCTCGCACGAGTCGGACGAGTACCCACCCTCCATTTCACTGCACGGCGGTCTCCGGTCGACAGTGAAGTCACACTTGATTCCGTGCCTGACTGAAGGCATAAACGTTGAGTGTGCACCTGGGCCCGAAGTCGATGCCAAAGTTTTAGACGGTGCGGCCATGATTCACATGGTTCAGCCCAAGACCTGTGAATTCTTTTCTGACTATGTCACCACCTTCACGTCCTTCTTGAAAATGGAGGCCTCCAAAGTTGCTCGGCTAGACATTGTCTGGGACGTGTAAGTTTCCGAGTACATTATTTTATATCACAGTTTCAAATCCAAAAAGGGTTATTTACCCGATTTTTTCAAACGTTTGCAGGTACCTGAAGGACAGCCTAAAATCCATGACACGTGAAAAGAGAGGGCAGGGAGTCCGCCGACGTGTCATGGCCAACACAAAGATTCCCGCAAGGCAAGGATGGCAAAATTTTCTGCGAGATGACAGCAACAAAACCGAGCTATTTCAACTCCTAGCCGAGAGCATCAAAGGCATGCAGGTTCCTGGGAAGGAATTATACAGTACGCTGGGGGATTCAGTGGTGTCCACGCCTCCAAGGGACGAGGTGTCCTCGCTCGCTCCTTGTAACCACGAGGAGGCGGACACTAGAATTTTTGTTCATGTCGCGGATGCAGGAAAACAAGGACACC
The DNA here is from genome assembly GCA_026979955.1 of Megalurothrips usitatus. Lineage (NCBI taxonomy): Eukaryota > Metazoa > Arthropoda > Insecta > Thysanoptera > Thripidae > Megalurothrips > Megalurothrips usitatus. The sequence goes on from CM049593.1 coordinate 2,014,096, forward strand.
AACGTGTCATGGTGAGAGCGTCCGATACGGACATTCTCGTTGTTGCTGTGTCTTGCTACCAGCGGCTGACAGGGATCAAGGAGCTGTGGATCCACATGAGAGCTGGCCAGGAGAATAACTTCTACCCTGTCCACGAGATTGTCACCACTTTAGGTGGATATTTAGTCATACCCCGAAACAATACAAATATTTAACAGTGCAAACAAGAAGTAACATTTTATTCCTCTGTACAATACTAGGACCTTCTAAGTCGCTGTCGTTGGCTGGATTCCACACTTTCACCGGCTGCGATACCGTGTCATCTTTTTTCGGGTATGGGAAGCTCAAGGCATGGAAGTCCTTGAAAACATTTCCCGAGGCGATTGATGGCTTCATTGCACTCGCCCAGGGCAACCTCGAAGAAGCGCGGTCTCTTTTAAAGAGTTTCGTGATCGCCATGTATAGCCCGTAAGCTTTTTACGTTACCCTTGATCTCTATCAGTCAAGAATGTCAAATTAAAAATAAGCATGTTTTCCAGAAGTAAGATGTACTCCTCTCTGGTGGTCTGCCGCAATGCTTTACACCATAAGCACGACCGGGCACTGGATAGCATCCCACCAACAGATGACGCCTTCGAGGGACACTTGAAGAGAGCTTCCCTGCAGGCTCAGAAGTTCTACCAAGCGGTTGAGCCGCAGCAGACCATACCGTCTCCGGGCGACTGGGGCTGGAAACGAGACGGAGAACTGTGGCTCCCGCTTTGGAGAACAGCGCCGGTGGCTGCCAAGGCATGTGAGCTGCAAAGGTGTAAGTGCAAATCGAAATGTAGCGGGAACTGCAGCTGCAAAAAAATAAATAGGCAGTGTGGCAAAAGGTGTTTGTGCCCCTGCCAATCCGCTGAAATTTCGTAGAAATAACGAGTACAACAATATTGTGATAGTAGGTTTTCTAGTCTATTCAACTTCATTGTATACGTAATGTTAATGTTTAATATATTATTTGAATCTGAATTGTAAGTAAATGCCATGGTAATAGAAATAACAACTAAAACAGTACTGTGATTAGCAGTTTTTCTCTAGTCAACTGCATTTTAAAAAGTGTTAACAGTTGAATACGTAATGTTAATGTTTATTATATTATCTGTAACAGTATATATTATTTAAATCTGAAATGTAAGTCATTGCCATTTCAAATATGAAATACAAAGGAATATGAGTAATTCGCGACTTAAAAATAAACATTCGGGTTCCCAAACACGAGTGCAATCGGAGTGATATTACCAGCGCAATACCATAAAAACTGAGCCTTGCCCCTGGAAGATAGGCAACTTCTACCATATTTGCAAATCGCACATGATCGGCCTAATGCGCGATGCGCGATCAAAAAATACTCATGCCTGTCGTAAATGAACGCGGTCGGAGTCATAGTGCCGGCGCAATATTAGATAAACGGAGACCTGCGCCTGAAAGGTAGGCAACCCGTGGCATCTGGGGTCGCGTATGGCTCAAGGTCGACCTTCAGTGTGATGCGTGACCAAAAAATACACTTACCTACAAAAAATGGTCGCAATCGGTGTTGTATTAACGGTGCAATTGCGAAATAAGGAAAACTACCCCTGAAAGGTAGGCAACACCGCTTTGGGGCCACAAAACCTTCGTAGTGAGCCTATGGGGTGATTCAGGACCAAAATATACACTTACGTACCGAAAATTAGTGCAATCGGAACTAAAGAAACGGCGCAATAGCTAAATAACGGAACCTGCCCCTGAAAGGTAGGCAATCGCATACACCGAGGCCCGGTCGCGGGACCCGATGTGCCTACACTTCTTAAAATGAAGGTATGGGTCCTAACAACATTCGTACCAAACGGCATCTCTCTATCACGTCGTGCAAGGTTGAAACGCTTAACGGCCCCACTACTGCCCCCCTTCCCCCCGCCTTCCCCCTTCTCCCCCTTTTATTGTGCATCTGTGTATGTGTGCGGAGTTGCAAATTTGCATCTGATAGCTCTGTTCACTTGAAATTTTCTCTCTTTGCTCTCAGCAAAATATTATAAAACAGGAAAATTTAGGATTCAAAATAACAAATAATTTAAAGGTAAAACGGTCACTTTAATGTTTTCATTTTCAAAAGAAATAACACAACAATATTCTTGCCCTGATGGGTAAATTCAAAGCACGAGGAAAGTTGCTGGCTGGCAGTTGGAGACTGCGAACAAGTCACGGTTTGTCACGGTCTCTGAAACACAACATGATACAGTATTATGGACAAAATGAAGACACTATTGGTCTGCTAAAAACTGGTCAAGATACTGCATTCTATAAAAACAATAGTTTTTTAAAAAGGGACCTCGAGGATCTCCAGAAAAAAATTGACTAATGTGATTCCAACAGCATGACGTAGACCGCAAACTTTTGGTTCACTTGGTTAATTTATCAGAATTCGTCTCACATGCCATGGGAAATCATAAGGCATTTTCACATTAGAATTACTAGCATAAGAGCTGCAGAGGTAAACCAAAAGAAAACGCGGATCACTGCCTCACAGAAAACATTTCTGATGGATGTCAATATCTCCATAAGCAAAGTACATGGCAGTGAGGTTAGCACAGGCTACCAAGTAAACACATCTCATTTTCAAACTAATTTAACGGTCAATAGTAAAAGAATATCACTGATGAACTACGAAAATAAAATAGCTTTTTGCAGTTTGCGTGATACGAAAAGTAACTGAGTTGTGAGAGCAAAACACTTACAAGTGAAATCTCAGAGCCACGATAAAGCCTAAGTCCGGCCGGGCCGGCAGCCCAGGCCCTAGGCCACTCAATATGAAAGCGTCTTTGAGGGATGATACACCTTCGCACATCTTTAAATAATATCCCTATCAACAACACGTACCTTTTAGATGAGCCTCTCAACGCGGAACGGATGTAGAAGTTGTTTGCTTCAAAACTTTGTTGATAAACACGGCAAGTCAGAAGACGCAGCAGCTGACGCGATGCAATGGCGGCCATGACGGGCACAGTGCCGTGCCGCCGCCAACGTCTCGAACGCGAACACCGAAAAATTAAATTGGTTCTGAGTAAAACTTACGGGTCGGATTGAATAAATGTTAAAGGTTTTTGAGCAAGATTATCTGCTCTTGTACTTAAAATCCAAATTGGGTTACGCACGCAAAATCCGAAAACCGATTTTTGTTTGTGGGTTGGCATGAGATGCCTACCCTGCCCCGCTCCCTCCCACCACTTGCAGTCCGGACTTGCGATGTGTGCGCCGCCGTCGGGGCCCCTCCTCCCGCCCCGGCCCGGCAGGCCCGCGCGGGTCCGGGCGCACACCCAGGGGATTAGGGACGGCCGGCCACCTCCCTCAAACTTGGCCCCGAGCCTCCCATAAGAGTCGGGGATCTGCGTAAGCTTGGGTCATCCGTGCCGAGCGGGACCGGGCGCGCGCGAGCTGCGACAGCGAAGCGAATGCTTATGACCGTTCGAACCCGATTGCCGACCGCAAACAGTTCCCAACATTACAATTCGAAATCGGGGACATTGAGCCTTTATCGTGAACCCTCAACAAGATGTAAACACGGAATGGCAGCCGGCCGCCGAGACAGAGTACTACCGGTATGCCGCGCTGCCAACCTCTGGACGATGAACGCGAGTGGCACGACGGTGTTTGAACACGACCGTGTTGAACACGACGGTGGTTGAACACGATCATCCGATCTTAGGACACCACGAAACATTTCCATTACGTCGCAAAAGATATTTAAAACGCATTTTTAAAAGTAGAAGTTATTTTCTTTTCCACGTCTCGGATGAGACGCATCAGTTTTGTTGGGTTTGCGGCAGGTCCAAAACTAGTCAAACGCACGACTTAACTACTTTATTTTAATCTGATTATAATACAAATATATTCTTAAAACCAAAGTACCCTATCAGAAATGCAAAAATTGACTATGCCATATTGGTTTTATATTTTTTCGGTGTTAGGAAATACGAAATTGAAGTATACCAGAGGACCACACTTGACTAGGCCCCCTGGCGGCCGAACCACTTTAACAATGTCGCCGTGGACGCGCGGTCTGACAGGTCGAGTCGGCATACAGCGCGTCGTAGGTTCCAATACCAAGTCGTTTCATATAACTATTTTTAGAATAAATTCGTTTTTCAGTTAACGAGGGCCACTCAGTGCTGTAGGCGCTGGAACTTTTGTCACTTGATCCTTGCCTTTACCCCACACCGAACCCCACAGCATACGGTAAAATACGAGGGCTTCCTGTGCCCTGCGAAGGACCGCAGATTTTGGAAAACTGAAATTGTGCGCATGTTTGTGCTACTGTCTTTAAAATAGGGCAGGAGGGGCACCTCGCAATAACAACGAGGAAAGATTTGCTTGACCTTGTGAATGTTCTTAAGCGAATTGAAAAACTGGCCTCTCCCGGAGGAGAAAACAAGCACAACATTCTCCAGTGCATAGACTGGGACTTCCTTTATGAGCGTCTGATGGACGCCGAAGGAAATCCTGATCTTCTCCGGACGTAAGAGAAGAGTTGTCCATGGCAAACCATTTTAAAGCGGTACAAAAATTAAAGCAGGTGGCGACAGTTGAATGATCAGCCGGACGTGAGCCTAACCCCTGAAACATACTTACCTCTGGCAGAGGGCATTGATGTCCTCCAAAGAAAACTCGGAATCCGTCCGGTATGTGTACCTTAGACATGCTGCACGCCTTAGATTTGAAGCTGAACACGAAGGCATTTTCTTTCCACTGGTTGTTGCTACGAGAATCTAGTACGACCTTTCCCTGCATCCCAAAACGGAACGGCAGTAATGTAAAACTTACGAGCATTTACATAATGCAACGGCATTTGTAATTGTTTTTGCTGAATGCATATTCTCACCCCGTAGTTGTCGCTGAAGGATGTAGGGAAAGATAAGTTGCCAGTGACGCGCTGCAGCTCCTTGGGCCGAGCCGGATGAAAGTGGGAGGCACGAACGTACCAGCGGTAAATAGTGGGGGAGCCAATTTCGCACATAGAAAATGATTTAGTGTACGCCGTAAACGAGCCCTGCGGGGACAAGAGAAACCAAGTGCGTCTGATGACCTCGGACGTACGTCTTCAAACGACTTGAATTTTATACAAACTTCTAAATTTAAACTTTTCCTGTGAAAGATAAATCAGCGCACTCACGTCCCTCTGAACGCCCGAACAGTCAGCATCACACTGTAAGCCCAGCTCCAGTCCGCATTTACCGAAACGTTTCGGGACGGGTAAAAAGACCACAAGACTCTCAAAATCGTCCATACTTACTGCGAATGTGTTGATATTCCTTCCCCATGATGTATTTAGGATTATTACAACCAAATTTAGTAGTACATAGAGAGCCCCGATTCCCATCGTGCCGATGCGGGCGGCCACAGTTTGACGCGGCCGGCTCGGCATCAATGCCAGCCTGGTGGAAGCAGAGTACAATCACCGCGCACAGATGGCGTGCGTAAAATCAACAAAGATTCCGTGTCACACAGTATGATTGACGAGATCTAAAGAGACCTGGTTCCCTTTGTCCCATTTCCCCGCCACAGCCAACCATGTTGCGCAACAATAGTGGTCGCGGATTTTAGGGGTTCTCCTGTCAGCCATAACGTGTTCACTCATGATTCTTTGGTTTATAATTTTAAATTGGATATAATTCCTGACCGATATTAAGTGAAATAAATAATTTTACACTCAAAATGTTTATACTAATAATTATTTATTAATATAATACATATAATTTTAAATAAAATACAAATTTAATCTATACAATAATTGTAATTAGAGAGAAGAAAGGGTACCAGTGAAAAGGACACTTCCCTCTGTTTTTCTCCCATTCAGGTATGTGTGCTTTTCTACTTATTTTATACTCGAGAGGTATGCATTTTGGTGTTTCAAATATCTTGTCCTGTTGTCAGGTTAAGGAAACTTCTGTAATAGATTCAAAGCAGTCTAGCTGGTCTCCAGGTCGTCGCAAGAGAGTGAGGCACGCGAGTGATGCTTCAGTTAGAGACAATTCTCCTGCTTCAAGCCCGGTATTGATATTGATTGTTCATAATGTTTTATTTAGTCATGAATTTTAGTTCTATAAATAATTTTATTTTCAGCTCCAGATGAAAGAAGCACCCAAGCTTGAGCCCACAAGATTTATTAGAGATTCCGGGATCTGTGGTGATAGTGGTGTGAGTATTTAGTGCAGTTAGTCCTTCTAGTTATTTCAATTATATTGTGATGCTGTCTAAATGTTCATAGTGTTCATGAAGTTCCTTTTCCTCGTAATGCAGGACTCTTTATCTGTGACTTTAAAGGTGTGTAAATCAATTCAAGGAACTGATGATACTGGTTTTGAGAACAGTTCTAAGAAGGTGAGAGGGTGTTCAATGAAATCTTGTAAAGTTCATGTTGGTTCAACTCTGTCTTAACTGTTAAGAATCTGATAATGTTTTGCCATGTCCCCTATTAATATGTATGTATTTGTTTATTTTGTCGAAAGATTGCTCCTGGTTGTGTGGCTACAGAAGAATCAGATGTATCCAAAGATGAGGTATTTCTCTTAAAACGCCATAAGGCGCTTCAGAAGCAAACACAGTTGATGGAGGCGTCCCTAAAAATAAGCGAAAACAGCAGGCTGGCAACATTGAAGAAAGTGCAAGAACTCCGACCCAAAAATGAGAACCTCAAATCGCTGCTTAAAAAAAATTCATGGCCTTGCAACACCGGCTTGCCCTAAAGGTTTGTGTCTACTTTGGAGATTTTGTGAATGGATTCCTGCTGCACAAAGAATGGTGTTTTTCCTTGTTTCTGCTTTTGTTTTTGCCATTCTTTGTGACTCAATATGATGGTGCCATTTCAGGAAAAGGTGATGTGAAAAAACAGCTGTTTGAGCCACATCTCAGGGATTCGTCAGATATGATCGCAGTAAGTATCCTGTTAATGCACTGTGTATTTAATTGTGTATTTTATTTCATGTCTTAAAGTTATATATTTTTTTGATTCCAGGATAATTTGAAAGATGAAATGTCGAGTGCTGCAGAACAGATTATTGGAGATGAGCAAGAGAACACCAAATCATTGGAGAAGCATGAGTAGGTGTTTGAGAAAGCGGGGGCTGCTACTAAGAAAAGTGATGATAAAAAAGTAAAGCAGAAAAAAAGTAAGTGTTTGAAAATGTTATGTGGAATGCATCGATATTCAGCAAAACACCACATTTTTCACCTCTCTGCTCTTCTACAGTTCCTCTCATAAATGATTATGGAATCAATGCTGTTGCAAATGAATTGATGGAGCACAAAGATGTGTTTCTGATCAAAAATGGCAGCCTCCCAGTGGACGAGAAAGGGCTGGTATGAGAGACTACTTATAAAACTCAATGGAAATAAAAGTATGATTGTTAATTGCAATTTTTATTTTTCAGTTTCATCTTTGTGGGGAGACAATTGATGGTGCGGCTCTTGTCACCAATGTGAGGAAGCATCACAAGAGCATCTCAACATGATGACTAGGCACCTGGCGACTTTGTCGTGGACTGCTCTTCAGCGGAGAGAGCGCTCCCTCGAAGGGAAAAGGAGCAACAGATTCCTAGGTTAGGAATCTGATTCCTGGATGCAGTCCCCAAAAAAGCTGCCACACCCTCTAAGGTTCAACTTGTTCTTGGTATGAGTTTTGCACTTAAAGCTGCTGTCTTGTTGTAATGACATAAAGTTCTTATCTTCCTATTGCATTTTTAAATAAAGGCACTGTAAAATTTTGTTTGAGAAATCTTCAGAATCATGAGGAGAACTCCGCAATGGAGGCAGTTCTGAAGGCTCAGAGGACAGTGCAAATTTCTGATAGGAATTGATGCACTCTAAGATTGAGAGTGGGTGTCAACTCTGAACTCTGAAGTCTCTCTTGGTGAATTTTCAGAAGTGTAGTGTATGTCAAGTATTGTTGAATGTGCTGTGCTCATGTTTCTCATCAATAATAGTTTTGTTACCTAGGAAATTTATGTGTTCTGGACCTTTTGGTGTGGCAGAATCCTAAATTAAAAAGTGAAACTAAATTTAAATTGGAATAGCTTAAAATGGTGAGTAAATGAATGTAAGGGAATGTATAGTATTATATTTTTATGGGATAGGTGTGGGAGGGTGTGCACTAGCAAAATTGCAAAGAAGTGTGTATAATGTTTGAGGGGGAGGAAGAAGGGGGAAGGCCAGAGGGAAAGCGGAAGAAAGAGAAGGGGCTGATGGAGAATGGCAATGTGGAGAGGCCAGAAATATTGAAAAGTATGGGGGCGAAGGTGAAAGTTCTGAGTAGGGAAGGGGATCTGGGAGGGAAGGTATACTGTAAAGGACAATGTGTCAACATAAATTTATAATTGTGATGGTATGGTTGTGGTGATGTAAAGTAAATTATTGGTTTTGTTTAGAACGTCTTAGTGTGGTTTTGAATTAGGTGGAAAATAGAAGTGGTTTATGAAATGGTGAAGTCATATGGCTATTAGGGTAGGTGATGATGAATATTTTTTTTTGTAAATGCATTGTGTGTGATTGATGTAGTAATAATGGTGACTTTTTGAGTAATTGTGTGGGTGAGTTTGTAAGTGATAAAAGTAATTGTTTATGGTGTGTTTTGTATTGTATTCTGTTAGCAATAATTATTATTTTTTATCTTATGGGATCCTGATAATGAGAGCAAGGATAGTGGTGAAGAGAGAAATATTCTTGATTCTGAAGTATGGTCAAGCTCTATCTGTATGGTAATTATGTGGTGATGAAAATTCGTAGCTTTTCACAAAAATTTATTGGCCGAGCGACAGCGAAGCCCTGGCCCGACTGGGTCCAAAATGTTTTGTCTGTCTGTCTGTCTGTGTGTCTGTCTGTCTGTCCGCGCGTTTTCTCGAGAACGGTTAGTCGTAGAAGGCTGAAATTTCGACCATATCTTCCTACTAGCATATCAGAGTCAACCTCATATTTAGGGCACCGTGTCTTGGGTAGTTTTTTAGAAAATTTTTACAATTTATATAAAATACCAAAAATAAATTATAGGGAAGATTGACTGCGGGGGCGCAGTCCTCTACTATCCCCTCTCACGGCCAAACGAAGGTCCCTATCCAAATTTGCTATAGAACCGACCCTCCGTGGAATGGGACAAGGAATATAGGCTTGTGCATAGTAAACCCCTCCGCGCTACACCGTGCTCGAGATCCAAGATGGCGTCCATTTGAAGTAAACATTTGGGAATATCTGAAGAACCGAGCCACCTAGCGAGGTGCGGTTTGCAGTGCTGGCCATCGTAGCGGTTTGGCCATCATTGCGATCTTTTCGCAATGGCACCGGGCTCGAGACCACGCACCCCGTCCTCGAGAGCCACTCACGGAAAAAAATACCTTAGTTACACCAGTTTAGAGTAAGGTGGAACAGCTAACACATCGGCTCTCAGGCGGACAGAGAACACGATTAGCTGACCCAGCTAATGTAAGAGCTGTGGTTCGTATTGCTTTCGCTATGAGAAATTAAAAATCTTCTGCTATGACAACCGACAGCTGTTTGTCTGAGATGACGAAAGATACATCAACACAAAAAATGAACGTCCTTTGCGCACAGGAGTTAGCGCACGAATAAAAATACGTCTTCGCTGTGAGGACCACGGATTGTGTCACGTAGCCGATCGTGTTCGTAATTGGCGCCAAATGATGATAAGCTGCAGCGCCCTTTAGTAAGTCGGTTCGCCAACTAAAAACGGAGGTGGCGCAGGAATTATTTTTTTTCTTACAACAAAGCAGCGATGTCTTCCATAGCTATGAAATGTCGTGTATTTAAACGAAATGATTCAATGGCACGTCGAATTTGAACATGGATCAAGATCTCTCAGAGCTTCTGCGCAGGTGGGGCCTGGCGCCCACGTACGTGGCGGCTTTCGCAGGTGAGTGTTGTGCCGCGAAGTTGTGCTGGTTGTGCCGGTTGTTTTAGACTTCGACGACTTTGACTCATGTTCCCGTTCAAAGTTGGTGAAGAGACAGGAAAGGAATACTTTGTAGGACCTGGACGTTTTTATTGTCGTTAATGTGTGTTGCCGGATGCGGCGAGCCAGATGCGGCGAGCCTGTGCATTACTAGGTTAGGTTGTTGCAAGCTAAGATAACTTAGGAAAGTAATATTCTAGAGACCTTTTGTTAAAGTGTTGTTGATATCTAAGTAAGTCGATGTAGTGTGCATGTTATTCATTGCGTTATCTTTTCTGAGTGCAGTTTTTCGTTTACGATTTTCAATGTTTGTGTGTGAGGGAGACGTGCTTGAGCACTTGTATCATTTATGAGAAATAGGATTAGGTAGCCCAGGGGACAAGGTTTGCACATGTGGGAGGTATAATTTTCGGCCGTCATCCGTGATGTGCTTGAAATACTTTTCAATATCGCTTCGCCGTTCGTGTCACAAATCTCCTTTTGTATATTTTATAATGGTATTTGAAACGTACTGACAATGTTTCACTGATGCTCCGGTAGTAACAATAATTGTGATAGTACTCCGGCTCTGTTATGGGTTTTTAAATTTACAATCGGGGTATTTTAATCCAATCGGCGTACTTCTGGGCAGTTTTTTCATCTTAGCAAGCATTTTACCCTGTTCCATGTTCAGGGTTGGTGATTTCTCACTGAAATGTCTTTATTTGTTTTTAGATGAGGACTGGACTACGGATTCACTCCCTTTGATTTCCGACGAAGCAGTTGGGAGACTAATCCCAAAGGAAGGGCCAAGGGCACTTTTTTATCACCATTTTGATATCTTCAAAAAAGCGGTGAGTGATGTAATTTTGTTTCTTTTGAAATGTATTTCTATGTTCAAAACTCTAAAAGTGTAATCCTTTCAGGCCAAAAATCAAGATAAGGATTCCAGCGAAAGTGAGAGTGAAATATTTGATCCTCCATCACGATCACGGGCCAGGAAGAGGAAGCTTGATAATGCTCCGGTTCAACTTGTTTTGAACGAACCAGATCTAAATGTAAGTTAAATATAATATTTATGTAAGCATGATCAAGCCTGCTCTCGAAGAAACTCACTTTGTTTGTTTGTTTTTAGGGGATGCATAAATATCTGAAGGAGTCATTCAATGGACTAATAGTGTTGAGCTACTTTAAGGCCCACAATCGGCTGGATAATCATATTAGGGACTTGCTATGTGCGCAGATCATCTCCAATGAGCTTAAAGATGATTATGATAAAAAGCAAGTAAAATCTCTTGATTATGCAGAGGTGTCTTTTTTTTTCATTTTGGCGATTAAACAACAGTCTTTTTACATACTGGTACTCATACCATTCTTTGCTTTCAATTTTTTCCAGGTTAGAGAGAGACCATTTCAATGCCATTGCTGACGATATTATTCAGCTATTTCCTACTGAGAGCAGGGTTCGTTTTTAGAATTGAATGCAGTTGTGACAAAGATGTGGTTTGTGTGGAGTGTCGTGGTTTGTGTACATCCACTTCCTTATGTCCTGCTTGTGTTTGCAGGTAACTTGGTTTGATGTTGTAGTGAAAAAAGGAAAGTGTACAACCGTTCAAGGTAGATTAAGGCACAAATATTATGCCTTAAGACAGTTTCTCATTGATGCCCTTTTAATAAGTAAAAAACAAGTTGAAGATCGCCTTCAAGATGGTGATGACTTAAGTATTGGTTAGTGTGGTGCACTTCAAATGCTGTGTTTACATGACATGACTCTGCCTATATTTTTATTTTTATAAAATTCATTTTGTGGATTGCAGATGATTTGGGTGACGATGACCAAGATGAGGATTTCACTTGGTTGATGAATAACACTGAAACATGGAATGAGGTGGAGGAGAAATGGGAGTGTACAAAACTGAGACGTCTAGTACATCTTCGAAAGAGCTCAAGAGTATTCGAATATATCAGGAAATTTCCATGTTTGAGTCGCCCTCTTGGCTGGAAGTTGGTAAGGTCAATACTTGATTTTATTTCACGGGAACTGTAAGCACGACTTACTGCCACTCTTTCTACTTTCTCATTGTCTATTGTGTTCTGTAGATTGCTGCGGATGGTATACGTGATCAGCCGGGGCTAGAGATTTCAGTGCGAGAGACCTGGTGCGAATATTCGAAGTTCCTGCTGCTACTCATACGTCAAAACAATCCCGAGTTTTTAATGGGGCGCAAGTTCAGATCTCTATCGACTGGTAAGCAAGTATTTTTTAAACATTGTTTTGCCTCTTTACGTGTAACTAATGTTTGTAATTGTTACACATTCTCATCTTTTCTATTTCCTACTTACAGAACAGCAATTTGTTGCTATATTTCTTGAGCTGCCGTCCCTTTTCAAAGTGCGCACACTACCAAAATCTTCAGAGGCATCTAAGAAGGACAAGTGTTGGCGTCCTAGTCGGTCAGAGGTCCTTGACGCCTTGTGCTTGCATGTAGATGTAAGTTTATATTTCGTAACCCCCCTGTCTGTTTTTCTTATCTTCGATCTGGATTCCAATGTTTTTATTTTCTTTTTCCAGGAAATTCCTGAAATTAAAGAAAGACTTGAGGAAAGAAAAAGATCGCTGGAGAAGCACAAGTATAGCATGCAAGCAGTTCCTGTATTCCTGGGCCCGCTGAATTCCATACGTCAGTGTTTTATTGTGCTTGATGATCAACGTTGGGAAGTGGACAGTGCATTTGAAGCAATTCAAGCGTTCTTTCAAATTACTTTTGGCTTGGGTTCCCAGTACCCAGTTGAGGCACGGCACATTTGGCTTTTTCTGCAGCAAACACTGTTCAAGATTTCTACACCTCTAGATTACACCAAGGACTCAGGCTTGAGATCCTTCATTGCCAGTCGTTTGAAAGATTTTGAATTGTTTTCTTCAAAATGAAGTGCCCATACTGTCCAAAGTGTTTTCCATCTGTCAATGTTTACCACACTCATCATAAATTGGTTCACTCTTGTAAACCATTTCTTTGTTCATGTGGTCGTAAGTACCCTGTGTGGCATTCTTTCTCTAGGCATTATGGCAAGTGCACGCCCGTTTCTTCAAATGTGGGTAATCCATGCAATGCTTTATCGATACAAAGCCCTCCTGTGGCTTCAAATGTAAGTTCAGATTCTAGTTCTGTTGACTCGAGTTGTCCTTTTTTGTGTGGTGAGCCTTCGCCTTCTAGCTGCCCTTCTAATTATGTAAAATCCTCTTTGTGCAAAGAAGTTGACTTGTTTGTAAGTAAGCTCTATGGTATGGGTAAACTTCCAAGAGGTTATGTTCAAAAGATAATTGAGGATGTAACTTTGTTTATTCGTAATGGTTTGCTTCCCAGCATCAAAAATGCAATCGAATCTGCGATTAAACTTGATATTAATGAAAGTCATGTTCTTAACAAGGCATTTGAATCTGCAGCAGATCCTTTTTACCCGTTCTTTACCACACCAATGCATATATACATATGGTAAGGAGAACGGGTATTGTACCCGGTAGGGCTTCTTAGTCCCCGTCCCCCCTTTTGAACTCGGTATCGGCAATACGAAGATGCATGATGACGTGTTTAATATATTTCGAACAACTTCATGAAAAAACCTTGAAAACGTTTTTTTTTTCATGTTTATGTAAAATTTCGAGAAAAATACAGAAATGAAGGTGAAGAGGTTAGTCGGCCGATTTTGTGTTTTTTTTTAATAACGTTTGAAGTTTCTGTTTTCAATTCGGAGATAGGTATTTCGCTCATGTGGTGTATGGTCTGGCATGTTTTAGTAGTGATTTATTTGCAATTGACATATAAAAATTTGATTTGTGTTCAATTTATGGCAAGTTTTTCCGCGGGAGAATGGTCGGGAAATGAAAGTTGAGAGGTGCGCATGCGCGTTCTGGGTCGTGAACCAATCATACGCCAAACGATGTCAGGCGGAGATTAAGGTGGCCAATCAGAAGTTTGCATCCGTCAGAAAAAGGAACATACCAACCTGCCTGATGTTGCATGCTATGGAAATGAATAGCAGTCCAATTTCTCGGAAACTAAGCATTTTTCAGCTAAATAAACCGTATTTTCGAAGTACACGCCATAAATATTATATATACATTATATCGATCTTTTATCACCCGCTCCTACATTATGATATTGGTCTGTTCCCTTTTTCTGAAAACCATGGGAAACCGTAATCAATAGGAGAGATCGAAAAACGCGCGGATATTGAAATAATATAATATTTTAAAACAGAGAATTTCACACACTATGTCACACATCCCATCTCCTACCCATCCCACACTCCTCTGCTCAAATTCTCCTTACCATATTTATATATACACTGGTAAAGAACGGGTCTACACTTTCATCAAATCCTTTTGATGACCATTTCTCCATGTCTCATTTGTGCTCTGAGCACCTCAGATTTAAGTACTTTACTTCTAATGGGGAATTTGTGCCACCAGAGCCGTATGAAATAGGTGAAATTGATGTCAATGTTGGATCTAAACTTGTTAAAAAAAATGTTTGGTCACAGTGTGCCTCTTGATACTGTGCTTAGAATGTATTTGGAAATACCCAACGCACTAAATGATATCATGTCTTATGTAGATTCACTTAAAACCAATCCTGGTGTCAAAGAAAATTTTGTACAGTGTAAATTATGGGAAAAAAAGTGTGAAAAATTTTCTAAGGGTGATATTGTTCTTCCTCTTAACATTTATTACGATGAGTGTCAGTGTAATAATCCTCTTGGGTCTTGTGCCAAAAAATTAGGTTGTGTCTATTGCCAAATTGCTTGTCTTCCTCCTGAATGTCAGTCTGTTGTTCTGAGCATTTTCTTGGCTTTAGTGTTTGAGGCATCCCTTCGATCTTTCTCTGATAAACGGGCTTTTGCACCTCTAATTTCAATCCTGAATAAGCTTGAAAAAGGCGGAATTGTTGTAAATAATGGAGATGGTCCAAAAAAAAGTGTATTTTGTTTGTGGTTTACTGCTTGGTGATAACCTTGGTTTAAACTCGCTTGGAGGTTTGACGGAATGTTTTACTGCTTGCTTCTATTGTAGATTTTGTAAGTTGCACAAGAATGTGCTGTTCAGTCAGTAGAAGATGAAACTTCTCTGAGAACTACAGATAATTACAATGCTGATCTCACCACTGAAAATGTCACTCTGACTGGGGTTAAAATGGACTGTTGTCTTCATGAAGTGCCTTCCTTTCACATTACTTCTAATTATTGTGTGGATGTTTTTCATGACTTGTGTGAGGGTGTATGTCACTATGTGACGATGCACGTTCTTAGACATTGTATTCCTCAGTTTTTTTTACTTGATTTGTTAAACCATAGGATTGAAATGTTACAGTATGGCCTGTGTGACTCTAATCGTATTCCTGTATTGTCAGATGAATTTGCCAAAAGAGACAAGCTAAAAATGTCTGGGTCAGAAACACTGCTCTTTGTCAGGCTGTTTGGTGTACTTGTAGGAGATAAAGTTCCACGTGATGACGATTTCTGGCTTTTATATGTTAAACTTCGTGAACTATTAGATATTTGTTTATGTAAATCTTTGTCTATTAGGCAAGGTACTTATCTTCGTGTTCTTGTTGAGGAGTTTAACTCTCTGTATATTAAAGTTACTAATGATTCTCTGAAACCAAAAATGCATTTTTTGGTTCATTACTGTAGAGTGTTTGAAGAGAGTGGTCCCGTAGCACTAAATCGTACGAAGAGATTTGAAAGTAAACATCGTACTCTTCTTGTACCAGCGCATGCAACAGAATCTCGCCGTGATAGCGCGCGGACGGTTGCTATTGCACATCAACTTAATATGTGCTTTTGGCTGAAATCTCAAAAGTCCATATTGCCAAAAACTGAGTTTGGACCTGTTCATGAAATTTGTTTCTCTGACTACCCTAATATTGACTTTGTTGGGCATATGCCGGGTAGTGTCAGTTTTAGTACATTTTCGACTTCCATGTCTATTAACTGGGTTGAATTTAAAGACACTAAATATAAACCCGGTATGGTTTTGTTTCTGCGTGTTGATCAGTCTGGAGGCCCTGTGTTTGGTGTACTTGAGGAAATTCTCGTTTCTGGCATGTTCCCTTATTTGTCTATTCATGTCTTTTGTGTCTTGGTTTTGACAATCATGTACATGCTTATCAAGTGGAGTGTTGTAGCAGGTGAGTAGTATACATGCCCCATTCTGACGGGCAGCCATCTTGGTGCCCCATTCTGACGGGTAGCCTTTTAACCTAACCCAACCTAACCCGCCGCTATCCTGGTGGCCCATTCTGACGGGTCGTCACCTAACCCAACCTAACCCTCCCCCATCTTGGTGCCCCATTCTGACGGGTCGTCACCTAACCCAACCTAACCCGCCGCCATCTTGGTGGCCCATTCTGACGGGTCGTCACCTAACCCAACCTAACCCGCCGCCATCTTGGTGGCCCATTCTGACGGGTCGTCACCTAACCCAACCTAACCGCCGCCATCTTGGCCCCCCCAGGTCACCCGCCGCCATCTTGGCCCCCCCCCCCAGGTCACCCGCCGCCATTTTGGCCCCCAGGTCACCCGTCACCTCAAAAAGCTAAACCTAAGCCGCCGCCATCTAAACCTAACCTAAACGAGGGGCTTGTCTAGGACGACATTCACCAAAAAATAAGATTATAGCCCAATCTTTTTTTCTGAATGGTCTCTCAAGCCCTAGACGTTTAGGCAACATGCAGGTTTAAACACGCCTCATAGCCGAAACACGTAACGACACTCGTGTTCCGCGCCGACGTTTGAATTCTCGCGCCATCCGCGGCGGGGCAGCCCGGGCTGTGGTTTCGCGTAGCGCTGGCTTCGGGGAGCCTTTGTCGGGACGGTTCTCGGCTCGGCGTCGGCGTCCCCACTCTCCACCCTGGCCACGGCAGGGTGAAGGGCAGCAGGAGGAACACGCCGCGGCGACGCCGCGCGCCCCGCGCCGTTGCCTCAGACGTGGAGAGACTTCCAACCGGGACGGTGTGTGTGTATTACCAACTGTCAGGTAAGAAATATCCCTAGCTGTTTCCCACTGCGCCCTAGAGGCAAGCTAGATACAGTCGTTAGAACTTTTTTGTGCGGAAAATTCTATCCCCAGTAGGCCTATACAAAAACCGCAATCATTTTTTTCTGTTTTAAATTTTTTGGTGAAAACTTTTTCTGTTAAATATTTTTTGTTTTAAAAAAATTGTTTCAAAATTTTTTTGTTTTAAAAAAATTGTTTCAAAATTTTTTTCTTTTAAAAAAATTGTTTCAAATTTTTTTTGTTTTAAAAAATTGTTTTAAATTTTTTAAAAATGGTTTTAAATTTTTTTGTGAATTTTTTTCTGTTTTAAATTTTTTTGTGAATTTTTTTCTGTTTTAAATTTTTTTGTGAAAATCATTTTTCTGTTTTATAATTTTTTTAAAAGAAACTAAAGAATTATTTTTTTCTTGAAGTACACCCTTGTGATTTATTATTTGGGAGTATACAGTGAGCAGTGTACATGTGCTTGAACATTTTCCTGACTAAGGCATCATTTTTTTCTGCATTGTCTGTGAATAATGTTTTCACAAATTTGTGCAGCGTGTAACCGTGTGCTCTGTGTGCTAAGTATAGGGCGCAATACTCTCCACACACTTTAGAATCGATTGCTTGTAAACTGGTGTGGTTGTACGTCCACTTTTTACACACTCTATCCATAAACTTGCGATGCTGTGATACTATTGGTGGCATACCATATGAATCCCAGAACTCTCCTGCTCCGTTCTTATCGATAAAGAAAGCTACCCAGTGAGACCCTGGTTTTGAGATAGGATCTGTGTTACATATGAGTAATGCTGGTCGTTTGTCTAATCGTCTTGGCAACGTGTCTGCCGCGAAAACACCTTCAAAGAGAGGAGCGATGTGTTTGTCCGTTCGCATCATCGTGTCTAACGTACCACCGTCTAAGCCCTCGTCCATGATCAGACGTTATAGTCAACAATCACGTTCCTATTTTTATCGATTTCGATCAAGTTCTGGAACTCGGCATAAATAATGCAGTTCACTGGTGCAGCGATAGGAGCTCCGAACTTCACTTCAAGACGAAGTGTCCCTTGTCTCTGGAGATTCCAGTGGGGTTCGTTTGCGGACAGATCTGGAGAGAGGTCGAAACAGTACAGAGCACTCCCGCCAGGGTAAGCGGCAAAACTGACGTTATTGCCTTCGTCCTTCCAATGAATGCCTGTCCCGCAGAAGAGTGTGTTGTACGCTTCCATATACAGCCCATTAGGAAAGTCAGGCGTCAATGGCTGTGAAGTGACGGGGTGACCGTCTACCATCAGACTGAGGTAGTTCACATTTAAGTGCTGGAAGTTAAAGGGATTCCGTGCAAAGTCGCCATTAAAGGCTCGGTTGTCCACAAACCCTATAATGACTCTCTGGGGCATCTGATTCATGAACAAATTATCGATATTTTTATCTCTCAGTCCTTGCGTGATCGTGACTGTTTTAATGTCCACTCTATTCACGGGGTACTTGGCAGGAGCTTTCTCTAAGGCTTGCACGTGTGCGAGCAGAACAGAGGGGAAGACAGTGACTTTCCGGACGTACAGTGTAGCGTCAAGGAGACGTATCTTCTCCGTCCCAGCTGTGGACATGAGTGTGAACGCATCACGATTTCTGATCAGTTTTATACGGAGCTCTACGTTATTCAGCAGAAAATGGTCTTGGTTGAAAAAATCGATATGAAGGGGACCCATCATCTCAAACGTACGGCTTCTTGCTGTGAGGTCACGCCTCTGGGCAAGGCCTGCGTTTTCTTCGTCATTCAGAGAGTCGAAATGATCAGGCGTGTCATCGTACCACAGTCTCTGTGTCATGTGAGAATTTTTTGCAGCTGTATCGTAATTTAGAAGCGACTCGATGTAAGCTCTGTAAGGATAGGTCATGCTGGAGTGAGATATCACTTTCTGGTTAAGACTGATGTCCACTTGACTCCAGAGGGCATGGAGAGCGTAATTAACCGGTGCAGCATCGCTGTTGTCAGCAGCTGCTATGTCTGTGCCATCAGCCTTGACTATTTTTGCTTTCACATACAGCATCGTGTGGGCTGGGTCGATTTATTCATGACCCACACCAGGAATCGAAAATTCTACGGTGTTTGCAGCATCGAGTGTCGTGAGTGGTTTGTAAGGCACCCAGTGTGTTCCCTCGAGAACGGTTTGGGTGGGTGGAACCAACCACAAATCCAGTTCTGAGCGGAGACACTCATGAGACTGGGGGTGCATGAAAGCCATTACTTATCGAATTCGTCCTTGCCTTCTGACGTGTTTCTCTTACGACCGCTAGCGGTAGAATGGTTCCCTTTGCGTGGTCTGCCCCTTTTTATAGTCCCTGCCCCCTTCATAGAGGCCTCTGCCTTTCGCTTTAGCTGATTTATCATCTCCTGCATCTGTTTATTCATGCTATCGTTCAGATTTTGAGCCTGATTGACGTAATAGTCGTTGTAGTGCGTCTGAGGAGCCATCACAGCTGTTTAAAGTGCACTAGCAGCGTCAACGTTCCGTGGTCGAATGGCAAGTATCGGCCTGCGTGGTCCCTTATATCTATTTCCAGGGTGTCGAAAGACTTTGTCTTCAACTCGAAGTAGATGGGGTGCTCACAGTGAAATATCGACATGCTACCGTACGTCGTATTTATACTAAGGGGTACCGTCCGCAGGAGCGGTGCCCTTGTGTGCCCCACGATCTGATCTGACAAGATGTCCAAGTACACGAACATCTGAGAGGGGATGCCCAGAGAGATATCGACGGGCTTAGCTGCGTGCAGACGCTCGTTCGCAGGATAGGGGCCTGGATGCTCCAGTCCAAGCTGAAGTGCCAGCCGTGGCGAAAAAGTGACCGTCGCCTTGGCATCCTGAGTGAAAGCGTCAAACACCAGGCGCCTGTCGGGTGTCTCCTCGAAAGGATTTTTCCCATGAATGTCGTTATCGAACGTCCTTAAGGCCTGATGAATAGCCACAAGAAATTCCTCCTTGTTCGGATACGTCCCTGGCTGTACATACACGGTGTCGACGATATGATCAGACTGGATAGTGATCTCGTTTTCACCTTCAAGGACTTGTGCTACGGTGTTAGGATAATGGAGCTCGATGAGAGCGGCCTGCCATCTCCCGTTCAATTCCATTCTCTTAGAGAGTTCGATTTTAAAATGGGATGTTTTGTTGTCAGGATAAACATCGGGACTAGCATTGCTAGGAAGATAAGCATAGAAATCCATCTTAGCTCGTGATGAGGTCGCTATCGAGAATCCAAGACCGAGATTTCTCAGGATAACCTCTCCAGTGAACAAGGTGTTTGCGAATGCCTTTCTCAGTCTTCGACCGCACTATATATTCTATTTGGAAGGCCTCGGGCTTCGTGACCTTCTGAAGCTCCTGCTCATAAAACGTGCCCTCAATCTTATCCTGATCGAGATCCTCCAACCGGTACACCGGCAAGTCATGAGGAATGACCTGAGAGATCTTATAAATCTCCTCGCTCCAGTACCAGTTGTATCCGTTTTCGAATCTTTGCTTTTCTCTACTGATTCTGACGAAGTCCCCGACTCTGAACTTCGGCTTCTTTGTTTCTTTTTCCCCGCCATAGAGGTTATTGTACACTTCTAAGACGCGATCAGCTGTCACATCCACGGGTCTCATTTTAAGGGACCTGTGAAAAGTGTGATTATAGGCCTTGACTGTATCATCCAACAAACCATCTACGTAGCAGTAGTTGCCAGTAGCAGTAAACCTCTTAAATAATTTCGTTTTTAGTGTTCTCTGCCAGCGTTCGACTACAGAACACTTCGTCTCAGGGTCATAAGTGTGGAAATACTTTATGTCCAGATCTTTCAGATACTTCTGGAAGACTTTATTCCTGTACTCTTTGCCGTTGTCAGAGAAAAGACGTGTGGGACGACGTGTCGTGCCCTCAAATATTTTTTCGAAACCACGCACAATCGACTTTGCTGACTTGTCCTTGATAGGCACAGCCCAGGCAAACTTAGAGAAAACATCGATCACACATAAAATATAGGCGTAGTCGTGATTATCTTCCCTCAAGGACTGGAAATCAGTCAGGTCAGTCTGCCAACAGTCATCTATATTATCAGCATAGGTGACATTACGAGGAAAATGGCGCCTTGCGGGCTTGTGTAAGGTATAAGCATCTTCCCCCTGTAAGAAGGTGTCTACCTTTTCTTTCTTTTCGCCAGTGGCACGCCACAGCTTCCACGGGGTACTGTAGGACGCAGGATCGGCTGGTGTGTGGAACACTTTACCAAGCGTTCCATGTCGGTTGTTTTTTTGGAGGCCTTTTGGCTCTCTGGCAAGGTTTTTTGAGCGCGGGTCGCTGACGCGCTTTGACTGTCGTGTCGACACCATGACCACCCCCTGACTGTTTCGCCTGATGAATGGCGTGTCTCCTCTTTTCGTTGCCTATTAATTCCAGAGGAATGTTCATGTGAGCCAAAGCCAGTATGAATTTTCCTACACCGATAGGTTCTATATTTTTTCGAAATCGTGTAAGATCACTGATCAGATCGATAATATTTGAGTGGGCTTGCTTTGCACCATCGATCGCCACGGTCCCTGTCGGGTCCCATGTGACTCTTGAGCCGGTCTGAGACAGATAATCGTAAATCCTCAGTGCCTGCTCTTTATATGTCTTCGGCACCACGGAACCGAGCTGAGCACGCATGGACGATTCGCTTTCTTCCTCTGTTTTCCCATCGACTGACTAACTGTATCGAGATCGGTTTCCGAGACTCGTTAGAGAAGTGGAGATAACGCTGAAGGGCCTCATTGTACCTCTTCCATTTTTCAGAGTCGTCCGCATACTGCTTGTTTAAAATGTGACTCATTTCCGTGTCCAGAGAACTCATCTGGATCTGCGGACTGGAAGTGGGCGCATCGTGCATTCGTGCCACACTATCGTGGGGCACGAGAATCATTTTTTTCACATGATTCATGATAGTAGCGAAGGCAGCACGGAGCTGACAACAGCGAGCAGCAGGGGGAGAAAAGCACCGCCCTTCTGAAGGACTGTCTCTCTCTTATCCTGTACTGTTATACCACCTCCTCTCTGTGCAAGTGCACGTATCTGGTGGCGATGTTTCCGCAGCTTATTTCTCTGCTCGTCTGAGAGCTTTATATTTCCGATGAGGAGATTCTCACAGATCTCACAAATGGCAAAAATTAGTGCCTTGTCAGCTTTCTCAAGAATCGCTTTACGCAGGGCTGGCTTAGCTGTCTGAATAGCTTGCAGCAGAGCCTTGTGCGTCTTCACGTTCTGACACATCGTCAACGAATGGCTTATCTAGTGCTCGTGCACTCCCCTTTTATACTTTCCCTTGGGGATGTAGACCACTCCAGTTTCGTCAGGAAAGATGTGTGTGCGTATACGCAGATGGTCTAGCTGTTTAGGCTTAAAATCAAACAGAATGTAGCTATGTCCGACCTGGGTAGCGTCCTCGTAAGCCTCAAGGAGAGCACGCCAGTGCTGAGGATCCACTTGCAAGCAGAAGGTTCGTATCTGACTTATGTCACGGCTTGATTTAAAAAGCACAATATAGTGTGTATTAAGACTGATCTGTCTTAACCCCTCAGGAAACAAATACTGACTCAGGAAGAATATAGAGAGATTTCGGTGTTGTGAGCCCTTGATGAAGAATTTCAAGATTTCTTTACTATGCTGCTTAATTTCATCCATAAAATCATCGATAATAATCAACTTAGGACCCTGGCCGTGCGGGTGGTCGTCGAGCAAAGGAAGCTCTTGTCTGAAATCGACCTCGTGCTTCGAAGACAACTCCTCGTACAGAGGCTGCCACTGTGAATAATACACAATAATACGGTCGAAGGCCGTATTAAACACATCCTTTCTGTGCTCAATCACACGTTTCATGAAATAGGTCTTTCCGGCTCCTGTACCTCCAATAATGAGAGCCGTACACGGATGCTGGAATCTGAGATCCATCTGGCTACGAAGCTTGAACGAGACTATCGACCAGTCTGCTAGACAGCTTGTATTTATACCAGCGTTTCCAACTGCGCCCATGAGGCACGCTGTTTGCAGTCGTTAGGATTTTTTAAGGAAATCCTTCCCCCGTAGGCCTATACAAAACCAACCATTTTTATTTCTCTTTAAATATTATATTAGTTTTTTTGTTCTTTCGGATTTTTTTAACAACATTTTTCAACCACTCTACGAGTCAGCGAGGGCGTCCAAAGCCTCTAAGAATTCCTGGTCAGCCAAATCGTCCTGATACCACTCGTTATAGCCATGGGCTACCGTGTTCTCTACGTCTACACGACGGCGTTTAGTATTTTTAGCCTGCCAATTTTTAGACGCTGGCTGGGTCACCACAGACCACTGTGTAGTCCTTGCAATTTGGCGAGGAATAGCCACATTTACTTTCTCTCTCTCGCCCATGACCATGGCCTTTAAATTCTCAAAAGTCACGATGTCATCACATGACTTGTTAATACTAATTCCGCGGACTTTAATACACACTTTCACGCTTTCTACGTCACCGCCTACGGCCACTTTATAGGCATAATTTTTAGGCCCGCCCGCACAGAACTCTGTTATATAAGAGCCAGGCCCATACTCCTCCTCGATCTGATCGGTGAGATCACCGAGGTGGGTGCCCAGAGGCAAGTCTGGCTCGCCAGGCCGACTGATGTAAGCCACCCTATCAGTGTCGTGGTACAAGGCCCTTTTCTTGACGATGTCAAGGTACTTGTAGAGCTGAAGGCGCCCAAAACAAGTCGTAAAAGCAGCTAGTATGAGAGAAGAAGTAGGGAGTGATTCGTCACTGTCCTCCACGGGTTTATAAGTGACTTGGAGACAGTCTTCTCCTAAAGGTATAAATCCACTCACTTCTTTTGCTGGGTCTGTGATAATACTCATTAACTCGCCATAATCATAAACAAACTGAGACTTGGAACGGAGTGTTTTTTCTCCGAGCTTACCCCAAAACGAGTTTGCCGTGGCCTTAGAGAGCGTACGGATCCCAGGGTTGTACTCTATCTTCTCAGGATCTATAGTAATACCATCAAATTTTTTAGTGTCTTCCACAAATTTTTGCTTTTTTTCATCCGTGTCACAGTCAGAAGGCCACCCACTAGCCTGAATTTTGAGTGCTAGGAAGCATCTGACATAAGCAGATAGTAACCCATCTTCACCACTTTCGGGGTTGTACTGCATCGTACCAGGGTACTGGTACACTTCATGCACTTGACTGATTTTGTAGCCCTTGGCTATGGCTAGGAGAAGTTCAGGAGCACACCATGTGTCACACAGTTGGCGCTCGCCATCGTCGTGACGACACCACTGCTCTCCGTCTTCCTCGTCAAGACACGTACTTTCCGACTCTACACATGTGCGGCAGAGTGGGAACATAAGTTTCCCATTACATTTATACGGAAGAACGGGAATAAAGAGATCACGTGGAGGAATGACCGTACACTTCACCATGCCGTTCCACTGATCGGCGGGTGGCATTTGAGGGTCACCCTCAAGATAGATGGTCGGGTGTCCATAAGGGTACGCCCCCCTCAAGTTAGCATTAGGGTATTCTGATACCACATCTGCCATTTTAATTTTTTCTCCCTTGGCTAGATCGGCCTTGTACGCCCAGCGCAAAGCACTGGTGCGCCCGCCTGTCAGACCGTCCCGAAGGACAAGAGGTGGGACGCGTGTAGTAGCGTGTGCCTCGAAGAAGGCCTTTGTATCGGGGTCACTCTCAAGGTCTTTCTGAAACTCACATTCCCATTTTTCTATCACTGTGTATCCGCCTTTCCGGAAAATAGACGTGAGACGCACAGTATTCTCATACCGATTTTCGCCTGACTCGGCATTAGGGGGGAAATGTGTTGGACACTGGTGCCAATAATCACCGTGAAACTGGTAGATGCGTTTCTCCACACTCGCATCTGGCTGACGTATCTCCACGTAGCCATCGACTCTGCGCCCAAGCACAGAGACCTCACGGTCTGTGTATATCGTACTTATTTTTTGCCCTAACTTGTGGGACTCGTAGTCCAGCCATTTCAAGGCAATATGGCTTTGTTTCCCTCTCCCATGATAGCCCCCGGGAGGGACAATGCCAATTTTATCCTGAGGTAGGAAGTTACGGCGGAAAGCCGCCATGCAAGCTGAGCTAAGTGTGATGCAATTAAACATCGGGTCGAAACCCGTATACTCAGCAAAAAGTTTGCGGAACGCATGACATGCCATTCTTAAAATAGTGACATCTGAGATGCAGTACTCTATGAGCTCTCGTCTAAAATTAAACACGTAGTTCTTGGCGACAAGATCGTCGTACCAAGAGTGGAATGCGGCCGCAGCCTTAGCTCTCATGCCTGAAGGGCAATACAAGTCTCTGTCCAGAAGGGGCCCTTCGTAAGTATAATTCTCTGGCTTGTTAGCCAAGAAAGGCCAATAGCCTTTTTTAAGTTCGGTTAAGCCGAATGACTTGGGCAATGCACTAAGGGGCATAGTGAGGAACATAAGGGAGTCGATAAACTTCCAGTTTCCCACTTTCATACAAATAATTTTAGCCCCTTGTAATACAAGCTCTGGTTTAAATTTACGAGCTAAGACTTCTTGTAACACAAAAATACCGTCAAAAGACTTGGCATTATGTGCCAAAAGCAAAATTTCTGTCTTAGCCGGGAAAGACTGTAAATAGTCAAGGAACTGTCCCATGACACTGAGGTTAGGGTCGTCCAAGTTATGAAATATGTGCTGTCTATTTTTGCACACCGTGCAGAAAAAATCGTTCTGAGGAATATCAGAACATGTGTCACACACTGTCTGACACACTAAGAGGTTAGGTTTATGTTCAAAAGTATCTACCTTGCCCTCTACAGGGTCACACTGAGTAGTCTCAATGTCGTAATACACCGTAAGATAATTCCATTTAGGTTTCTTTTCTCTTTCATCCCACGGTTGCATATAGCACAAGTGATTTTCCATCACGTTAGACTTACAATACTTACAGTACACAAATCCACATTCGTGCTTTTTACCTCCGAGTACGGAGTAACTTTGCTCACATCTTGGACAAAACTTATAGCTTTCACACTTTGTGAATTTACTATGAGGCAAAAGAACAGTTCTGTGTGCTTCAAAGCACTCAGCCCCGGAAAACTGATGGAAACACTGGGGACACCGTGTCAGGGGTACTGCAGGGTCATCGTGTGGCTGAGGGCTCATGCAACGCCAACACGTACCCTCACACCGATGATCTTCCTTGTTATTATAGAATTTAATACATTTCTCACAACTAAAGTGAGTCTCAAATGCCTGGCAGGGATACAATATAGAGTAAAAATGTTCTCTGTGAAGCAGAAGATAAATATTTTTACGCCCTGCTCTATACTCCCCTTTAAAAACACACTCCTGTCCTTTTTTGTCCGTGAAGACACATAACCTATACTCTGTCATTTTGTCTTGCAATTTACGGACCTCATCTAGACCACATGGCTGTGTGGGGTTAATTTGCGCCATTTCACATAATTTCTCAGCCTCTTTGCGCTGTATGACTGAGTTTGGCTTTTTCAGACGGGCAAAGGCTTGGTAGTGCATACCACTTGCTTTGGCCGTAGCCACGGCCACACTCCGTGTTAGGCACATCGCGTCATTCACATTCTCTGGAGAGTAAAGAGATTTAGATTTAATTTTTCTCTCCACCCATTGCTCGATACTCTCATTAACAACACGATCAGTGCGTCGTCCTCCTGCCTGGGGAGTGGGTATGTGGATATAACTCACTTTAAGCTGTCCTTCAGACATAAAACTCTGATTCGAGTTGAGTACGCGAGCCAATTTATCGAGTACGACTTTCCCGTTAATTTGGTCCGTACGTCTCAGGCTGAACCACAGAGGATTTTCTGTGTTCTCTGAATTTTGTATTTCGAGAACTACTCGATCATCGTCCTTGGCTTGGACGGCCTCCCGCTGCCTTTGTAGCAGGGTGTCAAAGAGACCCTCCATAGCGTTCCCGGAGGGCACCGCGTCTCCAAGCCCTTTAATCACAAATACTTCCTCGCGGAACTTAGTTTTGAACCGTTTCAGTTCGCGTTCCGTAGACTGTATTAACTCTATCGTGGGCTGAGGGCTGTCCGCGTCCTCCTCTCGCGGCCTCTTGCCGACCCCTGACGGACCAGGCCGGGGTGACACCGCCGCCGTCTGAGAAGGACCGCCCTCTGGAGACGCAGAGCGTCGCGGAGACTCCCACGGCCGGAAAAGTCGCGTGGCGGGGCGTGGCGGGGAACTGTGAGGGGGTGAGTCACCCTCGGCCTCAGCACCTCCGCCGACCATCGCCAGAGCCATGCGGTACGTCAGAGCGGCCTGTTTATCCGATCCGTCCTGTTCCCGGAGGTAGGCCTCGAAGCCGGCCTTTAAAAATGCAGGAATACGCTTGTCTTGCAGTATTTCCGCGGGAGTATCAAAGAGAGCCGTGAGAAACTCAGTATAAGCCTCCGATAGAAATTCATCGTTATAAAAACAGCCACCTTCCCATTCATTCAAAATATCTATTACAAGATACTCCATTTTAAATATATAAAAGGTCTTGAAGAGACAGAAATGTTTCCACTACGCAGCTCTTTATTATTTTGTCTTGAGAAAGACAGCTGAGAACTCAGAGAGGACGATGCGTAAGGCAGTACTGCACTTGACGACAACGGTAAAAGTGATGCCGTGTGGGCAGCGGGCTGCGCTTTTATGCGGTGGTATTAGTTCCGAGTGCCGCCGTTAGAGCGCAGCACCTCCTGGGTGGCGCTGCGCTGCCGGCCAATCAGAGCGCAGCATTGCGCCGTCACCACGCGTAAGACATGTTTTATCTTGTTTTCGCCTACGTACACGCGTACGCTTCGCGCTAAACGTGTCTTGACGTGTTTACTCTTGTCCGCTGACGTGATTCGAGTGTTCTGATTGGCCGGCAACTGTGGCGACGCCCAGGAGGTGCTGCCACCTAGCGGTGAGTTCCAGAACTAAGCTCCCGCGTATAAAACAGACGGCAGCGGGCGGGAGTGTCATCAGTTCAGTTGTGGTGAACGCTAACTAACTCAGCCATGGCTTACGCAGTGTGTGATATGCAGATGTTGAGAGACCAGGACGGACAGCTAATAGTAAAGGAGTTTGCAGTGTACTCACCTACGATGAGTGGTGATGTGTTTTCGGTTGTAATTTTTAAGGCGCCTTATGAGCAATTTTATTTGCCGAAAAATGTTAGGAGGCACAATAGTTTTGTCACGGCTAATATTCATGGTTTAGAGTGGTATGAAGGTGACGTTGAATTTAATAAATTAAGTGAGACACTTTACGATATGACTAGGGAATTTAGATGTGTTTATGTTAAAGGCGAAGAAAAGAAATATGTGCTTTCAAGTATTTTGCCTTCACTTCAGATTATAAACGTAGAATCACTGGAATGCCCCAAATTAGATTCCCTGCCAAAATTAGATGCTGTGTGTAACAGTGAGGTTCACGATACACACTCTAATTACTCCTGTGCTCTAAAGAACGCCAAGCGTGTTGCTCTGTGGCTCGCCTTCAAGTTAGGTGCTGCAAATGTGCAACTGTATTAAAGAGTTGTGAAATCAGAATAAAAATAAAATAAAAACTAATATAATATTTTAAAAAGAAATAAAAATGGTTGGTTTTGTATAGGCCTACGGGGGTAGGATTTCCTTAAAAAATCCTAACGACTGTAGCTAGCTTGCCTCATGGGCGCAGTTGGAAATAGGTAGCAAAATTTAGTGAGCGTTCTTTACACAAATTTAAAAACTGACATGTTGCGATATAAAACGACTGAAAAGTTTGAGGTAGTGAAAGGAAATTAAATACAACAGTTTACAGATAAATGTCTGTATTAAATCACTATTGCAAAAAAAAAAAAATCCTTAGTTTTTGTAGCACGCAGCCGTAGAGCAGGGTCGGTGCTGGGGGGTTACAGGGTGTTGAAACGTGAGAGAGGGATGCAGGGTTGATAGAAATAATATAGTTAATTTTTTTTTTGTTTGGATCTAATGATTTTTGTTTGTTTTTAATTGAATCAGAGGCAGAGTTTATTACAAAGGGACTGTCTAAATAATAATTTCACTACAAGAATCAGACGGCAAAGTGCTAACATTGGGAGGCCAAACGTGGGGCTCGAACCATACAAATTAGGTATACAATACACCAAGGAGATAAGTCTGGAAATGACACAAGGTACATTTAGAAGCTGAACGTAAAATATAGCATGGCCAGGGTCTGATCAAAGATAGCAAATTTACTTGAGGAGATTAATTCATCACCCAATTTAAACAGTATATTAGATTAACACAAGGTCAGAAATACAGATAATTGATAATGAGCAGGAGGGTGACCGACAAATAAAACCTAATATTCTAGGTGAGAACGGAAACACAGTCCTGAGAAAATCAATGGTGTCGCTTCATACAGCGAAGGAGGAACTTTCTAAATTTACACATAAGCGTGCTAGAGAAAAGACCCAGGTTGGAGAGAACATAAGTTTGACCCGGTTATGACAAAAATTGCGGAAAACCTACTGCCAAAAAAAGGAACAGAAAATAATATAATGTTGGTTTTCACGCAACATTTACATTTACATTTTTACAGTTACTATATTACTGAAACAACACTCAGGACACCTGGAACGGAAGGGAGAAAACAAGACAGATCACTTGGGCCCAAGGATAGAAAAAGGGTGGATCCACTCACCAATGCCGGGTTATAAGGTAATCCAAAGTGTTGAACACACACACACTCACACTAGCACTCATGGCTCTGGGGGCGCCTCCCAGGCCGTTCACACCACCACACCTTTCACCACATCACTAAATTTCACTGTAGACACACACACTATCACTTCGGTGAAGAGTTCAAGGCCCCCCTCAGGAGGAGGGGGGGGGGGGGTGCGCCATGCCGTCCGATGGGGCAGCTCGGTCACCACCACGACGGGGTCCATGGCGACCTCAGGGAGCGGCCGAGGCGGCCAAGGAGGCCGAGGCGGCCGGGGCCACGCAGACGGGGTCCTCGGCGGCGCCGGAGGCATGGTCGGCAGGGCATCTCCGAGCCGGTGTGTGGACGGGCGTCGGCCACGTGCACGGAGGGAAAGGGGCAGCAGCTACTCAACGGGGCGACGACGGGGCGGCGGCCCCGACGTCTAGCCGGCCATCGTGGTGCAGTTCTCCTCCGAGCTAGGCCGCGACCGCGCGGTGGCCATCAGCCTCACCATCTTCTACCTTCGACGTCAACCGTCAGCGGACACCCCACTTGACGCCGCGTGCGCGCTCCACTCACACCCCGGCCGGACCGTCGCTCTCCCGCCTCTCTCCTCTCGACTCTCCACTCGCCCGCCGTCCGGTCCGCTCCCGTGCCACGGGTCCGGGCGGGGCGGAGGAAGGCGCCGGAAGGGTGGCCTATCCCTCGGGCGCCACCCTGTGACATCGTCACATTTTTTAAAAAAAGTTTAAACAAAAAAAAATCCTTGTGGACCACTACCGTCTGGGCGGACAGAATGGGCGGCCTCGCGCCGTCCGCTCCCAGGGAGCTGGGGGGGCCCGAACACCCCACGGCCGAGGCGCGAACTGGCCTCTGGCAGGCGGGGCAAACACTGCTCTTACAACTGCAGGCCTGATAAACATTCCTGGCGGCCGCGCAAACTGCGCCTCGTGGGCCCAACCGCGCCCACGCCCCGCCGGGTGTGGGCCCAGACGCTGGAAGACAGGCTGTAACAAGACAGTAAGCACTAATAAACATATAGTTAAGACACGGATTAAATAATAGAGGTGTAAAAACTTACAACTCTCTGCCGCTCCTGCGGCCTCACCATCGCCACGGGAGGGCGGGGTGCAGGCGCAGCCACCGCTAGCGAGCGGCGGGGCGCAGGGCCGGGAGCTGCTGCTGCTGCTGGTGGTGTTGCCGGCACAGCCTCCCTGAACGCCATCTGTCAAGAAACATCACATATAGTCGAGCGCCTGCACAGGTGGGGGTAGGCCAACCCGCACACCACGCATGTGTTGCACAGGTCGCAATTGCCTACCCACCAGGCGCTCCGCGAAGCCTGCGATGAGTGAAACTTACCCTCGGGGTACCCTGTACGGCACGGCGCGGCGTGCTAGTGTGAGCAGGCATGAAAGGGGAGGGCGGCGTCTCCGGCCTCTCTACTGGCGCCGGGGGGCTCGAGCACGGCAGCTGAAATGAAAGCGTTAACTATTAGCTAGCAGCTTGCTAGGAAAATTCGTTCTTACAACCCAGCAGCTGTCATTACGATACGTAAAAACAACTGATGAGTGGAGAGAACGAACCACGGCGTAACAAGGCGGTCGCATCGTATCATGTTTTAACGCAAAAGCGCAAAAACATGATACGATGCGACGACCTTCAGCCACGCGAAACGATAACGCATTTTTTGAGACTGTGGCGCGATGTCACTTACGCATGTTGAGACGAGGACGACGACGGTTTCCGATTATGTCGGAAGGGGTGACGCGAGGACTCAGGTTCGAGCCCCGGAGAGGCGAATCTAGACGAGGGTACAGCAGCATGGGAGCGCCGTTTCGCTAGGCACGCGTGCCCGGCAGGCGCTATGCACTGCACGCCATGACCACGCCGCGACAGAGAGCGTGCGGCCCAGATGGGGTGCCATGGCAAGTTCACGGCAGACGCGCGGGGAGGGAGAGAAGGGGAGAGAGAGAGAGAGAGAGAGAGAGAGAGAGAGAGAGAGAGAGAGACGGTCTGCGCGCGGAGGGAA
This sequence comes from Megalurothrips usitatus, assembly GCA_026979955.1. Classification (NCBI taxonomy): domain Eukaryota; kingdom Metazoa; phylum Arthropoda; class Insecta; order Thysanoptera; family Thripidae; genus Megalurothrips; species Megalurothrips usitatus. Next base: position 2,045,835 of record CM049593.1, read on the forward strand.
TAGTCCATCCGTACCGCGACGAGCTCGGTGGGCCTGCCGTCACGCTTGACTGGCGTGGCGTGGCGCGGAGCGCCAACAATCGCGTCGCCGTGCGACGCGACGGCGTCAGCGGTGATGCCCGGCTTAAACCCCGTAACTGGTCGTGGAGTCGCTGCGCTTAAGACGTTGTTAGTGAGGAAAATAAAAAACATACCGGTTCCGGCACAAACCGCGCCCTCCTGCGCCTCGCAGGCCAGGGCACCTGCATGTTCATCTGGAGGCGGAGGGGCGGCTCCGCCTGGTCCTGGTCCTCCTAGAAGAAGAGCATGCGGATGCACTACGAGCAAAGCGACGCAAAAAGCTTGAGCAGCCGCCCTCGCCGAGGACGCGACCAAACACACACAGCCGACACAGCCCTTACACCCACGCACACAGCCGTCCCCCAGGGTTAAGACAAAGAACCACGTAACACACTAGCAAAGGAGCTTACCGACGCAGGGGAAGGGACTGAAAATAGTGCGCGTTCACGCAGAGGAGAAGGCAGTAACTAGCCGTAGAAAAATTACGTGATAGCAAACACTGTACTTACCTCCTCATAGAGGGCCCCGCTCACGTCCAGGGAAATTGACGGCTCCTCGCTGCTTGAGCTGAGCTCCAGGTCGGCACGAAGCTGATCCATGCACTCCATCGCGTACGGAGGTCTCTTCACGTCTGAGGCAACGCCGCGGGGCGCGCGGCGTCGTCGCGGCCTGTTCCCCCTGCTCCCCTCCCCCCTGCCGTGGCCAGGGTGGAGAGGGGGGAACGCCGACGCCGAGCCGAGAACCGTCCCGACAAAGGCTCCCCGAAGCCAGCGCTACGCGAAACCACAGCCCGGGCTGCCCCGCCGCGGATGGCGCGAGAATTCAAACGTCGGCGCGGAACACGAGTGTCGTTACGTGTTTCGGCTATGAGGCGTGTTTAAACCTGCATGTTGCCTAAACGTCTAGGGCTTGAGAGACCATTCAGAAAAAAAGATTGGGCTATAATCTTATTTTTTGGTGAATGTCGTCCTAGACAAGCCCCTCGTTTAGGTTAGGTTTAGATGGCGGCGGCTTAGGTTTAGCTTTTTGAGGTGACGGGTGACCTGGGGGCCAAAATGGCGGCGGGTGACCTGGGGGGGGGGGGGGGTCCCAAGATGGCGGCGGTTAGGTTGGGTTAGGTGACGACCCGTCAGAATGGGCCACCAAGATGGCGGCGGGTTAGGTTGGGTTAGGTGACGACCCGTCAGAATGGGCCACCAAGATGGCGGCGGGTTAGGCTGGGTTAGGTGACGACCCGTCAGAATGGGGCACCAAGATGGGGGAGGGTTAGGTTGGGTTAGGTGACGACCCGTCAGAATGGGCCACCAAGATGGCAGCGGGTTAGGTTGGGTTAGGTGACGACCCGTCAGAATGGGGCACCAAGATGGGGGAGGGTTAGGTTGGGTTAGGTGACGACCCGTCAGAATGGGCCACCAGGATAGCGGCGGGTTAGGTTGGGTTAGGTGACGACCCGTCAGAATGGGCCACCAGGATAGCGGCGGGTTAGGTTGGGTTAGGTTAAAAGGCTACCCGTCAGAATGGGGCACCAAGATGGCTGCCCGTCAGAATGGGGCATGTATACTACTCAGGTGGTCAAGCACCACTCCAGCTGATCTTTATGATCCCCTTCCTTTAAGTATTTATTGCTCTGTGTTGGGTAGAAAATATGTTCCTCTTAAGTATGCGATGTAGTTGATATCGTTTTTTCTTGTGATATTCTGTGTTCTTCAGCTATGATTTTGTTGCATATTTGTTAAATATTTTTCAAATTTGTTAATAAAACTCGTTTTTGTTGAAATCTTCTTTTTAATTTCCTCTTATATTTATCGGAATCGCCAAAGTTGTGGCGGCGTGAATTAAAAATAATGCAAATAATTCGTTTAGTTCAGAATCATAATCCTTTAGTTAAACTCAATAATACTTAAGCTGGCTGAGACCTGAACTTTGTCGTCCCCGGAGTCGATCCCTAAACCCAACGAGCATAATACGTGAGCCTCCAAATCATTTCATGTTCGGTTGCTGCAACTGACTTTGCCGGTGGCTAGCAGCTATTGTCACGTTAGCTGTAAGAGCTAATCTGATACTCTCGCGCACACAACGCCGTCGATTTTGCAACTTGGTCTGTTACTACTAACACACGTCAGCTCATCCAACTGGCGCTTTGTTTGTCTACCTGGTAGCCAACACGTTAGATGGGGCAGCTAAGATTTTTTTCCCGTGCTTTCCATCTCTTAAACGGTACGGTCCAGCGTCGTGCGGTTTTCGACATTGGCCTTTGCGGGCCGCGGCAATGGGAAACAAGGGCACCACGCCACGCCTACCGCTCTCGAGACCTTGCACCCCGTCCTCAAGAGCCAAATCGAAAAAAAATTGTTATACGAGCACCAAGTAAGCTATGCGTTTTAGAGAGATAAGTTTTGCGTTGCTGCAGAGGGCATGGGGCGGGGGAAGGGGTGCTGTGAACGAGGACAGCCACTGGTCTCGAGACTAGGGACCCCGTCCTCGAGGGCCACATGTAACGACCGCCGAAACTCGAGAGCTAAGTGTCAAAGAAATGCGCTTGCGGCACTGCACAAAGGCATCGTATGGGTAGCGAACGAATACAGCCTCCGGTCTCGATACCAGGGACCCCGTCCTCTAGAGTCGTCGAGGAGCGGATCAGTGACTCGAGACGGTTACGCTCGGTTAGGTTAGGTTAGTTGGAACCTGGCTAGGTTAGGCTCAGTTAGGTAAGGGTAGTTTAGGAGAGGTTAACGGGCGCCGATGACAACAAGGCAATGTACGATACGTCCGGCTGCCACAACATGAGCGTAGCTGCGACTGGGCGAAAACAGCGACGCCCGCAGGGCGTGCTACTGAGTGGTTGGCTTCGCAAGGTCTTACTCGTCAGATGACAGCCGCCGGCAGGCCAAGGTAGGCGTGCGCCAGGCGTGGAGTGGCGGAACAGTGATTCGCGCTGAGCGAATATTTATGGAAGGATTGGTTGTCTATGTGTGGTCAGGTTCGTCTACGAAAAAGTCAATTCCATCTTCTTCATTTGATTGTCAAAGTGAAGAACATATCTCATCATCTTCCCTGCCTTAGTCTTCACAAGAACCAGGAAAGTCTTGTGTTGAATATGTGTCTGATCGTTTTTCTGGATAGGTGTTTGTAATTATTTTACTTTATCTTGGACCTTATTATTGTATTTTTTTAAATTTTATTAACAATTTGCAGGACCATCTTCAAGCTCATCCTGTACTTCACCATCAGGAGGAGCATCTTTTGGTTAGTTGAGATTTTCCGTTGCCCTTATTTATTGGCTGAGCGATAGCGAAGCCCTGGAACGACTAGCTCAAAAATGTTTTGTCTGTCTGTCTGTATGGCTGTCTGCGCGTTTTATCGAGAACGGTTAGACGTAGAAGGCTGAAACTTGGACCACATCTTCCTAGTAGCATACCGGAGTCAACCTCACATTTGGGTTACCGCAGCTCTAGTAGTTTCTTAGGTAATTTTTACATTTGATATTAATTTTAAAAAATACTGTCCCACTAAGTGGGACACTGGTAGGCCCGAAGTTTTGCACATGATTAGGCATTTTGTAGATTTGTAGATACTGTCTCACTCTGTCAGACACTGGCAGGCCCGGGGTTTGGCACGGGTTTGGGTTGGTTACGTTACCGTCTATTTAAGTTTTATGAGTTTATTTAATTTTGTTTTTAAAAAAAGGATATTTGAAGGTTTGTATTAGTTTTGTAATGGAACGGGGCAGTTTTAAAATTATAGTTTCATAGTAACGGTCAGTGCACCGCATTATTCTCATACGCGGGCCGCCCAGCGCTGGCCTGCAAGGTGTTGTCCCCGCCCGGCTTGGCCCGGCGGCCCGACAGTGCACGCCTCGCTCTGAGTCTCGGGTCCCTTGGCTTGTTGTGCGTACTCTAGGGTAGAGGGGAGGGGTAGGGTCCCACCGAAACGGTCCGCCTGCCTTGAGTCGCCGCTCTCGTAGCCGTGGCTCGGCCAGGCCCCGGCTCGGCTCGGCACATCGACAATGGGTACCCGGCAAGGGCTGCGCAACAAAAAAGAAGGACGGAAGATTTGGTGGTGGTCTAGAAAAGGATGGAATAGCGGATGCAGCCAGCTGACGAGCCGAGCAGGGGTAGCTCTGTCCCTTTCTTTTGCCATTAGATGGAGTGAGATAGCTGAATTTCAAATGCGTTTTTACGCTTCCTGTTACATTTTATAACATTAAAAGTAGGTTTGCTGTACTTGCCCAATCACCCCCGATAATTCTGTCAGACAGATTTTTGATTTTTTGCCTCGTTATCGATCTACAGCAATTGGCCCTGTGGACCATAGATGCGCGTATAGTTGTGTCCCTTTCTTTCGCCATAAGAAGAAGTGAGATAGCTGACTTTTAAATCGATTTTTCGGCCACTTGGAAGCTTTTTCAAAGTGTAAAAACACGTCAGCGTGCCCTGCAAAAGTATCCTGCATCCATGTGCATAGTTTCAGAAAATTCTGTTAGAGGGCCATAAGGGCAATGCTTAAAAGAAAAAAAAGTCCAATCCGGTCAGACGATAAGGCAACTCCGTTTCACTTCGTGCCTAAAAAAAACATTGATTTAAAAAATGGACTGCGGAGGCGCAGCCCTCTACTTTCCCCTATCACGGCCGAACGGTGGCCCCTATCAAAATTTTCTACAGAACCGACCCTCAGTGAAATGGGAAAAGGAATACAGGAACGTGTATAGTAACCCCCTCAGCGCTCCCCCGTGCTCGAGATCCAAGATGGCGTCCATTTGAAGCAAACTTTTAGGAATATCTGGAGAACCGAGCCACCTGAAGAGGTGCGGTTTGCAGCGCAGGCCATCATAGCGGTTCGGCCATCATTCCGATCGTTAAGCAATGACACCGGGCTCGAGAACAGGCACCCCGTTCTCGAGAGCCACTTTCCATCTTTTAGACGGTACGGCCTAGTGTCGTGCGGTTTTCGACATTGACGGGCCGCGGCATAGGAAAAGAAGGGCACCCCACTCCCAGACCACGCACCCCGTGCTCGAGAGCCAACTTCTCTATTTCGAACGGTATGAGGTACTGACTTGCGGTTTTCGACGTTGGACTTGGCAGGCCGCGGCAATTAGAAACAAGGGCACCACACCACGCCTACCGCTCTCGAGGCCATGCGCCCCGTTCTCGAGAGCCACATTGCGAAAACATTGTAACTCGAGAACCAAGTAAGCGATGCGTTTTAGAGAGATGAGCTTTGCGTTTCTGCAGAGCGCATAGGGAGGGGGGGCTGTAAACGAGTACAGCCACTGGTCTCGAGACAAGGGCCCTGTCCTCGAGGAGCACATAACGACCGATCAAACTCGAGAACTAAGTGTCACAAAAAATGCAGTTTGTGGCACTGCCCAAAGGCATGTTATGGGTATGGCGAACAAATACAGCCTAACATACCCAGGTCTCTACTAACCTAACCTAACCGAACGTAGCCCACTCGAGTCACTGATCCGCTGCCCGACGACTCTCGAGAACGGGGTCCCTGGTCTAGGGACCGGAGGCTGTATTTGTTCGCCATACCCCTACGATGCCTTTGTGCAGTGCCGCAATCCGGATTTTTATATGACACTTAGATCTCGAGTTTCATCGGTCGTTGAGTGCTCCTCGAGGACGGGGTCCGTACTCTCGACACTAGTGGCTGTACTCGTTTACAGCCCCCCCCCCCCTTATGCCATCTCAGGCAAAGTTCATCTCTCTAAAACGCATTGCTAAATTGGTTCTCGAGTTACAATGTTTTTGCAATGTGGCTCTCGAGGACGGGGCGCATGGCCTCGAGAGCGGTAGGCGTGGTGTGGTGCCCTTGTTTCCAATTGCCGCGGCCCGCGAAGTCGAAGTCAGTACCTCATACCGTTCGAAAGATAGAAGTTGGCTCTCGAGCACGGGGTGCGTGGTCTAGAGAGAAGCCGTCCGAGAGGGGCGCCCTTCTTTGTCTCTGCCGCGGCCCGCCAATGACAATGTCGAAAACCGCACGACGCTAGGCCGTACCGTCTAGAAGATGAAACGTGGCTCTCGAGGACGGGGTGCGTGGGCTCGAGCCCGGTGTCATTGCCAAACGATCGCGATGATGGCCGAATCGCTACGATGGCCGGCGCCGCAGACCGCACCTCCCTAGGTGCACTGAAAAAAATGATTTTGCTGTGGTAGCTAATACTTCGGCTAATTTTTGCATAGCATATTTGCTAAATAAGCTAAGATTTTCGCTGACGTAGCTAAATTTCAGCTACACTGGCGACCTAAATTAGCGGTCCACTAACGGCGGGCGCTGTAATTCCTGAGTTTTTGAAGGTAGAACCTTGAAATTTGCTACAGGCCTGCCTCCAACCGTTGACTCGAGCCTCTGAAAGCGGCAACACCAGGTGCCACCCCCTCTGGTAACAGCCACCCCTAACGCGCGGCGGGGTGAAAAACGCCGAAAGAGGGCGTCAGAAAACGCCGATAAGGAGGTCCAATGGGGGTAAAACTTCGTTTACCAGTTCAATAGACCCCGGTTGACAAGGTGACATCACAATTTGAACGGTCTTTCAAACCCACCCCCCACCCCAGTTACCCCCACCCCCTACGGGGGGTGAATTTTTTTGTCACCAAAAATGAATTGCACGTCATGCAGGAGCCTTCGTGGCACATGCCCGTCTCTTTTTTCCCCCGATAGGACGAACCCTTTGACCGCAACCCCTAAAAAACAGAAAGACGTTTTTGAAAATTGAGTTTTTTTTTGTCCTTAAATGCATTTCAGAATCGAAAAAGACGCCAGAAAAGGTGTGCAGGGCCTGTGCCCAAACGGCCCAATCAAAAATTTTCATCCGAAAAAAAATTCACCCCCGCGTATGGGGTGGCTACCCTTAACCCATGCCCTGCCGCCCCCAAAGGGCGGAGGTGAATTTTGGACCCAGCGCCAGATGCGCCTTGTCCAGGGTCATCAGCACACAAAATTTGAAGTCGCTCGTCCGATCCGTTCTCGCGCTACAGCCAAAAAACCTCGAAAATCAAGAAAACCCACCCCTAAAAGTCACCCCCGATACCGCCGAACTGAGTAGGGGTAGCAAATCGTTTCGAGCGGCGCAGGGCGTCCCAAACCTTTGTCTTGAAGGGCCCGGACGGCCAAACCGCTGCGGCCACCGGAAGGTCCTGAAAAAGCCCGTCACCCGGGACTCTGTACCGGGGACCACTGCACCGGGTGGCCGCCGCCGCGCCCGGAGGGCAGAAAAGGTGTGCACGGCCTGTGCCAATACGGCCCAATCGAAAATTTCCATCGAAAAAAAATTCACCCCCTCGTATGGGGTGGCTACCCTTAACCCCTGCCCTGCCGCCCCCAAAGGGCGGAGGTGAATTTTGGACCCAGCGCCAGATGCGCCTTGTCCAGGGCCATCAGCACACAAAATTGCACAACAATAGATTTATAACTGTAGCAACAAATGAAGGTGAAATTTTCAACTACTCTTGGATACAGAGAAAAGTCATGACAAGAATTGCCACAATGACAGAATCGATGAATACTCATTCATTTCACATTGCAAATATAATATTCCAAGGGTCTAATACTTCTGCATCTGTAATTTATTAAAGTAATGACCCCTTGGGGTAAGGGCACCCCACTCCCAGACCACGCACCCCGTGCTCGAGAGCCAACTTCTCTATTTCGAACGGTATGAGGTACTGACTTGCGGTTTTCGACGTTGGACTTTGCGGGCCTCGGCAATGGGAAACAAGGGCACCTCACAACGCCTACCGCTCTCCAGACCTTGCACCTCGTCCTCGAGAGCCACATTGAAAAAACATTGTTACCCGAGTACCAAGTAAGCGATGCGTTTTAGAGGGATGAGTTTTGCGTTACTGCAGAGGGCATTGGGGGGGGGGGGCTTTGAACGAGTACAGCCACTGGTCTCGAAACTAGGGACCCCGTCCTCGAGGGCCACATGTAACGACTGGTGAAACTCGAGAAATAAGTGTCATAGAAATGCGGATTGCGGCACTGCACAAAGGCATCGTATGGGTGGCGAACGAATACAGCCTCCGGTCTCAGTACCAGGGACCCCGTCCTCGAGAGTCGTCGAGCAGCGGATCAGTGACTCGAGACCGTAACGCTCGGTTAGGTTAGTGAGGACCTGGGTAGGTTAGGCTCAGTTAGGTAAAGGTAGTTTAGGCAAGGTTAACGGGCGCCGATGACAAGAAGGCTATGTAAGATACGTCCGGCTGCCACAACATTGGCGCAGCTGCGACTTGGCGGGAACAGCGACGCCCGCAGGGCGTCCCACCGACTGTTGGGCCCTGCAGGGTCTCCTTCGGCAGAAGACAGCCGCTGGCAGGTCAAGGTAGGCGTTCGCCAGGCGTGGAGTGGTGGAACAGTGATTCGCGCTGAGCGAAGCCTGTTACGCCACGACGCGGTCTGGCGTACGCCTACCTTGTTTATTTTTGGTATTTGATACCAATTGTAAACATTTTCTAAGAAACTACCCAAGATACGGTGCCCTAAATGTGAGGTTGACTCTGATATGCTGGTAGGAAGATATGGTCCAAATTTCAGCCTTCTACGACTAGCCGTTCTTGAGAATTCGCGCGGACAGACAGACACACCGACACACAGACAGACAAAACATTTTTGACCCAGTCGGTCCAGGGCTTCGCTATCGCTCAGCCAATTAATTCCAGGTGCAGGGAACGCTGAAAACACAAGGGATCGTTTCAACCAGAGGAATCAGCAGGTGACACCTCTCCGAAAATGCTCTGAGCTCATTCCAGGATGCCAGCACAAAGTTATTGAGTTGAGACGCGTAAACACTCAGTATGGTTCAGGTGTGAGAACATTGATGGAAGATCCACGGTCGCCTACGGGAAGGTCATTTTTGTTTCTGCCTGTATGCTTCCGCAGTATGAGTGATGAAGATTTGGCTGAACTTAACACTCAATGTCAGAGTGAGAATGGGTTGCATCTGATAGATCAAGGAAAAGTGGGGCGTGCTGATATGGTTGAGATTGTGTGACAGTTGTAGGTGGATTTAGATTAGAAATCAAACATATATCTAATCAATAAGTGCAGATTGGATACCGCACAGTCTCATGCTAAAATTGAAACTCATTTCGAATTTGCTTTATCGAAAATATTTTTTATGTTTGTACTATTTCAATACAACAATTTTCTGATAGCATGTGTACTCTTTATTATCATCACTTAACCGTACCAAAAATTGACTTTTCTATAGGACATCTTATTTTAAACTAATCAGATAATGAGTTCTTTAGAAAAGTTAGCAAATGTCATATTACGGGTTGTGGAGTATTGGAAAGATATATCACAGTATAGATAACGAAATGTTATAAAAAGAAGTTAAAATTTTTCAAATAAGCTAAGTTGTAGAGTGTTAGTGGTAGATCAAAGGTATTAATGTTGTTTTGTCGTCTGTTGGCGTGGATAGTTACAAATCTTGTTGGGGTAAATATGTGGTGTAATGTTATTTGATGTGAATAAGATGTAATTTGATATTGCTATAATCTTTTAGTTTGGAAGTGGTGTATATGCTGTGGAGGGAACGGCTGGGAGGGTGAATGTGCTGCTCACATTAGAGTGTTCTGAGATGTGTGGTAGGTTGGTAGTACCTGTATGTTTTGGTCGAGGCCTTCTACGGGCGGGTGTGTTTGAAACTTATTATTGTACTGACTAGACCTGTTTTTGCTGTCTTATTGAATCTGAAGCCGTGGTATGCCAAGGCCTGGTAGGCCTTCTGCTGTGCTCGCAGAGGAAGCCTAAATGATACTTAAGTATGCAAACTGAGCTAACCTAACCGAATCGTTGCGGATCCTGTTTCCAATATTTTTCTTACAACACTACAACAGATTTAACCGGACTTGACCTATTCCCAAACCATGTTTTATCACACATCGCCTATATAATAATTAAGCATGCAAACTGAGCTAACCTAACCTAATCGTTGCGGATCCTGTTTCTAATATATTTCTTACACAATTGCGACAAATTTCACCGGATTTCACCTACTCCCAATCCAAGTTTTATCCCACATGACCTAAATGATACTTAAGTATGCAAACTGAGTTAACCTAAGCTAATCGTCGCGGATCCTGTTTCCAATATTTTTCTTACAACGCTCCAACAGATTTTACCGGATTTCACCTATTTCCATACCAAGTTTTGTGCCACATCACCTAAATGATACTTATCTATGCAAACTGAGTAAACCTAACCTAATTGTCGCGGAGATATATATATATATATATATATATATATATATATATATATATATATATATATATATATATATATATATGAATGGGAAAAGGGGGAAAATAAGTTTTCCCACTTTTCCCCCTTTTTTACCCTATATATATATATATATATTTATATTTATACATATGTATATATATATATATATATATATATATATATATATATATATATATTTGCATATACCTACATTTATAGATGTAGCTAAATAGTAATAAGATACCTCTGCTTAACTATAGGTATACGGGGGGGGGGGGGGGGGTGGGGGGGGGGGGGGGGGGCGTCGTTTTGGGTACTAAAAAGGCCGAAGGAAGGGCTTCGCTCGCTTCGCTCGCTCAGCAATTATTGTACTGGCTTGACCTGTTTTTGCTGTCTTGTTGAATCTGAAGCCGTGGTACTAGCCAAGGCCTGGTAGGCCTCCTGATGTGCTCGCAGCAGAACCGGCAGGTGCAGCTAACAAAGTGTGAAGCGCCTGCAGACTATGGTAGACAGCGCTCCTACAATAGATTATTTAGCTTTCGCCAGATTTCACCTATTTCTAAACCTATTTTTGACTTACAACACCTAACATGATACCTGACTAAAGTAAACTCAGCTACCTAACCTAATCGTCGCCGATCCAGTCTCCAATTTTTGTCTTACAACACCTAAATTATACCTAAGTAAAGCAGCAAACTTAGCTGACCTAACCTAGTCGCGGCGGATCCAGTCTGGGCATATACCTCTCTTTCTCTCTTTCTCTCTATATATTATATGTATATTTTTATATGGAATGGGGGTAAAGGGGAATAGGGGAATATATATATATATATATATATATATATATATATATATATATATATATATATATTCCCACTTTTCCCCCTTTTCCGACATATATATACATATATATATGTATGGTATATTTGCATATAGCTACATTTATAGATGTAGCTACATAGTAATAGGAAGATACCTCTGCTTAACTATAGGTATACAGGGGGGGGGGGGGCGTCGTTGTGGGTACTGGAAAAGTCCGAAGGAAGGGCTTCGCTCGCTCAGCAATGATTTAGTTGCTGAGCGAGCGAGCGAAGAGTCAACCTAACCTAAATGTAGGTATATGCAAATATATATATATATATATATATATTATATATATTACGATATATATACCAATATATATATATATGAATGGGAAAAGGGGGAAAATAAGTTTTCCCACTTTACCCCCCTTTTTTACCCTATATATATATATGTATATATTTATACACATGTATATATATATATATATATATATATTATATATATTAATATATATATTTGCATATACCTTCATTTATAGATGTAGCTAAATAGTAATAAGAAGATACCTCTGCTTAACTATAGGTACTACGGGGGGGGGGTCGTCGTTTTTGGGTACTAAAAAGGCCGAAGGAAGGGCTTCGCTCGCTCAGCAACGAGCGAAGCGAGCGAAGCCCTTCCTTCGGCCTTTTTAGTACCCAAAACGACGCCCCCCCCCCCCCCCCCCCCCCCCCGTATACCTATAGTTAAGCAGAGGTATCTTCTTACAAGCCAAGGCCTGGTAGGCCTCCTGCTGTGCTCGCAGCAGAACCGGCAGGTGCAGCTAACAAAGTGTGGAGCGCCTGCAGACTATGGTAGACAGCGCTCCTACAATAGATTATTTAGATTTCGCCAGATATCACCTATTTCTAAACCAATTTTTGTCTTACAACACCTACATGATCCTGACTTAAGCAAACTCAGCTAACCTAACCTAATCGTCGCCGAGCCAGTCTCCAATTTTTGTCTTACAACACCTGAATTGTACCTAAGTAAAGCAGCAAACTTAGCTGACCTAACCTAGTCGAGGCCGATCCAGTCTGGGCATATACCTCTCTCTCTTTCTCTTTCTCTCTTCATATATACATAAATATGTACATATATATATAGAATGGTGTAAAATGGGAAAAGGGGGAAAAGGGGGAAAATATATATATATATATTTTTCCCCCTTTTCCCCCTTTTTTCACCATTCTATATATATATATATATATATATATATATATATATATAGCTATATATTATAGACGTAGCTAAATAGTAATAGGAAGATACCTCTGCTTAGCTATAGGTATACGGGGGGGGGGGGGGGGGGCGTCGTTCTGGGTACTGGAAAAGTCCGAAGGAAGGGCTTCGCTCGCTCAGCAATTACTTTTTAGCTACATCTTAAATTGTATTATATGCAAATATATAAATATCATATATATATATATATATATATATATATATATATATATATATATATATATATATATATAGGGTAAAAAATGGGGGAAAAGTGGGAAAACTTATTTTCCCCCTTTTCCCATTCAGATATATATATATGATATATATATATATATATATATATATTCCTATAATATATATATATATATATTATTATTTATATATATCTCCGCGACAATTAGGTTAGGTTTACTCAGTTTGCATAGATAAGTATCATTTAGGTGATGTGGCACAAAACTTGGTATGTAAATAGGTGAAATCCGGTAAAATCTGTTGGAGCGTTGTAAGAAAAATATTGGAAACAGGATCCGCGACGATTAGCTTAGGTTAGCTCAGTTTGCATACTTAAGTATCATTTAGGTCATGTTGGATAAAACTTGGATTGGGAGTAGGTGAAATCCGGTGAAATCTGTCGCAATTTTGTAAGAAATATATTGGAAACAGGATCCGCAACGATTAGGTTAGGTTAGCTTAGTTTGCATGCTTAATTATTATATAGGCGATGTGTGATAAAACATGGTTTGGGAATAGGTCAAGTCCGGTTAAATCTGTTGTAGTGTTGTAAGAAAAATATTGGAAACAGGATCCGCAACGATTCGGTTAGGTTAGCTCAGTTTGCATACTTAAGTATCATTTAGGTCATGTGGGATAAAACTTGGATTGGGAGTAGGTGAAATCCGGTGAAATCTGTCGCAATTTTGTAAGAAATATATTGGAAACAGGATCCGCAACGATTAGGTTAGGTTAGCTTAGTTTGCATGCTTAATTATTATATAGGCGATGTGTGATAAAACATGGTTTGGGAATAGGTCAAGTCCGGTTAAATCTGTTGTAGTGTTGTAAGAAAAATATTGGAAACAGGATCCGCAACGATTCGGTTAGGTTAGCTCAGTTTGCATACCTAAGTATCATTTAGGCTTCCTCTGCGAGCACAGCAGAAGGCCTACCAGGCCTTGGCTAGTATGATCCAATATGGTGCGAAGCAATAGAAGTAAAATATCTGACAAAAAGAAGAAGAAGAAATGTGCACAGAAAAAATTCAAGAGGAAGTATATGCGTAATGAAGGAAAATCAAAGAGGAATGAGGCTGCAAGAAATCGTCGAGAGAAGAAGAGTCATGCTTTTGCTGAAGAATTCTGTGTTGGATTACTTAGTGGAGATGGTAAATCTCGTTTAAGTGATCGAAAATATGTTGAAGAAAATGTAAGAAAGTATGAAACATTGCAAAAGAATTATGGAATGAATATGGCTGTATACCTATAGTTAAGCAGAGGTAACTTCCTATTACTATTTAGCTACATCTATAAATGTAGCTATATGCCAATATACCATACATATATATATATATATATATATATATTCCCCTATATATCCCCTTTATAAATATATATATATATATATATATATATATATTATAATATATATATATTTATATATATACATATATTATAGAGAGAGAAAGAGAGTATATATGCCCAGACTGGATCCGCCCGCGACTAGGTTAGGTCAGCTAAGTTTGCTGCTTTACTTAGGTATAAATTTAGGTGTTGTAAGACAAAAATTGGAGACTGGATCGGCGACGATTAGGTTAGGTAGCTGAGTTTACTTTAGTCAGGTATCATGTTAGGTGTTGTAAGTCAAAAATATGTTTAGAAATAGGTGAAATCTGGCGAAAGCTAAATAATCTATTGTAGGAGCGCTGTCTACCATAGTCTGCAGGCGCTTCACACTTTGTTAGCTGCACCTGCCGGTTCTGCTGCGAGCACATCAGGAGGCCTACCAGGCCTTGGCTAGTACAAATACCACCCACACAGGATCCAAGCGGACGTTAGCGCCTTGCGAGTAGGCAACCCAGATGCCCCTCGGACTGCCAACTACAAGCCTCCATCTGATCGCGCCGACGCGAAGATGGCGGCCCTCTTCGGTCACCAAGTTACGTCATGTCCGTTGTCCGCTTCGCTGTCCTCGAGCAGAACTTCTACGGCACAGTATGCCTACGATTTTATGGGATATGAGGAGAACAAAGTAGGAAGGAATGCACCTCGTTTTTCCGCCTGCATTCAAATTCAAATCCACCACCACCGGACCGCGCCATTTCTCATACGTCGATTTAGTCTCCCAAACGCCTCCTGCTCGCGAACCACCATACGACACAGGGGAAAAGGGGGGGGGGGGGGATGACGCACGCACGCACCACGCTTGGCAGTCTTAAAGACAAGGCATACCACCTCACCTCGAATTACTTTACCTTGATTTTCTTATTTAATAAATTGTTGATTAATATTTTTTGAGTCAATTTTTTTTGGTTACCTTGTGATTTTATACCGCAGCCACATGTACAGTTCTCTCCTAAAATATTATAATTTTCACAACAATAATTATGCTATAAATAATTTTTTAGAAGTCACTGGAAAAAAGTTCCAGAATGTTGTGGAACAAACAGTAAAGCTAATTAACAACATAAAAAAA
>CM049593.1:2061378-2101257 GCA_026979955.1 Megalurothrips usitatus
GGTAGTGACTACCGGTGATTACGAGGGATTACGAGCGATTACCGGTGATTACCAATGATTACCGGTGATTACCAATGATTACCGCGGATTACCAATGATTACCGCGGATTACCAGTGATTACCGGATGATTACCAGTGATTACCGGATGATTACCAGTGATACCGGATGATTACCAGTGATTACCGGATGATTACCAGTGATTACCGGATGATTACCAGTGATTACCGGATGATTACCAAAGATTACCATTGATTACCGTTTGATTACCGTCGATTACAAGAAAATTTGTCCGATTCTGTAATATAATACCTCTCTGGCGTTGGTACCGTTCGGTTTTGATTTTAGCAGCCTATGATCCCTAAAAAGCAAAAACGTAGCTCGTCGCGCTAAGCGACAGCGTGCCGTAAAGGGTAGGCAGCCCACCCTAAACGCCGCCACCGAGCCAGCCATGGCATTGGGCGGGTCCGGGTCTAGGCTGGTCTGGGCGCTCGGTGCAGGGTTGGACTCGGTTGGACTGGCCACCTAAGCCCCCTCCCCCTGAGGTAGCTAAGGGCATAGAAGGCTTTTCGAAGAACAGTTTCCAACAACATTTTTGCTTCTGAAACAAAGTAGTCGAGTGCCTACCCCTTACCAAGGAGTGGTTACATTCCACTCAATTGGTCGGGTAGCTGTCATGTTTCAATTTAGTTCTCTGAGATTGTTCACGCATTTATCAAATTGTAGTGCTGGGGGCAAGGGCAGGTACCTTGTCAACCAGATAAATTGATTGGCAGCCCCCTTCATTAGTTCAATTGGTCTCCAACCTCTTACTAGGTGCATATCTTTTGGGAAGGACCCCAGCCCGGCCCGGGGCCCCGGCGGCGATTGGCGAATCGCCGCCCTGGCAAGTCCGAGCCTTGCTCGGTGTGCGAGGGAACGCAAAGCTATGCTAAAGCTACCGCACCATCAGCAGACCGCTGCTCAGCTGTCCGGGCAAGTAGAGGACTCCACGGGTGATTTTTCGGCAGCCGGGACAGGTCTCTGCCCCCTCCCCCCTTTTCCCCTCTCTCCTTGTCTTCGAACCAGTGTTCATAACCCTGCTTAATCTTGTGTAGATCAGTGTGTTCCATCCCGTCAGCTAGATTCGAAGCTCGGCGAAGCACGGCGACTCTTCCGCACTACGCGCACGTCCGCACGGCTCGAGTGCGAGCAACAAAGTGAGCCGGACTGAGCCGGTCGGGCTGGGCGTGGCTTGCACTGGCTTGTCGGCGGCGTCGGCAGCGAGCGGCGGCGCGGTGGCGGCGGCAGGAGTGGTGGCCCGGCCCGGCAAGGGGCGGGGAGGGGGTGGGTGAGCAGCGAGCGAGCGCGTCGCGACAATGCCGCTGGGTGTGCCGTGCCGGCTGGCGGACCGGGCCACGAGCCACGCAGCTCCCCTCCCCGTCGTTCCGCTGCCTCGACCGAGCTCAGCCGTTTACGAACCGGCTAGAAGCAATTACTGATTACGGGTGATAACCGATCGATTACGGGTGATTACCTGTTGATTACGGGTGATTACCGACCGATTACGAATGATTACCGACCGATCACGGGCGATTACCGACTGATTACGGTGATTACCGCAGATTACGGGTGATTACCGCAGATTACGGGTGATTACCGCCGACTACGGGTGATTACCACTGATTACGGCATGATTACCGAGGGGGTGTACACGCGATTACCAGAGTTATTAACCCCTCGCACGCGCCCGATCCCCAATCATAGTGCCAGTGTACACACCAACTTACCATACCTGCATCCGTGACCGCAGAGGATCGGCCGGCAGCACCTCGTGTCGTTTCAGCAGGCCAACACGGGTATCACCGTGTCGTCCTGCTTCTTCGACGGCAGCAGCCCGTTCTCGGGGACATGCGACGGGCGACACTACTGGGTCTGGATCTTCTGGGGCACCAACGACCAAATCACGCTCATCAACAACCACGTCTCCAACACGGCCGCCAGACTGCCGCATGCGGGCGGCTGGAGCAAGTCTTGGGTGAGTAGAATATGTGCCCTGGCCCTCATGGGAGAATGTTATGAAATTTCCAGTACGTGTTAATTTTATTTTTAAATATGACACAATCCTCTTTTTTTTTTGGTAAAGGCTTAAAATTGAGCCGTGTGCTGCCAATCGTTCTGTATTGAAACACACGGGCTAGCAAATTTAGCGGTCCTTTTCGTGTAGGCATGTGCTAAAGGTTTGTCTTCGGGGTCCCTGGACGCCAATGTTACTAATTCACTCTTGAGGGGTAAAACCACCCCCAATAAAACGGCGAGCGAATTTGGCAATTTTACAGTCAGCATGAGCTCATATGCCATGAAAGCTGCTAAATACTGAATTTCGATCCTCCACGACTTTGATTAAGGAGTGATAGCATTTTTAAATGGGCTGGAAAAGATAGCAGAGGGCTGAAGGGTACCAAAACTGCCCGGCTCGTCTCTAATCGACACCGTAAAAGTGTAATAAACTCGAAAAACCTGAAAAATAAAGCGTGTTTTAAGTGTCACAATGCATCACTCTACCGCTGCTCCCAGTCGGCCTAGGACAGTGTGCGAGCCGTTTTTGTAGGGTCCGAACCCTAGAAAAAGTAGCCCTAAAATGAGAATTCAAAATCTCACGACCGTCTGGATCAGACTAAGCGTCTGGTACGCTTTTTCTGACGTTAATTAAAAACCGCTCCTATCGTCCTCGGGTTTGACCACTTGCTGGGCCCATCGTACTCTTCGATTTCAAAAAAAAATGTGATGGTCTCTAAAGAGATGTACAATATTTTTTAAAATGCGATTTAAACAGCAGGGGAAGCCCCGCACGGGGGTCTGGGGGGCGGAGCCGCCAACGAGCAAAGCGAGTCTTTTATATGACGTCAATGTAAATTGTAAATGCTGGCGCTGGTGTTTTTTATTTGCCTTGTGTTATTACGTACCTTTCTAATTACCGGGTTACTCTTTGTCCATCTTTTACAGAACAACATCCACATGATCGGCAACTTTTTGGAAAACAACCCGCACACAGGAATCGAACCGCACATGGGATCAAACATTTTGTGCGAAGGGAATATATTTTCAAAGTTCAAAAAGGTTCGTGAATTTTGTTTGTCACGAACTCGTCGATTTAATACGTTTCGTACTGGTAGCAGCCTCGCGCTTAATCGCACTTTTTGCACCCAAGAAAACGTAGTCTTGAAAAGATGAAGTCTACTTTAGCTTCGATAAAGGTCAAATGAGACTTGATTCAAGACAAAAAACTTTGCTTCGAGTCTACTTTTACTTCACACGGAGAAAAACGTTCCCTCGAATCAAGTCTAAAATAGACTTGAAGCCAGCCAAGGTCAAATTAGACTTGAGTCAAAGCCAAAACCTTGATTCAAAGTCAAATTTTCTTTGAATCAAGGATTTCGTACCTTCAATCAAGAAGTCATTTTTCTGGGCGTGTTTTTGTGGTTGGGTTAATTGGAAACTGAAGGCCTCAACTTCGCTTTTAATCACAGTGAAGAATCTGCTGGTCACTTTCACAGTAATGGGGGCAAGTGGCCTCTATTGTACTGGTATAGCCAGTATCATGATTTCTCAATCTCGTCCAAAACATGACGAAGGAGTTTTAGCTGCACACATACGACTGACGACTGGAAAATGTAGTTTCTTTGCCGTGTTTCTTGATAAATACAGTTTTGCACGAAGGTCGTTTAAAAACAACAATCCCTTACAGTATGTCAGAGGACTACAATTTTAGACCTTTAAGATGCATTATTCTTTGCTCTCAAATTTGGTTGTGCTCGAACTCGGCTCCAGATCAAGGACAAAATTGTCCCTGGCCGTTCAGCCGAGCGTTTACCGTAGTGCTTCACGATTCGTGTTCTGAACTGCCTCAGGTGATCAACAACCGCGCGCACGGCGGTCACTTAGCCTTGGTCAACACACCCCAAGACGCGGCGACCTGCAAGAAGTTCCTCGGGGAGGCGTGCCTGGTCAACAAGTACCCGGGCAGCAGGCGCGCCTCGAGGTTCGAGACCTCGGTGCTCTCCACCTTCGCCAAGCTGGATCGATACGCCATCAACAGCGCACGGAAAGCGGTGTGCGTGTAGAGGGCTCCCGTGCCGGGGTCCTGTTTATTGCTGAACATTCAGAGACACAATATTGTCTTTTAGTTCCCCCTCTGAAATTCTAGGATTTAATGAGCTCACCGCATTAGTAAACATCGTTCTGCACATAAAAGCTCGATTTTAATACGTCGAAAACTACCAAAACTACTTTGCATTTCCCTGAAAAAAAAATCGATGGGAAAAAATGCGCCAGAACCCGTTTTCCAACAATATTTTTCAGTATTCAGTACCTGTGATGATCTTGGTCACCGGCTGTGCCTGCGTTTCTTCCTCCCGACGCTCGCTCGCCAGCCGCTGCTCAGCGGCACTCCGCGTCTCCGATACATGACGCATGCGAGAGCTGAGCGCACACCCAAAAAAGCCGGTTCTCGAAATAAGAAAAATGGGCTTGGTAAGAGATCATTTTGCTCTTAATGTCGTCCAGAACAATATACACTTGATTCAAGATGAAAATGTTCTCGAAAAGTGGCGGGAAAGATCGAGTATAACTTGCTCTCGGCTGCACCGGTTCCTCTTCATAAATTAGCTTGGTTTGAAATTATTGCACTCCTCACGAACTCAGAATGTTCCCGAAATTTCGCGTGTTCTGGTCTCGTCGTGTTGTGTTCTCGGACGTGCGAAAAAATCCACATGGCCGCGTGCGAGAACATGTTCTTGGCGATGTTGAGAACAATTTGTACTCGACCAAAAACGGCAAAAGATGCGGTAAAAGGCTAAGTCCCACACTAAATGTGGAGTTTTCCTCTAAAAGCCGAGGAAGCGACCGGGACACGAACCCCGGTCGCGCGCGTCAAGAAGCACACGCGCTACGACCCGCGCTGCGGTGCCGCTCATGCTCGTGTCGGATGAGACGGACTGTCACCACACCAACACAAGAAATTTATGTTTTTTTAAAAAATGGGCTCCGTCGTTCCCGGGGTGATTGCTGACCCCAGTCCATTCCCAAGCTTCGTCAATCTAAATATAGTATCAACGATACTATGCTGGGAAAACTGGTTACGCATCGGCGGGGATCGAACCCACGACCGAACCCGACTTACTAGCCAGCCTCCAGGCACGGAACCCACTAAGCCACCAAGGCGACTGGTGGCCGCAGCGGCGAGACTGAGTGAGATCCGAGCGCTGCGGAGACGGGTTTATCGAGAGCATGTTCTCGGATGGAGGCTCATGGTTCTCGGCTACGGCAAGCACATTTTGCATCCGTGCCGAGTACAAACTCCGAGAACACAAAACCGAGTATTGTTCTGGACTTGAACCAAGAACGGCCTTTTTTGGGTGCAGAGAGTCCTGAAGCGACAGGCCGGTTTTCGGACCCGAAGCGCGTCCCAAATATGCGTCTGTCACTGTCCCACCAAACGACCATGTGAAACTTTCGTTCGCATGCGCGTTATATCACTACTTCACTCTGCACAGTGAAAATCTGTGTATCAGTTTTCTCTATCTTGAGGGCGAGTGATGTTTCGAGCTTAGGCGTTATCGGCATGCAATCGCACTGCCATCGCAATTGTGACCAATTCAATACGTTTTGCTGTGATAAACAATAAGTGTGAATTCAAAAAACACTACATCTGGAGCTGCATCACGGTTTGAGCTTCGTTGCAGCGAAGTGTGATGAAGTCATCACAGTTTACAGTGATTAGTAATATAAATACTACAGATGCAGCTGACATGAGATTTTATCACAGTGCAGCACTGCGCAAAAATGAAACAATCGTCAGATTACTAATAGCTTGATTACAATTTACAAAACAACACACGCATACACAGAGTAAAGTTAAGTGGGGTCGACACCTTGATTCGGGAATTGGAACGCATTTCTCTCCAAAATGAGGACTCCAAGCCTGATGATCAGACGCCGGTCCAGGAACTAACAAAGGAACGCAGCTTGGGGTTGGAGAGGTCAGAGTATACTCCCGGCAGGCCGGGCTCCGCGCACCCGATGCCCCACGAAACGACGCCCACCTGCACGTCTTTGGATGTGACGATCGGACCGCCAGAATCGCCCTGCAAAACATGGAAATGCATTCAAGACATTCCACCGCCAAGTTCATGACGCACGGAGGAAATGATTAGCTGGCACAACGAATCTTTTCGTTCATTTCGCAGCAAACACCAAATTCAGTTAGGCGAACTAAGAAATCGTCGGACTAACTGAAATTTTGAGGGGGGAGGACGACTCCGCATTAGGGGCCGCAAAAGGGGAACATTCCGAGGAAAATTGGTCTTTTACATCCGTACGGACAAACGTTGGACATATCTTCACACAACTTGTGGGCATAATTATAAGTAATTCGAGAATATCTCACCTGACAAGAGTCCTTGCCTCCTTCAGGGACGCCGGCGCAAAACATGGAGTTGTCCACGGAGTAGCCCTGCGTGTTGTAGTTCCTGTTGCAGGTGGCGAGGTCTACAACGGGGACGTCTACGGCCTGCAGGGTGTCCGGAGCGCTTCCTCCCGCCTGTTGGAGTAAATAACCATGCCCTGAGCTTTCTCACTTGGTCTCGTGCTGCACTAAAGGTGGATTTAGTATCGTGAGTGTTGGGTAAGTGCTGGCCTCGCAAAGGGATTCGGCGTCATTTGTTCTCCCGCAAGGTTTCATTGGAAAACAAATGACGATCAAGCCCTTTGCGAGGCTAGCACTCACCCAGGACTCACGAAACTAAATCCACTTTAACAGCCCCGTAAAAGCTACGATTGTAGGGGAACGAACGCGACCCTTTCAGTGGTGGCTCGAAGGACATTTATCATTCTATATTCTTCATTTAACTTGTAAAAATTATTATGTTTGAACACTAGTGGTGGACCGTTCGAAAACAGCTGCTCAAGGTCAAATGCCTCCTGATTGGAGGGCGTTATCGGAATATTTGATACAAGCATTCAAACAACACTGTTCAAAAAAAGTCTGGGAAATCACGAAGGATCAGCTGGTAATTTTATTTCCGACAGTTCTTCGTGAATTTCCAGAGAACCTTCAGGAATTCGCCGGATAAAATCACTTGTCACAGGGAGTATGCGTTACTTTGAGTGATGATATTGTGGCTATTGAGGAAGACAATGTGTCCCCCATTAAATGTGCCTCAGAATTTTGAACTCAGCAGAGCGAATCTCAATATGTCGTACGTTGGGAAAAAACGAAGGATTAGTCGGTAAAAAAGTTTCCGCAGGACTTCAGGAATTCCCAATATATTTTTAACAGTGAAGAACAGCGTCTGTGAATACAAATGGTTCTTTATTCGAAATCTATTATTGGTTGAGCGACAGCGAAGCCCCTAACCGACTAGCCCCCTAAAATTTTGCCTGTCTGTTAATGTGTGTAAACGATAGGGTAAATACTTATTTCAACCAAAAACAACTGAATCGGCGTTACCGCGCCACAGCCGTCGCCGTTCAATCCGCACACACCAACTATTCAGGGAAGTTGGGGGGGGGGGGGGGGGAGTGGGGTACCAGGGAGGTTCATAAGAAGGGGACCTAGAGTACTCCATTTCCGTAGGACCTCTTGGATCGGAGGGAAGTTTCAAAAGAGACGTATTAACCCAACATAGGAGGAATCTAAACGCGTCATTACGCGGTATTACATGGTATTGGAAGGCAGTCTGTACACAGTGTTACGCCAGTGAATACCCCCTCGCACAAAATCAACATACCGCACTAGCCTAAAAATGTTGTGCCTGTGTCTGTCCGCGCGATTTCTCGAGTAATCGTAGACGGCTGTGGTTCCAAACTTCATCAGGAGAACCGCAGCTCAAGTAATTTCGTAGCTAATTTTCAGAGATGGTCTAATATTCGACATCCGCCGATTGACTAAGGTAGGTGTACGCTGTAGGCCCGCCGTCAGATTACAAGTCTTGGGACTGTGGGGTAAGGGAGGCGCCCGCAGAGAGTGGGACTGGCTCATTGTCACGCAGAAGGTAGGCGTACGTCAGAGTGGCGAAACAGTGGTTCGCGACGAGCGAAGCCTGTTCCGCCACGACGCGGTCTGGGGTACGCTATACCTTGTCCTAAACTCAATGAAAAATGGTGTTATTGCAATGAATACTCTCCCTTGTCCCCCCCCCCCCTCTAGAATCGCAGACGCATCGATCCCCGCCGAGAGCCGGGACCCGACGTACCGTGAGGTCGCCCCAGCCGCTGACGGTGAGCAGCTCGTCGGCCTGCGGCGGCGTGCCCGCGGCCACGAGCTTCACGGGCTGCACGTCGTCGCTGAACTGGATGTCGCTGACCACGCGGGCGACGGCCACGTCGTTGGCGTGCGTGGAGGCGGTGTAGTTGGGGTGCGGGACCAGGTACAGCACGCGGTACACCTGGCCGCCGCTGGACTGCGAGCTCGAACCCACCCGGATGGACGGCAGGTAGATGCTGCACAAAGGGCGCCGTCCGTTAGTTCTCGACCGGGTAGGCAGGCCGGGTTACGCTCGTCTTTTCCTTCACTTGCGGCTAGTGAGTGGAGGCGAGACAAGACGAGCGTAACCCGGCAGACCTAACCTGCCAGATCGGAAACTGCCGTCAGAAGAACGGAAAGGCATTCAGCCCCCGGAGGAACGTCATGAGTACTTGAGGATAAGTATCGTACTGTTCGAACATTTTTCTCACAATTTCATTCCCGGGTAAAAAGGGTTGTCTATGATATCATATACAATTTGTGTACAACTGGTATACACGTTGTATATGATCATGTATATGACTGTATACACGTTGTATATGATTACGTTTATGACTATATATAAAAGATGTACATGCCCGTATACGTTTCACAGATCACACGATATATACACGTCGTATATGGGGAAAGAGTCATATATGAACCATATAAAGACCCATATATGACCTATAAATGGAATTATATAAGAATCGTATACACTCCTTTACAGAGCCATGTACAATTACATACAAACCATATACACGTGTATACGATAGTATACATTTCGTATACGAGCCTTTACCCCGGATGCAATGTGCTTGTTCTGTGAGATCCGGGCTCAGCGAAAGCGGCGACTCACCCCGGGAGGCAGTGGGCGGCGGTGAGGACCCACCGCTTGTTGAGGATGGAGCCGCCGCAGATGTGCTGGCCGTTGACGCGCAGCGACACCTGCAGCAGCGGAGCACGCACATGAGCCGCGCCGCTCTGCCCAGAGACGGGCCGACAGTGAAGGGACCCCTCCTTACCTGCCAGGGGAACGAGCTGATGTCCGCGTCCTGCCCGCCGACGATTTGCTGGTCAATGTCATCATGGCCGGGCCGGGCCTGACACCCTGCGCAACAACGTGAAGGGATCAAAATTAAGGATGTCAATTTTGGCGTGACCCCCGGGTAAAACGAGTTGTATATGGTATCACATAAAAATTGTTTACAACTGGTATACACGTCGCACGTCGTATATGGTCATGTGTGGCCGTGTACACGTTGTATATGATTATTTGACTCTATACAATTTGTATATGCCTTTATAGGGATGTATAAATCACATATATATGATCATATACGCATCATAAGAGAAGAAAGTCATGCATGAGTCATATGACCCACAAATGGAATCATGTACGAATCGTGTACATTCATATTTAGGGTCAATAGTACACAAACCATATACGTGTGTATACGACCGTATACATTTCATATTATGATTTTAATGCGTACACTGACCCAGAGGAGTTTAGACATCACGTTTTACAAAAACCTGCACCCTACACGAAAAGAAAGATGTTAAAAACGTGTAATATACTCTCGCCTTGCTAAACTGACATTGCTGAAGAACTACACATGCGCTCCAAGGGCCCCACCATGTGCTCCCAAAGGGGCAATACGCCGAAGTTGTCTTTCAATGCATGTCTCAACATTTGCAGCATGTACGATGTGCACAGGGGTTGTTCGGAACAATCAAGGATCATTACGTTGTCGTGCGTAACCAAAGAGACGAATGACAACGCCATGCTTTCAAGTTGGGGCCGAAAAAGGCAAAATTGAGTTGCACATTTCGATCAGCGAACCGTATTCCTGGGCGTGACTTACCGATGAGCACTGCAAGTAGGCACAAGCAACCGATGCTGCGAGACATGGTGGAGCGGTATGCCAAGCTGCGGACAATCTCCTGCATTTATAACGACCACGGGCACTTCACGGCGCTGATGCACTTCCTCGTCACATGGCGGTGCTGATATGTGTGGCCGTTATTGCTTTCCGGCGATAGCGCCTGCTTAGACAGTGGGATGCAGCGACAACAGGGAAGGGACTTCACCTTGCGGAAGGTCACCCGCTTGATACCGCAAGGTGCACGAGGTGTGCGCATGCGCATCTGTGCCTACACTGACATCGCAGGTCTGGTGAGTTCAATACGTTTAGCCGTGCTGAAGACTGAGTGTGATTAGTCTAAAATACTATACCTGGAGCTGTGTGACCATTTGCAGCGTTGAACCTTCATCACAGCCAAACGTATTGGCCTAATCACACTGAGCTGCAATGAACATCGCAGATGGAGCTTCATCGCAGCTAAGTGTGATGAAGTCACTGTGACACAGTTCACTATGATAGGTGAAAAATAGCCCAGCTGCAGCTGACCTGGGATTTCATCACAGCTGTCGTGATGTACATCACACATGGGATTGCAGTGTAGTCGTGTGATGCTTTTTGTGGGTAGACGGACGGACGACCGTCCACGCCCGACCACATGTTGTTACGTTTATTCTGAAGTACTGTTTACGAGATAGTAGGAAATGGAAACGTACTTGCGAAAACTAAATTTAGAAAGAGGGCATCCCAAGTAAGATTCGAGGGGTCCACAGTTTAAGGTAATCAGTGTGCACCTACAGCGACAAGCATATTAATGCGCAGCTACTGTGCGTGACCCCTTGCGCCCAAAACTCACAAATTCAAAGGTTGGATTTCAGGTGGTTTGACAGGACTCACGCTTAAACGTCCAAAGGGACCAAAAATGGCTTCATTTTGAATGGTTTCCTTCGCTTTTATCGACTTGCAAGGCCGCAAAGTGGATAGATTTACGAGGACGCTTAGACTGACATGGAGCCACGGAAACTGAGCGCCAATGAAACCATGGAGTACGACTAGGTGGAGTAGTTGAAGCCTTCGTCGAAGCTCGATATGCAGGGTTGTCTTCCAACGCGCCCAGCGCCCTTACGTTTCAACATTTTGATAATATATTTTCAAACAGTAATGTCATCTAGTAACCGGTTTGAAATTAGTTTTCAAATATTTTAAGTAGCAGAGACACAGTTCCAAAAAAAAAGGCCTTCAGCAAAGGTTAGGTTACGGTTACGTTACCCAGTGTATCGGACAGAGAACGCTGCCCAACTAACCTGTGAACGTGCAGAGTTAGATGAACCAGGATCAGGCACTTCATTCACATCTTCCGGGTCATCTTCGTCTCCGTCGTCACCACTGTCTTCGCGGGAACGTTTTCTGGTATTCCCCTTGGCTTTGTTGAGATTTAACTTAATCTTGTGCACATTTCTCAGGTGCGTTATAAGAGTTGATGTCGAATTACAGTACGTAAACGTGCTGCCGCAATTCTTGCACTTCGCCTTGGTACTGCGTCCTTCTTTAAACTTGTTGAAATGGAGCCACACAGCACTGGAAGCCATCGTGACGACAAACCGGTGCCAATGTTTTGTTTACGCCTGACGACAGCGACGTCTGGCCAGGCTGGCTGCCTCCCGCCGGGCTGGCTGCGCGGGCTTGCCGCCGCGCGCAGCAGTGCTTCCTCAGTTGACCGGAGAGGAGCGCTAGCGGTGCTGGCGGGCGAGCCATCCAAGTCCCCGAAAACGGCGCGCGCGTTCAAACAAAAGCCTAGAGAGGATCAGCCCCAGGAGAAGAAACTGATTTTGCAGGGTCCCAGAGTTCGCAGTGGCCCTTCGCTTCTAGCCAGCAAATAATAGAACTACTGTGCGGGCCAGATACAGGAAAGATGGGATTAGGTCACCATACAAATTTTATCGCGATTCAAAATCAGAAGTATATTTAAAACCAGTAAAAACTTGCATTGTGAAAATGGGCAGGGGTGTGACCACGCTTGTGTTGCCGAGTTTCGCCACTCGCAGCGCTGTCAGCAGCTTTCCAGCGTACGCGTCGTCTGCGTGACCGCCCGCGAACGGGAAACATGGAGACCTGAGGACTGCGGCTTTAATTTTTGTCTGTTAAAAATGAAATGTAACTCTCTCTGCTGTTTCAAACTCATCGTGACCTCCAGCATACTTCGGAAGACTCGTTTCAATATGCAGAGCGAGTAAAAATCAAGCTCGTGTTATGTAATACTGAAAACTTTGTGATCTGCACATTACCTACACGATTGTTTATCACGCATGTAAAAGTATATTTTTATACAACGGGGACCCAACATAACAGCTGTACATTATTTTTGGTTCTTTGGAAAACCTACAGATCGATATTTCCGCGAGTATCATAGTGAGGCGGCCTTGGTCCAAAAGTTTTAGACACCTAAAAACTTCTGAGAAACCTTTGGTGACAAAGTTTAAGAAAATAAAATTTCCTACATTTAATGCAACGTTATGCTATCCGATGAGAAAACTTTATAAACTTTTCGACTTTTCTTCGTATTTATTAAGCCCCCGATTTTGTGCAAAGCTCAAAATTTGGCTCCGGCCCCGCATCTGTAGACGGCCGCACTGGTGTGCCATTCGTGCTTCGCGCGCCTTGCGAGCGACGCGGCAGCGCCCCGGGCGGACGGATACCGCAACACAGGCGTGGTCACACCTCGGCCCACCATCGCCCGCAGCAACTACTCCAGGGGCTGATCCTCGCTAGCAAAAGCCACATCTAAGAAATCGAAAATCGACCGCTAAAATCGATTTTTTCGATTTAATCGAAACGTAAAATCGATTCGAATTCGAATCGAAAATCGACGCATCAAATCGATTTTCGATTAAAATCGAAATCGAATCGTCCAACCCTACTACTACGAAGAAGCCGAGTTCCTGGACTAGAGAGGATCAGCCACAGGAGTGGTTACTGATTTTGCAGGGTCTTTTCTTTTCAGCTCTCACTCCGCTCCCGATGAACGGGTGGTAAAAAGGGCGGGTGCTATGGATTCAGAATAAATTGGTGTAGGTCTAGTATACGAATATTAACCGACTATAAAATTATGAACCATCAGAAAGTACCGAAAACTGGAACTTGCAAAATTGGCCGATGTGTGAAGCCTATCCCTACTTCGTGGTCTCGCCACTCGCGGCGCTGTTGGCGCTGTTTCGGCTGCTCGCGCCGCGTAAATATGGAGGAGCAGGACAAAGTGGTTCACGCAGCTCAAATTATTACCGATTATGGGTTTTGTGATTTGCGTAGGTTTGACCGGAACATTTCTAGACCTCCGCCACACTTCAAAGGCGCAGCTTCAATTATTAAACCAAGTTGATATTGAGTGCGAGAGTTTTAGGAGCCGAAAAGAAGTACTTCGGCATAACCTCCAAAAGTGCACACTGCGTTGATTTATTTATTATTTAGCGATGCATAAGTTCTGCCATGCCAAAAGCGAACTACGAATGATACGTTTGAAATACCTAGATCATTTCCCATGTATGAGTAGCACTCTAGAGACCGAAATGAAATTGATTCGATGTTTTTAGTACGTAGTTAAATATATTTTGCTCCGGGGCTTTAAACCTGAGGGAAAGACAATAAATTTTAGGGATAGAGCTCTAATTTATGTAAGCGCATGGCCAGTTCCGAGTCAGAGCGTAAAATTCGTCACATCCCGTCACATTTATGCACGCTGTGTGCCTCACAGTTCAAAATGCGCGCGGGACACTAGCGCTGAAGCGGCCGAGCGCCGAAGCAGGGATAGGCTTCACACATCGGCCAACGCCAGCTCGCAGCAACCACTCCTGTGGCTCATCCTCGCTAGTCCTGGACGAGGAGGAGGAAGAGGAGAATGCGGAGGAAGAGGAGGAGGAAAGCAGTGAGGGAGAAGGAGAGGACAGTAGTGAGGGAGAAGAAGCGGAGGGTGGTGAGGAAGAGGAGGCGGGAGAAGGAGATGAGGTCGAGGTAGAGGTGGAAGGCGGCGGTGGCGAGGTCGAGGACGCAGAGAAGGAAGGGAAAGTCTAAACATTCGCTGGCGGGTTGGGGGAAATCGTCCACGACCCTGCACCGTGTCCTATGCGGCCGGCATAGGAAAGTCTCCGTGGTGCTTCTGGTGGAATAAGTGGAGCGCTCGCTAGCGCTCGCATCGACACTTTTTCAACATGACTCCCCCAGAAGTCTTTTTCGCTTCCCTTTCCTTTCACTTCCCTTGGAAGTGTTTTTGCCTTACCTGTGTGATATTTGGCAACGCCTTTCGTTATTGATCTCATGGACACCAAAATGGATATGTATAAGCGACATTTTGAACTGACTCTTGTTAATTAGATAATTAATTACTATTATGTATAATGACTAGTATGTTGTTTGACTGAATAGATGTTTATTTTCTGAAATTTTGCTGTCTATTTATTTTTAGCCCTACACAATCATTACTGTACCTAACAAGTCGCACCAGATAACAGATAAACCCGACCCCTCAAAAGGAGCAATCGAAAGGAGACAGGATTTAGCTGGTCAATACCGTGAACGATTTTATTGAAACGTGACAGAAACTGAACATCAAATTTACTCTTCCAGCCAAATCTAACGCTAGACCTAAAGATAATTCAACTAACAAATGCCGGCGCCACCACGTGTGCTAACCCTGCCCGGACGTGCGCTCCTCGGCACGTCCGCTTCTCTCGCCCGTTCTCGTGTCCCTGTGCCCCGAGCATGTAACGTATACCAGAGAAGGATCAGTCAGGCAGCGGGGCCGTCGAAATGCAGGCCTGAGGTTCTGTTAGATGGGCTCTGCAATGTGAGCACTATTTGAAATAAAAGATGGACCGTCGTGAAGAGGAAGAATCGAACCAGAACAAGTTATACTTTTGCCTGAGTTCCTAATTTTCCTTAAATTTGAAATACTTTGCTCAAAAATGAAGCTCCACTGGCGTGGCACCCGTGGGACCACTAACAGGCCAGGGGGGGGGGGGGGGGGTGAGGCTCTTCTGAAGGGGCAGGGTGGGGGACGTGTGCGCAGAGGGTTCTGCGCAGGCCCTAGCAGACGGCAGGCAGCCCCGGCGGCTCAGAACTAGTGAGGGCGAAACGTCTGCAGCTGCAGTAAAATCAGATTAATTTTATGAAGCGTATTTTTCTTGATGTTGTGAACCATATACTGGTCTTCCTCATAAAACGCAGATTTTGGTGGTACCAAGCGAAATTCCGAATATAACGTACTTTTTTAGTGAATGTAACGGCACTTTCCGCCTGTGCGGACTGGGGGACCGACTGATGTCAGTCTTTCACGTCAGAAAGTAGACATAAAGTTTAAATTTCTGGAGTAAATAGTGTCAAAGAATTGCAATGCCGCGGCTGAAGATCGGCGCACGTCGGCGCCTCACTATCCGAAAAGGGACGTATCGTGTAAGTATATATTCCATGGTACCATGCCAACCCCCAGCGCGTCCCCCCGACGGCACACACAGCACTGGCACGCACCGGCCGGCTCCCGCGCCACCAGCAGCCGTGGGGGCCCCCACCGCCACCGCGCGCGAACGTTTTTTCGTTGGCGGCGGAGCATCGAGGTCCCACGGGTGCCACGGCGCGGCACTGCCTGACTGGTCCTTCTATGGCGTACGTTACATGCCCCGAGTGCCCACCGCGGGGCCGCGCAGGGCGACCGGATTACTACCAACACAACGGCTGATGCACCCGATCACTCCAATCAAAACTTCCTCAAGAGTATTGCGTTACACTGCACTCTGCAGTGTGTCCAGACCATTAACCAGGACGAGCCAACTAAATTCAAAACAGGAACTACTCGATACAATGCCTTGAATTTCATGTGCAGAAGTTGGCAGTGAAGGTGAGATGTCACCGCCCTCCAGAGGTCCGGCGGGGAGACCCCAGATTAGTGCGAGGCGAACTGTTCCTTCACCAGCGCGGCTGGAGAGCGCCAGAATTTAAACTCATCGCGAGACTGATAATACTTTTCGAAAATGCGCTGTTGGCGAAAACATCTCGCCAACACAGGTGTAGTATCTTACATGATAAACACTAATGTGCTACACAGCTACACAGCTAAACGTATTCAATTCATCACACTTGCGATGACAGTGTCATCTGCTTTTGTTGCGTTATCGATTCCATTCACAGTGAATGTGTGTGTAGACTAGACACACAAAACGCCATGGGCCAATTTTGACCCGTAAAATGTTTCGTTTTTAAACAAAACATATCTGAGATACAATTTGTAGCATAATTATGGGACAAATTGTATCTCACATGTTACAATTAGTCCCACCGTTACGTTAAAAATTCTCCCAATGTCGTGTTTTGCTTAGAAACGTAACATTTTATTGCATAAACTTGTCCCATGCGAATTAAGAGTGTACGGTCCCTGCGCAAATGGACTCGGCGAGTACTACTCCTAATCTCACGGCCGCTTGTGGCCGCGCGGATAACAACGCCTCCCCGGCCTGCGATCTCGCTGTGCCAATCGAACAGGCTCTCTAGAACTCTGATAGTTCGTGGCGAGGCGTCCGTGCCGGCGGGCAGCAGGTAGGGATGGTAGATTTCTAGACTGAACCGATTTTCGATTCGACGATTCAGAAATCGAAGTTAAAAAATCGATTTTTGTACAAAATAATCGATTTTTAGATTCGATTTTCGATTTTTTCGTATTGTGGTGGTAAGGGACAATTTTAACGTATTAATTCTTTGGCAAATAATCAAATATTATTAAAACAGGTAAAAAATGGAATCAACGCATTATTGAACTAACTCATATGAACTTTCCTTGAAAAAAGAGAACACGGGCACCCAAAGTACACTGATGAATTTAAGGTACGGACCCAGATTAAGGCCTATTGTTTTCGACACGGAAAAAGGGTACGGACGCTCGGTGAAATTTGAACCGCTGGATTCCGTATCCATGCCTTCCGTACCGGATATATCTATCATCTCCGTGACCCACACCCACACTCTGAATCGAATGCAAAAAAAAACTACTATAGACGTCTTATAGATGATAGGCCGAGGTAATTGTTTCGCAGTGAAGATGCGAAAGAATAGGGTTACTGAAAGAGCAACTTTAAATTTTCATGTCAGTTCCACGATTCGAATTAACGTGATAGCGGTCGGTCGGTATCCTCTTCATCAGGCATAAGTGAGAGCGTGCGAGAGCGTTTCAGGATGCTGAGAGGTTAGCGATCTGTCACAAACCTTCGGTACCTGCCAGGATTTAGGGGTGTTTCGGTTTGATTTTGGATTAGCAGCCGGTTCAGGTCCGCCGGTTAAGGCCCACCAATGCGCGGCCAGCGACAGACCTGCTGTATTTTTGTACTATTTGGTCCAGCGCTGCCTACTGACCGGGCCTGCATCGTTCAGATATTCATCCTCCCATCCTCCCAGCTCATCTGGCCTTTTCATCACCTGAGAAGCAACACGTCCAACCGATCACGATCTATCTCAGGCTCCGAAAAGAGCTGCAAAAACGCCACATCGACAAAATCAAAAATCGACTGCCTAAATTGTTTTTTTCGATTTAATCGGAACATAGAATAGATTCGAATTCAAATCGAAAATCGACGCATGAAATCGATTTTCGATTTTAATCGAAATCGAATCGTCCAACCCTAGCAGCAGGCCGGCAGCGTTCGCCGCGGACGCGGACGTCCCGGCAGCGAGCCCCGCGCTCTGGTGACTAGAGGGTATCATTCTCGACAAATTTTTTAATCTGATATGGGCGCATGTCGGGATTTTTACGTAAGGCCAACGTGGAACCGGTAATTTTTAGCAGGTGATACATATTACACCACCTACAACGTCAGAATACGAAATAATACACTGTAAATCGTAGGGTGAGGTTCCTCACCCTTAGAAGGGCGAGCAATTCGACTCAAATTTCTATACTTTTTAAGGGCGAGGTTCAAAATGATCACCCCAATTGGGTGATGTTATTAGAATTCTTGCCCTAAGAGGGGCGATGTTTGAGGGACGTTTCCCTTTCAGGGCGAGGCTCATTTCCCTATTAGATTAGTGGAAAGTCCATCGCCCTAAAATGGTGACGCATACCTGCATCGCCCAAATTACGTGATAAACCTCACTCTTAGTTTTTCAGTGTATTAAGATAATGTATCGGCGGCTTCTACTCTCATGCGGCGGCAAGAGCCAAGCTAAATATATATGGGCCGCCCGGCCCTACCGTTTGTCACGCCGTAGCTCGTGAAGTTGGTTATACAGGGTGTATATTCACACTTTGTCAATAATTTGGGGGTAGGTAGGGCATCCCTAGGGGATCATTTTTCACCAATGAACTAGTGGGCGCAAACGTCTAGGTACGGAGATAATTGATTTTTTGTAATTGGCTTTGGCGCCTGCGATTTAGGCAACCCAGTACGCGCACCCGTGCAGCGGGCTGCCTACCCCACCGGCGCGGTCGCCGCCGGAGCGCGCCGCACGCTCAGCAGACGACACCGTGTTGTCCAGAAGGGCGTCGCCCAACGTCGTGTGTTGGGTGTTGTTTCGAAATCGAAAACGGCCTGCCATTGTTAACCTTTAATTGCCATACAGAGGGGAACTGCACTAAAGAACAAAACGTAGCCGTTAAAAAACGGCGGTCCACAGTCAACAAAATAAAATTAATGAATAAACCGGAAAAAAACAGGGCGCGGTCAACTAATTGACAAAAGAGATGCAAGAATAAACAAAACAAAAACTGTAACAACTGAAAAAAACTACAACAGGTTCTCAAAATGTCCCCCAGCCTGCTCGAAACACTTGTCGATGCGTTTCTGCCAGTTCTCCCTGATGCGTTCGAACACACCAGGATTGTGGCGGATCTCCTCGCCGGCTAGGATGATCCGGGCCATGGGGTCCTCCTCACTCTCTACGGGGCTGGCGTACACCAGCTCCTCCATGGCCCCCCACAGGAAGAAGTCCGGAGGAGTGAGGTCTGGCGACCGCGGCGGCCACGCCACAGGACCTCCTCGTCCGATCCACCGACCTGGAAATCTGGCGTCCAGATACGCCCGTACGGCGAGGGCCCAATGAGCAGGGCAGCCGTCCTGCTGGAACCACATGTCCCTCCAGAGGTCCAGTGGCAGGACCTCCTCCAGAATGTCCTCCAAGGTCGTTTGCAGGAACTCCAGGTACATGGGCCCGTTCATGTTGCCTGGAAGGATGACGGGACCCAGGAGGTGGTTGCCTACAATGCCCGCCCACACGTTGACCCGGAACTTTCGCTGGTAGCCACGGGTGTGCATGGCATGGGGAGGGGGTTTTCACTCTCGATTTCCACCTACGGAGTTATCGCAATACGTTCTAATACGTCTTATTACGCCAAATACGCGTGAATACGTATTTTTACCCGTTAATACGCAACAATACGCGTTACTACGCGTTAATACGCGCTAATACGGGTTAATACGTGTCAATACGCATTCAATACGCGGTAATGCACGCATGCCCCGAGCGGCAGGCGCTGCCCGCCTACCGATTGGCAGCTCCGCAACAGCTTTTGCCGGTTGGGTTGCTTACCCCAGACTGTTGCAGGGGTTCGGTGCTATAGTCCGTCCGATGAAGAAATAGGCCAATGGTTCGAGCCTTCGAGCGCGCCCTAAACGATGTGACGTTGGGCCAGGGATTTAATTCTCTTTTCGGATTATAGTGGAACGGAACGGAAGAACGGACAGAAAAGAAAAGACCTGCATTGGTGCGGGGTTGAGGGAAGTACACGTCAGTACACCGGGGTACGTGGACCCATCGCCAAGCAGGCCGCAGGGGCGGTCCGTGTTGATCGGTAGTGTTTGATTCGCGGGGTAGAGAAAGTAAGTCATTGGCGGGGGCAGGCTCGGACTGGGCGGCGCTTCGTGAATCGCCCCCGGGGCCCCGGGCCCGGGCTGGGGGGCTGGGGTCCTTTCCAGAGGATATGCAGAGTTAACACTATATATCGAGAAGTACGGTTCAAATCCAAGTCTTACGGTCGAATTTCATATGACTGGGCGTGGAATTTTGTGTTAAATGCATCTACAATCATCGTTTTTAATTTATAACACGCAAAAATGAATTCGCAGATGAGAATTTAAAGGTCTCCAGTACCCTCATTAAAGCGTGAGTAGTGTCTTTTGTCGACACAGACGGGCCCGGCCGAAGCAGGCAGGAGCCTCCTCGTCCACCTCCTCCCAAAACGCACTGCTTCCGCAGCAACACCGGCGTTCTTCCCAGACTGATCAGACACTTCCTTTGAGAAGGGGGGGGGGGGGGGGGGGGAGGCTTGAGGGCTCGGCGCCGTTTGGGCCGCCGGTAGCCGCGGGGTAGCGCCGTCCGTAAATGTAGTAAAAAATACGCGTTACTACGCGTAACTACGCGTCAATTGACGCGTATTAATACGCGTTAATACCGCTTAATACGCATCAATACCGGTTAATACGCGTTAATACACGTTAATACGCATCGAACCTACGGAGTAATACGCGAGTGAAAACCCCCTCGGTTTTCCTCGGCCCAGTAGTGGTTGTTGTGGGCGTTGAAGGTCCCCTCCCTACTGAAGCCCTTCTCGTCGGTGCTCGCGACGAGACCTAGGAAGCGAGGAACTTCACCGACCCTATCCCGCATCCACTGGCAGTACTGCAGGCGGAGGGGAAAATCGTCTGGACCAAGGTCCTGCACCTGGACCAACTTAAAGGGGTGGAGGAGCTGCTCCTTGAGCACATGCATTACAGTCCCATGGGAACAGCCGACGTTTGCCGCGATCTTCCGCGTGCTGGTGTGCGGGTTGTCGTCGACCTGGGCAAGAACCTGCAGCTCGACGTTGTCACTTGCATCGCTCTTCCTACTTTCAGAGTCTCTTACATCTGGGAAAATATGCAATGGAAAATAGGCAATCTCATTAGTGTAATTTTAAATTAAGCAACAGAAAATCAATTCATTTTTTATTCACAACTATCTTACCAGATGCACTTTCTTGTAGACCGGAGCATAATGCTGATTCCGGACCGAAATTTTTGCCAAACAGGTTGCGTTTGGCACGAGAAGAAATAACTGTGAAAGCAAACAATATTGAGTCATTACTTCACTTTAATTTTAAAAAATTAGCAACCATTTCACGGCATCATCAAAAGCAAAGGGTGAGGGCCCCTACCTTGTTTTGGAGTTTCATTACTCGTCTTTGAGTCCCCAGGACTTCCTGGACATACTTGCTGGCTAGGGAGACCCTCCACCCATGCAGCGACATCTGCTCTCTTCACACTTGATGAAGGCAGCTGTTTGACGTTGTCGGATACTGTGAGGATAAAACAAGTTATATCTATGCACAATTAAGGTATTGGGAACTGACACTCCACATGAACCAGCTCACCAAGAGATTGAACAGGAGGGTCCTGGAGAGGTGGTCGTGCCTTCTGGTTCTTTCCTTGAGAAGTTCCTAGGAAAACAAAGCGTAACTGATCACATTGATGCATTGTATGAATACAGAGGGGTGCTGCTGGTGTTTAGGGAATGACCCCCCCCCCCACCAACTGAAACCGGGTATCGTCTAGACAACTACATGCAATACATGAATTAATTTTTAGGCCACGACTCAAATTCAGTTTTGACATTACTTATGAACGAAGTTTTCGATGCAAACCTCATCCAACCAAATAGTTTCCGTAGCAAGGAGAGGTTAGGTACAACACTTTCACCACACAAAACAGTTCGATTCAACTTACGCGGTCTTAAGGCATTTTGCATCGCCGATTTCAGGCCAGACAAAAACATCGAACGCTTTGACATGGTTCAAAGCGACGAGTTTCAGTCGGCGAACTAGCGACCACCCCTCACGCGTCCCTCCAACGCCGCTGCGCGCCTCACGTCGTCCAGACAGGCCGAGTCCAGCTACTTGAGCGTTTTCTGCACGGAACGTGAGGCTCCTCTGTCTCGGACTGCCGCACATAAAGTATTTTTTTGAAAAATACCCAAATTTTAAAGAGCGACAGGAGTTTCAGAAGATGAAAGACGGTGTTCCATTCTTTTGAAAACATATTTTACTTAAAATATCAAAAAAAACGGACTTACTTGCTTTGAAATCGGTCTCCAAGAGTTGCTTGTTTAGAGATCGGTTGGCAACACTTGCTTGTTTTTACCACGCGGCGCGAAAGATGCTTGGTTTGAAACGAGCGCTTCAGTGTTGAGTGGTTTGAAACACGACTCTCGTACATACGCGTTTTTTACAATAGTCGAGGAAGATGCTTGCTTTTGATTTGGGACCAGCGATATGTTCAATGTCACTTTTGAAAAAGTGATATGGCATTACAGCGAATACCAGAGTCTTTATGATGAACTCGCTAGTGAACACGGTGTAACGTTTGTGGAGGGGCCCCCGTCTTTCGATCAGTTTCCCCCGGGAGAAGGACCAAAACTAGTAGTTGTGGACGACTTTATGGACCAAGTCAAAAATCCAGAATTTTTAAAAATTGCAATAAAAGGTTCACACCACAGAAATCTATCATTCTGGTTTTTGTCACAATGTTTGTTCCCACCAAACTTCAGACAAATCAGTTTACAAGCACACTACGTTCTTCTGTTA
Organism: Megalurothrips usitatus; assembly: GCA_026979955.1. Classification (NCBI taxonomy): domain Eukaryota; kingdom Metazoa; phylum Arthropoda; class Insecta; order Thysanoptera; family Thripidae; genus Megalurothrips; species Megalurothrips usitatus. Next base: position 2,084,091 of record CM049593.1, read on the forward strand.
AAATCGCCACGAGATGTCCAACAAATTAGAAGTTTCGTACTTCAAGTTGATCCCGCAAACTGGAGAGCACTGCTTGAAGCTTACGAGGATGCCACACACGAAGGGCACTCATACATTCTGTTTGATTTCAATGTAAGACAGAAAGATCACTTGCGCCCCAGAACTCATATATTCCCAGACGAAACGACAATAATCTACGTTCGCATACTCGCATACGACACGCCAGCAAAAAATTCTCACATGACAATGCGAATGTGGTACCAAGACACTGCGGGTGGCATGGATGACTTTACTTCTGTCAACAATTTAGGACTGAAGAAACGTCATGATCTATCACAAAACAGCAGTGTGATCGAACTTCTGGGTCCAATTCATTCGGATTTTTTTAACCAGGACAGATTTCTTTTAAATAATGTTGAGCTGAGAATTAAGCTCACACGTAATAGGGACGCTTTTATGCTCATGTCATCAAAGCAAAACGAAAGGATTGTCATTTTGGATGCTACACTGTTAGTGCGAAAGGTACGGATCTCTCCTACCGTCCTTCTGGGGCACGCAGCAGCATTAGAAACGTCCCCAGCAAAATATCCACTCACACGAGTCGATCTAAAAACATTCACGATTCCCGTAGGACTACAAGACAAACCAATTCCGAACCTCCATCACGGACAACTCCCAAAGAGGATTGTCATAGGGTTCGTGACCAACCAAGCCTTCAACGGTAGCTACAAACATAACCCGTTCAATTTCCAGCATTTCAAGATAAATTACATGAGTCTTTACGTGGACTCACAACAGATACCTGCACAACCACTAACTCCTGATTTCACAAACAATACTTACATTGACGCGTTTAATACGCTGTTCAGTGGAACGGGGATACACTGGAAAGACGAGGGGAACGATCTTTCTTTTTCTGACTACCCTAAGGGATACACGCATTTTGCCTTCGACATTTCGCAGGATCTCTCGGCAAACGAGAGTCACTGGAACTTACAGCGACAAGGGATTGTGAGGTTGGAAGTAAGATTTGCGTCACCTCTGGCTGCAGCAGTTAACTGTGTTGTATTCTCAGAGTTTAATAACTTAATTGAAATCGACAAAACTCGTAACGTAGTGGTAGACTTCAGCGTTTAATATGGATGGACACAGCTTGGAGATAGCACTCAAAAAAGATCCATATGCAAGACCCCTATTTACGGGTGTTTATGCATCGAACACACTCCCACACACCATTCACAAAAAACCGGCATTAATCATTGTCAACACTGACCCTATAACAAAACCAGGATCACATTGGCAGGCAATCTACATCGGCGCCGATGGAAGAGGCGAACATTTCTGTTCATACGGACTTGGACCTTTCGTACCGACAATAAGAAAATTTATGGACAAGCAATGTAAACAATGGACTAAAAATGCCGTTAATTTGCAGGCGGTGGATTCCGCCGTGTGTGGACAATATTGTGTGATGTACTTACTGTACAAGGCTCATGGTTACTCTCTGAAGTATTTTGTTAAGAAAAACTTTACTACAAATTGTGAAAATAACGATAAAATTGTTAACAACATGTATCGTAGCATTGTGAAAAATATAAAGACCTGTAATGAACTTGTAATGAAAAGCCAAACTTGTCGAGAAAAAATAAAATGTAAAAAACGTTTCCCTGTGTGATATTTCCTTCCTGACCCAAACCATACAGCAGTCAGATGAGCACGACGCTCACACCAAAGCACGCCCTTAAGAGGACGGCGCCTGGAAGGTAGGCTTGCGGGCCCTCTGCAAGGATAGGGTAGGCATTCTGACCCCTGGTAGGTAGGCTTTCGAGCCCCTGCAACGATAGGCAAAGCGGTACCTCGGGACGTCGAAGGTGCCCCTGGAAGGTATACATGACGGTATGTATACCCAGTTATACTACTGGCTTCACTCTTTCCGCAAGGTCGCAACCGCGCTCGGCTGAGCGAAAGCAAAGACCTTACCCGACAAGGCCACGGTTTTACGTAGGAAGCTCAAATTTAGGCCACATCTTTCTTGCACCATACCAGACTCAACGTCCTCTCTGGGGCACCGCAGCTCAAGCGGTTTTTAGCCCGTCCCGACACGTTTCGGGACAGTCGGACAGGAGCCTGGCTTATAGTGGAGTGGCGTAACAGTGATGCGCGGTGAGCGAAGTCTGTTACGCCACGACGCGGTCTGGCGCACTCCTACCTTGTAATAACGGTCAGTGCACCGCTTTATTCTCATACGCGTGCCGTCCAGCCCTGGCCAGCAAGGTGTTGTCCCGGCTTGGCCCGGCAACCCGGCAGCCCGACAATGCACGCCTCGCGCTGAGCCTCAGGTCCCTTGGCTTGTTGTGCGAACTTTAGGGCAGAGGGGAGGGTTAGGGTCCCACCGAAACGGTCTTCCTGCCTTGAATCGCCGCTCTCGTAGCCGTGGCCCCGCCAAGCCTTGGCCCGCCACATTGACATTGGGTGCCCGGCAAGGGCTGCGCAACAAAAAAGGACGGAAGATAAGGCAACTCCGTTTCACTCCGTGCCTAAAAATCGGGAGCCACGGAGCGGAGGAGCCTGAAATCTAGAAGGGTAAAGGGAGGGTAGGACATTTCATAGAAGAAGAAATGTTGGGAGGTTGTTGGAACATGAAGGGGCGTGGAAAAAAAACTAATCTAAACACCACTTGAACAATTGAGTACCAAATTACGTTTCGCATGTTGGTAATACCCAGAACATTTTCAAACGCAACTCATCTTAATGAACACATTTTTCCCATCAGTAGCATCCAAACAATGCGGGAACTGCCACATGCTTTCAAACTCAGATTCCACTCGAAGCCACATATTGTAATATCCAGGTATCGGACTGAAGAAGAGCACACGGAAGTCTGAACAGAACACAGAGGACTTTATTGGGCAAGCGCCATATACAGACTGAGCCACAACAACCGAACTGTTGTAGCAACAGCGCGGGCCGCGCCGCGTTGTTGGCGTACGGATTGGGAATGCAGTCGAGACCCTGAGCGAGACTAGCTAGAGTAGCTAGCAATGAGAATAGCAGCTGTACGCTGCAAGGCCCTAAACACTACAACTACTCCTCCCTTCCTTTGGAAGGAGTGGAACCACCCCAAAGCAAATCAAGGTCTCACACTGCATTCAGACTTTAAGAAAACGAAACGCCTCTGGTTTGAGATGCACAATTCACTGAATGTTCATAAGCCAAACTTGAGATGGCTCGACTGATGGCGACACCGGGAGGCGGACACCTCCTCCATCGGGGCCGTATCTCCTTCTTGAAGTGCCACCATCAGGACGATAGCGCAAGGAGGCGGACACCTCCTCCATCGGGGCCGAATCTCCCTCTTGCAGCGCTACCCGTCACAGTGACGCGAAGGGTAGTGGTTGGCTAGACCCATGGAAGGATGCTGGGATGACTGCTGGACCAGGTCGGGACGGGATCAGATCGGGACAGGATCGGGATCAGGACAGGAACAGGTCGGGGCAGGAACAGGGACGGGTAGTTCAGGTACTGTAACAACGAACCACATGAACAGCAATTGTTTCAGAAAAGATGCATCCCTGCAACAAAGCCTTTAACCGCGAACGAAACGGAAAAACGACGAGGGAGCACCCTCCGGTGGTAGCTCTGAAGCTGGCCACGTCTTAGCAGATGGTGTTGCTGCGAACCACTGCAACTTAAATTGCGTCGTTAGTTGAGTAATAGACACCCAACTGGAACGATACTCGCCTGGTACTGTCGAATCTGCTCCCTGGAACGGGATAGGGATAGGGACGTGGGCTGGATCAAGTAGGATGAAAAGAGGTAACACTGCACATCACTTCTCACTCCTCCCTCGTTCTCAGGAACGGGATTGTAACAAAAGAAAGAAGGGTTTTTACAACTGAACCAATATATTGGTAAATGCATGGCGTGAAAACGCGAACAAAAAAAACGAAAAACAAAACTGCACTCTTGAGCAATAAACACTTGTCACTTTAAAAGTAATGTCAACGCCACTGGCCATAAGGCGTGGGGTTGTACCCATAGGGGTACCACTTTGGAGGAGGCCCCGCGGATGGCGGCTGCACTTGCAGTCTCAGCAACTGTAGAATTAAACTAGGCCTAACCACGACCTCAACTCCGTGATGTCTTTTGGACTGGGCCAGTGAACAACTCTCTCAACTTTTGCTTCATCGACTCCAATGCCCGAAGAAGTTAGCACGAAACCAAGAAACTTCAGTTTGAGCTTAAACAAGAAGCACTTTTTGGCTTTGAGTAGGAAACCAGACGCTCCTATGCGATTAAAGAGAGCACAAATCATTTGCAGCATTTTCTGGAACTCATTTCCTGCAACGCAAATGTCGTCCAGATAAACGCCATGTGCATCTCCTAAATCGTCATCAGGTGTAGGTCGGCGTGATGGTCTCATCAGCCTGTCTGTCACACACTGGAAGACACCAGGGGCAGCAGACAACCCGAAAGGTAGGCGGGTGTACTCCAGAAATCTGGACGGTAGACCCAGAGAGTCAGGCAGGGCTATCGCTGTTTTAGGAATGTCTTCCTCAGCGATTTCAAGGTTATGGTACCCCGACGCAAGATCCGCGTGTGAATACCACTTCCTTCCCGTCAACTTCTCCAGAAGTTCCTGCGTACGCGGTATCGGGATAGCCGGGACACGGGTGACCGCATTCAACTTGCGATAGTCAACAACCGGTCTTAACTCAGGCTTACCGCTTTTGTCGAGCGTAGTTTTTAGGAATGAGCAGTACCGGAGAGGCCCAAGCTGACTGACTTGGCCTAACAGTCCCTTGCTCGAGATGCCTCCGATAGAGATTTGCAATCTCGTCACGATGGTGAATCGGAATCGGCCGTGCCTGCTGTTTTATTGGAGGATGGTCACCAGTATCGATTTTGAATTTAACCCAAGGGCAGCACCCAAAGTCATCATTGTGCTTCACAAAGATGTCATGGTAGTTGCGGAGAACATCTGCAACTTGTGCTCTCTCATCCTCGGTCAAACCCTCACATCGCTGAACCAAATCCTGCAAATCCTCAGGCAAAGGCTCGTCCTTTGGAACGGGCGGTAGGCGAGGTGTCAACTCGATCTCCGCTTGTTCCGTGATAGGAACTTGCTCAACCGTGGCAGACCGAACAAGACAACCGGGCAGATCATCGCGCACAGCAATGTCATCCAGACTTCCCACTAGATGCACATGTGCCACAACAGCGCCCTTAGGGATAATCACATGATTGCCGGTCTTGTTCTCAAGGTCAAGCTCTAGCGTTCCTGGTGCGAACGGCACAATCCCACAGTCCAAGTCACACTGCTTGTTCTGTAACACCTCAGAAGGTGTAACTAGCCCTAGACTTAAACCGCGGAGACCACGATCCACATCCAGCGACTGCGCGTCGTCGCAGTGCTGAGGGCCCCGAGCTTTACGCAAACAAGGTGGGGTGGTGTCAGGGACCTCAACACCCGAGACGTCAGCCCTCGATGCAACCGCCTCTCGATGGAACGAAGCTGCCGGTGGTCCCTCCTCCGTAAATGAGCTCCTCCCTGTGCTGTCAGACTCACGACTAACTACAGTAGACCCCTGGTCTACAAGCCTCGGCCTGGAGCGTCCCCCATCCTCGGCTTCAGTGAGAGTGCCCCCGCACTGTTTGACGCACTGAGCTCGGAGTGCCGTGGCCAGTCTCGAACCATCATCTTTGTCGATAACTGGCGGACCTGTAAGCTGAGCCGTGCACATGCCAGTGCCATACGGCTGTAACGCCAGCTCTACAGACGCCCTTACTACTGCAAAAATCGCACCGGCACCGAACTTACCAATGTCGTGCGACACTTGAAGAGAACAGGGACAGGTGACTGGACTTAAGTCGGGATCGGGATTATTCAAAGTTAGAAGCAGCTTACCGGTATCGACAATGCCATCGCGTGGACGTAAGAAATCCATGCCGACGATGCACTGGTCCGTGATATCTGCTTCAAAAGCTGGAAATTTGTACAGTGTCTCCTATTTCCATGAGGAACATACGGGGTCCATACAATTTGGACACGCCGCCATTGATGTCCTTCAGCCGCAACCGCGAGGGACTCAGCTCGGGTCCCTTCACGATCCCACGCTTGAGTACAGAGATTTGAGCTCCTGTATCTAACGTACAGCTGACAGCGACACAGTTCAACACAAGGACACAAGAAGGAGAACCAACCGGTTCAATTTCCACAAAAGCCTCCTCTGCCGGCTCAGACGCTGCGCACAGGGAGGCTACTTGCCGTTTCCCGAATGCGAGGTCTTAGCTGGAGGGGCTGGTAGAGCAGGACTAGCAGACGATGTTGCATAGGCAGCAGCCTGCATGGGCCAGGACATGGCCGCATGGTAGTACTGCGGCGGTACTCCCTGTATCTGCATCTGCTGCATCTGTTGCAACTGCTGCTGCAACTGCTGGATTTGCTGTTGGAGCTGCTGGACCTGCGACTGCGGTTGCTGCGATGAGGTCCCCGGCTAGTGCGAAACAGAGTTGGGCTGTGGGGCCCTCGGACAATTGGCAGCAAAATGCCCAGGTTTGTCACACACATAGCAGGCTCCGCGTTTCCTGTAGTCTGCTTTCTTGTTGTCGTTGTTGCCGCCACGACCACCATAACCACGCTTTCCTCCTCCGTCCCTCCCTTTGGACGAGTTGGAGTCGGGCTTAGTCCACCGGACCATAGCCTCGTTGAACTTTTTGGTCAGGGTGTCTAGACGAGCGAGCAGACATACTGGGCTCGCTTTGTGGGAGCGTAGGTTCGAGTCCTACCGACTGCGCCAGTTGTAATATCCAGGTATCGGACTGAAGAAGAGCACACGGAAGTCTGAACAGAACACAGAGGACTTTATTGGGCAAGCGCCATATACAGACTGAGCCACAACAACCGAACTGTTGTAGCAACAGCGCGGGCCGCGCCGCGTTGTTGGCGTACGGATTGGGAATGCAGTCGAGACCCTGAGCGAGACTAGCTAGAGTAGCTAGCAATGAGAATAGCAGCTGTACGCTGCAAGGCCCTAAACACTACAATATCCTCGGGAAATTGCTCAAACTCCAGTGGCTTCTGGGTAGTCCATGTGACAAAAGAAGTCTCCCGTACAATGTTGGAGATAATCTCGTTTGATACCCGGAACAGGTAGGACAGGGGCAGAAATGAATCCCCTCTAGCATAGTATCCAGGGGATAAAGGCACGAGTCAACAGGGGACTAACTAAACTGCAAAGACAATCTGTCTTACAGCACAATAGACTTTAATACCCAAGAGGTACAGCAAGCCTTTCCTCAGGGCAGATCGGTTTACGCAGAATGGATTTCTTCTGCAGGAAGGGCCTTACCGTTTCCAGCAAGCGGTCAAACTCTTCAACCCTCATGCGGAAATTTTTTTTAGTGCATTTCTGAGTCACCTTTAGACATAAGATCAAGGTAAACCAGGCCCTATACCATGGGTCTCATGGTCCCGAAAAATGGCCCAGACCCAAAATCTACGTTGCTGAAGGACGCGCTTTGCAACAGTGACTCATTTTTAAGGCACGGATTCAAACTGAGTTGCCTTGTCGTCTGACCGATTGGACCTTACTTCTTTTAGGCATTGCCCTTATGGCTCTCAATAGCGGGTTTTCTTAAACTATGCACATGGATGCAGGATACTTATGCAGGGCCCGTGGACGTGTTTTTACACTATACGACAGCTTTCAAGTGGCCGGAAAATCGATTTAAAGGTCAGCTATCTCACTTCTTTTTCTGGCGAAAGAACGGGACAGAACTACAGTCAATATTCCCAAGTTGCGAAAATTATGTGGCGACGATTCGCAACTTGAGATCATACCTGCCGCCAGGCCCCGGCCCTCGGAGGCAGGGGTCGGCCGGGGATTAGCCCGGCCCGGGGACAGCCCCGCCCCGCGCCAGGAGTGGACATTTGTAAAGGCCGGATTTGACTTTCTCCTGATCAGAATTTTACTAAATAAACATCATATTCGTGTGTAGTTTTTAATTTCGAACAAAATGGATCTAAGAACGAAGCCGATACCTCAACTTTAAGAATCATTCGCAAGTTGGGATCGGGTCGCATCTTAGACTTGCCTCCGATCCCAACTTGCGAATGATTCTTAAAGTTGAGGTATCGGCTTCGTTCTTAGATCCATTTTGTTCGAAATTAAAAACTACACACGAATATGATGTTTATTTAGTAAAATTCTGATCAGGAGAAATTCAAATCCGGCCTTTACAAATGTCTACTCCTGGCGCGGGGCGGGGGTGTCCCCGGGCCGGGCTAATCCCCGGCCGACCCATGCAGTGTTCCGGATCGGTCGGGCCTGCCTTGTCGAGCCGAGCCCGAGAGCCGAGCCGCCTCGGCCCGACCCGGCCCGACCCGACTCGGGCCGGCCGGGCGGTGCGTCGCCCAGGCCGGGCTCGCCGGGCTGCTCGGGCTTGCGCCGGCCCGAGTCTGTGCAGCAAACGGTCGCTTCCCCCTCCCCCTCCCCACCTCTTTCACTGTCCGTCGCTGGCGCTCGCAGTAGCGACGGCTACCGCGACCCCACGTTTTGCCTACTTGCAGGCAGCAGAAGGGTAATGACGGAGGGGGAGGGGGGAGGGGGTACTTCCCTTAATTCCGCCCCTGCAGGCGTTAGAGGGGTCATCCATAAAGGATGTTCGGGTATTTTGTGGAAAAAGTACCCCCTCCCCCCCCTCCCTCTATGTCCGGCCATGTCCGGATTTAAGACCTCCCCCCCCCCCCCCCGTTAGACGTCAGGTTTTCAAAAATGTGCGTATTTAAAACAGTCCATTCAGGTGTTTTAGTTATATACTGTTTATAAGCGTCAATCGCTGTGAACTTTCATAATTTTAGCGCAAATACTTGCAAACTTGGGTACAGCACTTTTGGGCCCAGCCACGACACGTGCTCAGCAGCGGCGATGTCTACCCGGCCCGGGCGGCAGCGCACGGCACCCAGGGTTGCGGCGCAGCGTCAGGCAGTTAGGGCGGGGTAGCCCTACGGGAGCGCGCTTGCTCGCGGAAGGGGCGTCAAGGGTTCGAATCCCCGCTTGTCTCGAAGTCATGTACGACTTTCCAACAATTTTTTTTGAAGAGGACGTACAAGTTTTTGACCCCCCCCCCCCCCTCCCCCCCTCACGCCCGGCCATGTCCGGTTCATGCGCCCCCCCCCCTCAAATATCCGGACATCCTTTATGAATGACCCCTCAGGCGTTTACCGCGTTATAGCTGACGTGTAGCATTGCGTGTGGTTTTATGAAAATGTTTTTGCACGTGGGTCGTGTGTGCGGGTAACGGAGGGGAGGCAGCTTATTTTACAAACATGTATACTATACAATACTATTCTTGCTTTATTTTTAAAATAGTAATAATAATACTGATTGAACAAAATATTGTTCGCCGTATTTGGCGAAATTCTGTTTCGCTTAAAGCGCATTACTAGACTTCTTTCTTTGTTTTTTTAAATAATAATAAATGAACAAAATATTGTTGGCCGTCGTCGACGAAATTCTGTCTTCGCCTGACTAAACTCTTGCTTTGTTTTTTAAATAATAGTGCATAAACAGAATATTGTTGGCCGCCTTCGGTGACATTCTGTTTCGTTTGATGCTCATTATGAAACCTGCCTTACTAAATACCCGCTCACTCGGGGCACTCGTGGCAGGTTTGCCCAGCTCTCTTATAGCTATTTTTGCCAGCTTCGGGAAGCGACCCGAAATTGGATCGGACTAGAACAAAAAAAAAGTTATTATAGTTCAATATTAAAAAAAAATAACATCAAATAAAATCAAGTACAGCAGTGGGCTTAGCCAGTGTTTAAACTCGAGCAATTTTTTTTAGCCCTTCAATCTTTTAGGGCATGTGCACGGGGGTCTCGCGATGCCTCGGTTCGAATCCCTACGCCGCGGTTTCGAGTACCGTGCAGCCCGGGCCGATCGGCCAACGATGACCGGATCACTAGGGTACTCGAACTCGCGGCGCGGGGATTTGAACGGGAGCATAGCGATGCCACCTCCGACTCAAATACCGGGCAAGCACGTGAACTGTATTATTTTTGTTATCTCCCCTGCCATAATGTTATTACAGTTCTTTACCTGCGGCTTCCAGAAGCTGTACAGCCTGTCGATTGCCACTCCCTTCGCGGTCTTCAGGTACTTTGTGACCTCGTCCTCCAGGTCTTCATCGGGAACTGACTCCCACATATTATACCCGTCCTCAAAATGAGGCCTTTTTTCTGGCGGCTCACCGTCGTCAACACCAGCAGATGTCGGCTGGTCTACGGTGGCGTCGTCCTCAGCCCCGACAATCTTGCGCACCTCCTGATAAACCTGTGCAAATAAAACTTGTAAATACATTTGACAATGAAAGGTCCTCTGGTCCGCGGGCAGGCAGATGCTGGTGAGAGCAAACGGCATTCTTTCGGCTGACTGAATAACGATTCAGGGTTTAGAAGGCGGGGTACGTTTTGCTTTGTATTTACCTCCTCTCTTTCTTCTGGTTCCAGCATTAGTAGCTGGTGGTATTTTGGCCAGAGAAAGGTGGCAATCTTTTGCTTCATAGTGGGGATGAACTTTTCCCGCAGGATTGTCTCTGCCCTCTCCCTGAGAGCAGCTTGTGCGTTGTTGTCCACAAAGTTGATGGAGCAGTGCTGGCGCAGCCTAGCAACTGCAGGGACGACCAGCGGCAGGGTTGGATAGAGATCCCCCTGCAGCTTGTCGGTCTCCGCCCTAAAAGGGCGCAATAGCATCACTAACCACTCCAGGTTTTCTCTGTTGATGTTTTTCATGCGGTGCTCCTCCTTTGCCTCTCGAAGGACTTCCTCGACCTGTGGAAACGCAAGTAATGATATCAGGATGAAGACAGTCACAAGAATGGGGCGCTTATTTTGTCGTCTAGCGAATCCACTTCGGTGGTAATAGCGCTAAAGTGGCACTGTAAGTCCGCGTTTCCCACCTGCCTCTTTTTAAGCCTCACAGTCGAACTGAGACAAAAGCGTGCGTTAGAGTTCCGAATTGGGCGGGTGAGCCGCACGCGGTAGCCTGCCTTTTCGCCGGCGCCCGTACTCGAAGACGTGCCGCCGAAACGTCGCCCGCGGGTCTGCGCGAGTCGAGAGGCAGCGTAATTGTCGTGCTTTCGAGTCCCGGCACCAACGGATATTTGGCTTTTAGCGATTTTTTAACCACGCACACGTCTAATTTGGGTCCCCGCAATGAAGCCGCGCATGTGAAATTGCAAAATTTTGACGGTTTGGGGCCAAAACAGCCCTTGAAGCGTTCGAAGCGCGCCGGAACGTAGGCAGCACATCCGACAGCCTTCTCTCGTGGCCGCCGGGCCGCCCGGCTTCACCCGGCCGAGCCCAGCCGGGTCGGGTCGAGTGAAGAAGCGAACTCGGCGTCAGTCGCTCGGCTCACCCGCCCGATTCGGCGCTAGCGTGCGTACCTTTTCATACTCCTGGAGCAAGGACTCGAGCATGTCACAAAGGGAGTTCCATCGGGAGTCTACCTCTTGCAGGATTCGCTTCACCAGCTCCTCATCCAGTCCGGACGACTTCAGGTGATTCACCAGGTCCTTGCAATGCCGGATCTCAATGAGAAGCTGCATGACCAGTCGCTCCTTACTTAAAGAATCTTTCATCTGCTTGATGAAATCATGCTCCGGAGGAGCGCCGTCGCCGTCGTCCTCGCACTGTAATCAGAAATCGCAAATAAAGTCTCCAAAACGAAAGTCGAATAACAAGATCGCTTTTGGCCGAATATTATCGAGATAAGAAATATCGACGGACAAGAGTTATCGGCTCTAAATCGGCGAAAAAACCTGTTGCGTTTATCTACCCGCTATCCAGTGAGGCGTATTTTTCCTTAAACTCTTAGCGTTTTAAAATTCCACTTAAAATTTCTACATAAGACAAACTGCTGAACTTACGTCATCTGGCATCAAATGTTCCAAGAGGTTCTCCATGTTCTCAAGTGGAACGTCACCCTTCTTTTCGAGGGTATTGATAAAATCAATCAGTTCCTGAACCTCCGGATCGTGAAGGGCTGGAATCAGATCCTCCCGTCCCTTGGCATTGAGCACAGCGGCCACCTGTTAAGTAATAATGTATTAGACTCAATTGTAATGGCGAAAGCAAAAAGCCCCAAAATCGAGGTTTGAGAACAAGAATGAGACTTGAAAACGGAGGTCTCATTGGAAATATTTATTGCATTCCGAACTCAGAAATGTGACGTCTTGTCCCCACTAAAAGTTTTTTTCATTGGTATAATAAAAAAAATAAGACAAAAATGTCATTCTGCTGCATTTTTAAAAGTTTTTCAAACGAATTGCCTGGTTCTGAGATAGCAAAGTTATTGCTCGGAGGGAAACAGTGCGACTGTCTACAACGGTAGCCCGTCACATATGCGTGACGCTGCTGTGGAAAATAGGGTATTTCGGAGCAGACCAAAAACGGAACTACGCGTACAAACCGCCTGCCAAGGCTGCTTGTGTTTCCGGTTTTGTTCTCCGTACTTCCATTTTAGCTCTCCTCCGAAATATCCTATTGCCGGCATATTTAGGTGCTTCGCGCGGATTTGTTCGATTAAAAACAGGCAGACGACAGGTTCACTCACCTTCTGTTTGTGCGAGATCACTGAGCGGAGGGCTGGCACATATAACGCGAGATGGGGGCGTGGATTTTCAATCTTCTTCTTAAAATTTTGCACATCAAAACCTAAATTCAATTTTTCATTCTTCCCTACATTTTTTACAACCTTAATAATTTCTGAAAATTTTTCGCAAATTTCTTCAGCCTTCTTATTGCCTGCGTGTGCTTTCTTCCTCAGCTCTATGTGGGAGAGGGTGAGCGTTCCCTTAACCACCGTATTTATTAAATGAGCAGCGCAATCGGCGCGTGAGTCATTTTCAAATGCCTTCACCATGTTGGCGCCCCTGTCGGTGACCCATTCAATCCGGCTAAATTGAGCAGCAGTAATTTTAAAACCATTAACTAGTTCATGGAAAATGGCATTCCTTATGTTGGCGCCACTTTTTTCCAGCCTGGTTGGAAATTTGGCGAGGCACAAGAATTCTGAATCCTGACCGGTACAGTCCTATTTGGTGAAATGGGCGGTCACGTCGATCCAATGATATTTGTTATTATTGTCAGTCCACATATCAGTGGTACAGCTGCAACGTCCCATATCAATAGCCTCTGCAAGTCTAATCCTAACGTCCTCCTTAAATTCTTTGCAGCGCTCATCAATTCTGTCAGAAATAGTCGTGCTATCATGGGGGACCATTTCTCGGGCATCCACTCTACCATGAGGCGCACAGTGGGCCCCAACATCGAGAGCGGCTTGTATCACCTGCACGAACTTGTCGCTCACCACGTGATTCATGGAACTCATGGTAGCTCCAACAAAGTCGGCAAGCCGGTCAATAAATTGGGATTTGGCGTCTGCAGGGGGTGGAACGGGAACGAAGCTGGCCGGTTGCTTGTCAACAGATCCAGGACATGCCCTGCGCACGTGGCGGGTGATAGAAGACGTGCCGGTGGTCGAAGAGTTGTACGCCAAAATTGTTTGGCAGGCTCTACAGCGCACAGCTCCTTTCTCCAGTCCACTCTGTTTGTCTACGACGACGTCGACCCAATCCCAAACACTGAATTGAGCTTTTTCCCCCTCCCCAGTGGATGCTGTCTCCGCCGAACCACCCCTCTTCTTTGCCATGACAGTGTAGGTGCCATCCCGCAGTTTTCCCTCCACTTCAGATCTGTTCAAGGACGTTGTGCGTTGCTTTGGAGTCGTCGATGCAGCAGACAATGTCGGCGACGACAAAGACGTCCACGACGAGGAGGGAGACGGCAACGGCGATGGCAGTGGTGACGGTGAGGAGGAGGACGTCGACGGCGAGGCCATGTTGACGTTTATAGTCAAGGGTTGCAGTGCTCGAGGCGCGACCGGGGGCCGGACGGGCGCGGGCACGGGCGGCACGGGGACGGCCGCGGTGGCCGCGGGCGCCAGGACGGACACGGGCGGCACGGGGACGGCCGCGGGCGCCAGGACGGACACGGGCGGCACGGGGACGGCCGCGGGCTTCTTCCTCCGGGACCGAGACTTCGACGGCGGGGCCGACATGATGACAACACGACCACGTTACAACACAACACGAGCGCAAGACAGACTGAACTCGCTCGCTCGCAGTTCCCGGTCGGAAGTAGCATCGGAGTAACACCCTCTCGCCTCCCCACCCGCCCCGCCCCCCACCCCCGGCCCCGCCCCTCTCTCCCCAATTTCTCGAGGTGTTGGTGTTAGAGGACAATTTATTCAAATCGAACGCCGTTGCTGTGATGCGTCGCGTCACGTCGCACAAGGCGAGGGCGTGGGTGCCGGTGGTACCAGCGGCGGCTGTTCCACCAATCGCCACCGCCCTTTGCCGCTGCTGCTATCGCTAGCGCCGGGCCGGCAGCCCGGCTCGCCCAGCTGAGCGGGCCGGCGGCCGGACGGCGCCGGGCTGCGGCTGGCTGGGCCGGGCCGAGCCGGGCCGGGCCGGGCCAGGCCGGGCTGCGCCAAGACCGACCCGAACTCTCGGGCTCACTCAGGCCCGACACTTCGGCTCTCCTCGTTGACATTCGTGTGGTGCGCCTCGCCCCACGGCGGCAGCTGGGCGCATAGTGCGTTCTCTCTCGCACCTCAGCGGTCGGGCTCGCCGGGCGGGACAGGCCCGACCGATCCGGAACACTGGACCCCTGCCTCCGAGGGCCGCCGGCCCCCGGCCCTCGCGCCGACCCGTCGGGGCGAGTCGCAACTTGGGATTCGCAACTTGAGAATATTGACTGTATACGAGCCTCTGTAGTCCACACCACAGGCCTAATTACTATGACAAACAGACATCTTTGGCCTAGTCGGATAAGGGCTTCGCTATCGCTCTGCCAATGAGGAGAGGAGATACAAGGTAGGCGTCCACCAGACCGCGTCGTGGCGTAACAGGCTTCGCTCATTGCGAATCACTGTTCCGCCACTCCACGCCTTGCGGCTGACGAGTAAGATCCTGCGGGGCCAGTCCGTAGGACGCCCTGCGGGCGTCTCTTTCTTTGCACGGTCGCACCCACGCCACCTATCCCAACGTATCTTACATCGTCCTTTCGTTATCAATGCCAGTCCTAACCAACTCTTTCCTGCTTTAGCCTAACCAAACAATGCCTCCACTAACCTAACCGAGCGTAACTCACTAGTCCCTGATCCACCCCTCCCTGCCAGGGCAGAGCGTCTCCTGACGGCACTCAACCGGTGGATTTTAAATTTTAGACCACTTGTGGAAATTATCTTTCAAACCGTTTGGGCTGCGGTGCCCCTGAGGGGAGGTTGACTCTGGTATGATGCAAGGAAGATGGCCAAATTTGAGCTTTCTACGTCAAACCGTTCTCGAGAAATCGCGCGGACAAACAGACAGACTAAACATTTTTGGCCTAGTCGGGTAAGGGCTTCGCTATTGCTCTGCCAATGAGGAGAGGATTTGATTTATTTCACCACATTATTTTGGTTACATTTACAATTACACTTACTAAGCATTATCACTAACACAAAACATCACACTGGGTTTTCAGGTACCGTATAAAATTCGTCAACTCAATAAAAAGCTTTGCCTACAAGGCAATTTTTGACAGCTTTGTTAAATTTAAGAATCGGGAAATCCCTTATTTCCTGGTCAAGTTTGTTAAAAAGTTTTGGGCCTATGAATGCAATGTCCTTTTGGGTGCAGCATAAATTCATTTTGGGGGGAAGTAATTTATCCTTCCCCCTAGTGTTAAAATTATGGACTTCACTATTGGAAGTGTAACATTCTACAGCTATGGGTTTTGTCTTTACTGGCTATTGTGCGTACAATTTTTTTCTAAAGTCGGAACAATTCTAGTGTTTTGGATGAGCCCCAAAGTATAATACCATAACTATAGTCTGATCAGTCTGGGAAGAACGCTGGACCTCGGAGCTTCCACGGTTCCGCCACCTCAGCAACTGCAGCAACACTGAGGACTGGGGGTTAGGGGCTGGGTAGGTCTGTGGGCCTGGGGACCCTGTCACATCTGGCCCGTGCTGTGGAGCAGTGACCTGGGGTAGTGAAGGTGTGAAAGAGACAGGGGAAATTTCTGAACGTCTTGGAATATTGCTGTCGTTCAAACGCCAACATGTTCGGAAGCACACCAGGAATAAGTCATCCAAATTTCAAGCAAATATCTTTTGAATTACAGTCTACAGAGCTAAAAACGTGGTTTCAAAAGTTTTTAAACGAGTCTATGAGTACGGCTCAAATGCAAGTCTTTCGGTCGAATTTTATATGACTGAGCTTGGAATTTTGTGTTAAATGCAACTACAATCATCGTTTTTAATATAGTTCACGCAAAAATGGATTCGCAATCGAGAATTTAAAGGTCTCCAGTACCCTCATTAAAGCGTGAGGAGGGCCTTTTGTTGACACAGACGGGCCCGGCCGGTGCAGGCAGGAGCCCCCTCCCCCCAAAACGCACTGCTACCGCAGCAACACCAGCGTTCTTCCCAGACTGATCATACTATAATAACAGACTGAAATAGGACGTAAGAGACACTCAATGCAGCGTAAGTGCCACAAACTTTGTTAATTTTTTGAATACCATAGGTCACTGAAGAGAGTTTTGCCAGGGTTTTATTTTTATGCTGAGTCCAGTTTAAGTTTTTATCTACTTCTATACCTACGAATTTTATATTATTTGAAGACATGATCTCACCCTTGGCGGAAAAGATAGTAATATTGGGATTCGTTATCTCACAAGTTTCAAAATGTAACATAACAGATTTTTCACAGTCAGGTTAGGTACCTAACCTAATCAACATTCTATTTTTCTTACACCACTCTTCCATTTGTAGTACTGATTCATTTGCTTTTTGTTCAAGTTCAGATTTTTCCTCGGCTTTCACCTTCACTACAGTATCATCGGCATAGAAGGAGACTTCTCCGGTATCAATATAATCAATATGAAGATCATTTATAAATATAAGAAATAATAATGGGCCCAATATTGAACCTTGTAGCACTCCAAGTAAAATTTCAAGCTCATCAAACAGGAGATATGAGGTGACTCCGTCACAGAGCGCTGTAGCGCCCGCGCATTCCGCGCGGTAGGCAGTCCCGCGCGGGCCGTGCAGGG
>CM049593.1:2101757-2313016 GCA_026979955.1 Megalurothrips usitatus
AACTATGTTTTTACAGAAATAACCCATTTGTAGCAACAACTACTTGTCTGTGCGATGAAGTAATTCTTGTGAAGGCCTGGAGTTTTCTTACTGTAAAACTGTAATTTTAAAACTGCCCCGTTCCATTACAAAACTCATACATACCTTCAAATATCCTTTCATTTAAAAAAAATTAAATAAACTCACACAACTTAAATAGACGGTAACGTAACCAACCCAAACCCGTGCGAAACTCCGGGCCTGCCAGTGTCTCACAGAGTGAGACAGTATCTACAAATCTACAAAATGCCCAATCATGTGCAAAACTTCGGGCCTACCAGTGTCCCACTTAATGGGACAGTATTTTTTAAAATTACATTTACTTTAAGGTTCAAATGGGTTAAACAAAACATATTTTTTCTTTATAGAAAACCACTCTGGCAAGTGAGATTGACACAGAAGGACTGGCAAACATTTGCATTGTTGCTCATGGTATGATCAAAATCTTCAACTTTGAACCAAGTGGAATTATTGCTTTATACTGCAATGCCACCTATTTTACAGATAATAACCCATTTGTAGCAGACAACTACTTGGTCTGTGCTGATGAAGTAATTCTTGTGAAGGCCTGGAGTGTTCCAGAAGCAATTACGGCATTAGTGCAGCTGGCTTTTGTGTTAGATATTAACTACCCTACTATGCCATTGACCTTTGAATTCATAGAAAGGTAAGCGAGCTTACAAGTGTATGAATTTAAGTGCATCTTAACTTTGGCGACCATCATGCTAGAAGTGGATCTTTTCCAATTACAAGACATGCATTAATACGCTGGTTGCGTGGCACTTTCAGATTTATTTATGGGATGGGCCTGCAGGACACCCGAGTGAAAAACAAGAAGGGAAACGTCATTCTTGTTCTCACCCCTATTGTGAGAAACACAATAAATGATTTTCAGCAATTTGAGAAAGAAATCCAAGACGAAGTATAAAATGTTCATTCAATTTTAAGTGTAATAAATTAAGTTGTGTCTTCATGTATCAAATTGAAACTAAGCATTAATTTGGGCAGTGTTTTTAGCTGCATCTGTATGTTTCTTTTTTCCAAAATAAGCAATGTGCTCTAGTGGAAGTTAATTTATTTATTAGTTTGTTTATTTAATTATGTTTTCTTTGAAGTTCTGTGAACCATAAGTTTGTTACAATGTGCTGTATTATATTTATTACCTCTCAACAGCTACTAAGGATGGATTAAGGCTGTGAAGCCGTGAAGGTCAACACTTCCAAAACTTACATGTTTTCAAACTACTTTGTTCCCAAATTTTTAGGAAGTGTTCACCATTATGGCTTCACAGTCTGAATCCACCCTGAAAAGCTCTATTAAATAGAAAGTTAAATGTTTCTTTGTTCATTTATTCTAATTTTTCAAATCAAATGTTAAAAAAAGCATTCAAATGAAATGATAGTATGATGCACATGACATGCAAATGAGTTGAGGCACTGCATTCAAATTGTTGAGCTCTGGTTAACAAAATATCAAATAAATCATGAAATAATATTAAATAAAAACTTGTTACTCTCTTATAAAACTCATACCTGCGACATACTCTGATGACCATTAAACTATGCACAATACAATACATGGCTCTTGGACTTGAGATCTGCGACCCAAGAGCTGCTTGTCATGTCGCAAGATGAAAGGGACTGCAATAAGAAAACACCTACTTGTAAAAGGCTTATATAGTCTCACATCTGAAGAGCAATCATTTCTGATGTAAAAAGAGGCGAGTGGGTCATGGTACATACTGCCAAGGGATAAACAACAGTTACCTGCAATTTTCCACGCCCGGTATAACATAACCCCAATAAATAGATGGTTAGAATAATGTTCATTGATATGCAGTGGCTTGAGAGCTTTAGAAACGGCTTCCGGCGCTTCTAAGCGTTCCTTAGCACCGATCAAAGAGCTAGACTGTCTATTACTGTTGTATTGTAACCTGAACAACAAATTACGCTCACGCACTAAGTTTCTCGTTACCACGAATTCACTGGAAAAAAGATAAAGACACAAACAAAACAAGGGCACGGAAGATAAAATTATACAATTTTGTAAAGCGACATCGATGCCACCTCTCATATTCGGTTCGATTCTTATTTTTTTGAATTAATAGAGGAAAGTCTCAAAGCAGTCGTCTGCATCGCTTCATCGTTGTTTACTCTTGGTGCGTCCAGTTAGATGCGCGAACAGGTCCACTGTCATGGCTGCCGAAGCACCGGTCGATGCCGGTCAAAGTCAATCGATGCGCTAGCCAGCAGTCAAACGCCAAACTGAGAAGGGCGTTTCGTCTGCAAAGGGAGCACGGGCCGGGCGGAGGCGTAGGCCGCCAAACAAAGTATTGTATTCTTTGTTCCTTTGTGTCATCTTAATTACATCTCATGTCGCACCGAGACCGCCTTGATGCAGTAGCCTTTAGTTTCACGCAAATGCTCTCTCCCATTCGCAAGTGAAATCATTTGGTATTTGTGTATGTTTGGAGAGTGCATTATTACTTAACATGTTGATGTTTGGTTATGTTCATTGGCGCTTACATAAGATATCTAACTTAACAGGATTTCTCAAGAGATTTCTGCATACGCAGTGGTTTATTGAGTCACAGCAAAAGCAAGTGTGATCGCTACTTATTTAGTGGGAATTGATGGATATTGTAAAGGATTTGGCCGGCAAGGAAATAAACACGTAAAGGAGCGAATCTCAGGGAAGGAACCAGGCTCTATTCTAGGACTTATACAGGCGTAGTCGTGGTTGTCAAGGGCAACCAGCGCGTGGTACCACCAACAGAGGCCCGCCGAAAGGCACCGGTTTTAGGCACTGCCAACCCTAGGGTAAATCCTTTACAATATACTACTTGTTTACTACTCGTGGGTTTAGGGTTTGGAACGATCAATCTCGAACGTCACCATAGTCCAGGGCGACGTCCAGCTTCACCAATCCTTTCCCTCCTCGACAAAGAATGGTTGTCCGGAATAGGCGGCGTGGCGACTGCTTGTCCACTGCCATGTAGTTGCAACCGTGCATCTGGCAACCAGGCAACGGGGCTACCGAGGCCACTCGAACTACTAAAAGGGGACCACAGCAGGACAGGGTGGTGTCTAGTTCGTCCGGGCCCACAAGTCAGCAGTCAAGTCAGAGTCACCTCGTCGGTCACATTAGGGTTAGTCGCAGCGCGCACATCAGGTGACAGGACACAGGACAGGACAGAATTGCAACCGTATCGGAGGGCCAAAAGCATCGCTTGCTAAGCAGCGCGGCGCACAGCAAGCAGGCGCGGTAGGCAAGGCCAGGACGGCAGCGCATGTCGCCTGAATTACCCGCACCTTGCCGTCGTCGAGTTCCGGTGGTAGCGGCAGCACGCCCTCGCCGCAGAAAGAGGCCATGTCCCGGGCGTCGCCCAAGGGTCCCCATTGTTGTCCATGGGCTCGGGGCTCTTCTTGCCACACAGGCTATGCCACACAGGCTTGCCACATAGGCTTTGCCACACAGGCTTTGCCACACAGGCCAGGGGGTGCCACACAGGCTATGCCACACATGCTTGCCACACAGGCTTTGCCACACATGCCGGGGGGCCGGGGTGGAGGGTGCGGGTACTACCACAACAGATTGTGGAGGGACGCTTACGCCGCCAACGTGCGCCCGTCCCTCCTCGCCCCGGGGAATGGCCAGTGCGCCGGGGGTAGCGGTCCGGCGCGCTTGTTGGTGCACAACGGCCTCCTCATCAACCCGCGGGTTCCAAACCTCGCAACCTCGCACCCTTACCATGATGACTTCTTCCTTGTTGGGCGGGTGGCCCGCGCGCCGTCAGCGCCAGTGCAGGGATCTCGGTGTTGGCCCGGTCGGAGCGGCGCGCAGAGCGCACGGCTGCAGCGCGCCACCAGGCGGGAGCACCGGGGCACACCGGGGCCGCGGTGTGGACGGCTAGGGCCATTGTTGCGGGGGCACGGCGGCAGGGACGTCGTCGGGACCGGAGGCCTCGACCAGGGACAGGGGCGGCAGGCACACGGGCAGCGACGACCGCGTCTCGTGGCGGCAGCATGCCGGTGACGGACACGCGCAGGCACGGCGCAGGGACGGGACGCGAGTTCACGACACACTGAGGGCAAGGGACGGGGGGAACAGACACGGGCACTTCTTACCACGAGAGGTTAGCCGTTACCGCCAACGACAGGGGTCGCAAGTCCGTGTGCAAGGCAGGGGAGTCCAAGGACACCGTGCCACGTCAGGGACGGGACAAGGGAGGACGGGGATCCGTCATCAGCAAGGGAAGCATCAGGGCGTGCGGGATGTCGGTCTCAGGATACACCAATGATCCAGACGGTCACAGTGGCGGCGGACAGCGAACACTTATTTTCACACTTATTTCACTGATTCTGGACACGTGAAGCCGTTATCCCACTTCTGACACCAATGTAAAGGATTTGGCCGGCAAGGAAATAGACACGTAAAGGAGCGAATCTCAGGGAAGGAACCAGGCTCTATTCCAGGACTTATACAGGCGTAGTCGTGGTTGTCAAGGGCAACCAGCGCGCGGTACCACCAACAGAGGCCCGCCGAAAGGCACCGGTTTTAGGCACTGCCAACCCTAGGGTAAACCCTTTACAATATACTACTTGTTTGCAAGAGAACTTTCTTAAAGTAGTTCGGCATTGTATATGAAAGATTGACGTTTGATTTTATGGGGGGAAAGGAGGGGACGGCAGCAGCTCAACTTGCTTTAAAATATACCATCAGGCATCACACAGTTTCTTGTTTTGGTGCTACAAATTCAGAGCGAACAAATTAAAATGTTGATCAGTATGAGTAGAATTTTCATCTTAGTTTGTATAACTGTCAGTTGGGCACGGAAAAGGGCACGGTTTGTTCCATTGATATCAGATGAAATAATGTTCCGTACTTAACAATAACAAGTTAGTTTTGGTACGCTTCTGTACCGTGATGTTTCGTATCAGATTTACCGGGGCAAATTCCGTTCTTTGGTACGGGATATTTTACAGTGAAGCTGTTATCCGTCACATGGCAACTAATGGCCGTCTCCAGTACATTAACGGCTCTGCCGCATACATCTTGTGATGTTTGGAATGATCGAACTCGTGCCCGCAAGCTCTGCGCGTCATTTTAAAAACTCTGCAGGGCCTAGGCGCCGTCCGCACCTCGTGCGCCGACGACTACGGCCGCTGCAGCAGTATCTGTCGTTAATGTGCACCTTGTGCTTGGTGTTGCACGGGTACGGCACCCCTTCGAGCTCTTTTTGCCCGGCCGGCGCCAGGCTGATTGTTCTGCCCAGCACTACAGTCATCTTTACGCTGGAGACGTCTCGTGGCCTCGCCATGAACGTAGTGACGGATGGCCCGGTCGAAGGTCAGGTCGTCTCCGAAGGGGTGCCGTCGTTAGCGCGTCCGCATCATTCTGAAGAACGCGAACTCGTGTGGGAGGCAGGAGTTCTACTGAGACAGCAGCATCATTTTGTCAGTGAAGTGTGTGGTCGTGGTGGGGATGTGTCGCAGGCGTGGCATGAAGACTTAGAAAAGAATGTGCTGGGCTGACACATATTTTTAAGTTGCAGTTTTGTTTAACTGATGAAAGAGGAATATAATACATCCTGGTCTGTATTTAATATTCTGAAAATGAATTTTGAATAAAGTTAAATCTTGTACTGCAACAGATTTCACCTATTCCCAAACCAAGTTTTGTTCCACATCACCATAAATGATACTTAAGTATTCAAACTGAGCTAACCTAACCTAATCGTCGCGGATTCTGTCTCCAATATTTTTCTTACAACTCAGATTATACCTAAGTAAAGGAATCAGCTAACCTAACCTAGTCGCGGCGGATCCATTCTGGACCTATACCTCTTTCTCTCTCTCTCTCTCTCTCTCTCTCTCTCTCTCCATATATATACATACATATACACTGGCGACCAAAATTAGCGGTCCACTAACGGCGGGCGCTGTAATTTCTACGTTTTTGAAGGTAGAACCTTGAAATTTACTACAGGCCTGCCTCCAACCTTTGACTGGAGCCTCTGAAAGCGGCAACACCAGGTGCCACCCCCTCTGGTAACAGCCACCCCTAACGCGCGGCGGGGTGGAAAAACGCCGAAAGAGGGCGTCAGAAAACACTGTTAAGGAGGTCCAATGGGGGTAAAACTTCGTTTATCAGTTCAATAGACTCCGGGTGACAAGGTGACATCACAATTTGAACGGTCGTTCACACCCACCCCCCACCCCAGTTACCCCCAACCCCTACGGGGGGTGAATTTTTTGTCACCAAAAGTGAATTGCGCGTCATGCAGGAGCCTTCGAGGCACATGCCCGTCTGTTTTTTACCCCGATAGGAAGAACCCTTTGACCGCAACCCCTAAAAAACGAAAGGACACTTTTGAAAATTGAGGTTTTTTGTTCTTAAATGCATTTTAGAATCGAAAAAGACGTCAGAAAAGGTGTGCAGGGCCTGTGCCAATACGGCCCAATCGAAAATTTCCATCCGAAAAAAAATTCACCCCCTCGTATGGAGTGGCTACCCTAACCCCTGCCCTGCCGCCCCAAAGTGCGGAGGTGAATTTTGGACCCAGCGCCAGATGCGCCGTGTCCAGGGCCATCAGCACACAAAATTGCACAACAATAGATCTATAACTGTAGCAACAAATGAAGGTGAAATTTTCAACTACTCTTGGATACAGAGAAGTCATGACAAGAATTGCCACAATGACAGAATCGATTAATACTCATTCATTTCACATTGCAAATATAATATTCCAAGGGTCTAATACTTCTGCATCTGTAATTTATTAAAGTAATGAATTGGACAGTGAAATTAAAACTTTTTTAAGTATAACTGTAATACATAATGTAAATAGTTCTTTTTTTAAAAATAATACCATTAAAGAAGTTCACCTTACGTGTCAACTGTGACAGGCAATATCAAAAATATAGACTTATAATTATGATTGAAGACCTATCCTCTCTTTAGATCAATACATATAACCACTTTCCTTCCTTACTCACCATAAAATAATGGAGATCACAATTCAAAGAAAACCTGTACAACTCCAACCAAAAACGACAACCAGGACACAGGAAAAACACCATAGCAGCAACAGGACAAGAACAGGTGAGGAACACAGCACAAGCGATGATTCACGAGAAGAAATGCTGACACTGAAACATAAACAACAGCGAAAAGAAAAGTGCACACATATAAATTGCAACAACATTATGTACCTATGACAACACTCAGCTAAACAGAAACTCCATCAGCAATACAAGCCAGTGTTACAAAACAATACTTTCCTTCATTATAAACATAGCTTGAGATCTCAGGACAGACCTACACCGAACCAACCAGACACAGCAAATTGGAGCCAGCGCAGGAACAGGTCAGAAACAGCACAGGAGCACACAATACGGAAACGGTGAGGACCAGGAATGGTAACACTGAAACACAAACAATAACGAACAGAAAATTGCATACAAACAAAAAAACACGAAAGTTGATTTAGACATGACACTTGATACATAACGCTAAATATAAACCTTCACATTTCCAATTTATCTTTATTTGAATAATAACCGAATCCACAACACACTAGTCGTGACCATCATGTATCACATGTCAACTCTGAACCCACCTACACACATTTACATAGCATAAAACCAAATATATTTATAACTTTCAAATAATATATAATAGCATTGCACACAGAATTAATTTTGTTTCTGATAGCTTTGGCATTATGGCGACATGCACATTAAGGTATGAAACTCCAAATTAAAGGTCATGCATTTTACTTTACACATTCAGTACACGATTGATTTTATAATGACAACCCACAAGAAATTTACGTACCCCGATTCAAAAACCATCCACAAACAAAACTAAATACAGAAACCAGCACCAAACTACAAAACAAACACCACCATTTCAATGATACATTTTATTGCAAAGTTACATGCATTAACGTCTTAACTTTAAAACAAAGATCATGCACTTTACTCTAAGGAACAAACTTAATGACTCTCTCCGTTGCACTCATTTCCTCCTCCATACCACCACAGTTTTCCGTCTCCATTTCAACTTCCACTACTCTCTCCTGCCCCTCATTACTTCCACTTGCACTTCCACTTGCACTTCCATTTCCCGATGCATCATCACCCGCCTTCTCTTTTTTTCCTCACTGAAAAAGACAAATAGTCACAATTAAGACATTAAAAACTTATAAATTAAAAACCACAAGCAATACTTACGCTTCTTTCATCTTCTTTTCATGGTACAGCCGCCTCTCCTCTCTCGTGTTCCACCGCCTTGGTTCTCGCCCACCTCTACCTCTCCCTCTGTAGCCACGCCCACGAACATTCCACCGTCCACGACCACTTCCACGAAACAAACGTCTTCCTCCCCTCAAGTTATGACGATGAACCTCTGATACACACGAATTATACAACAAACAATAACCTCAAACACCTCACATCACAACCACAAATATTTTACAAACACTAACAATATCACGCACTCAAATTCTAAACATACCACATGCCATTCCCACAGCTTCAACAAGACTTCTCAATGCAAACGGGTCCATTCTCAAGAAAAACTTCCTCAACCTTTGCAAGCACACTAACTAACTCAGGAAGCTCACACTCGTTGCCCAAGACAACGACAACAACGTTCTCGTCCATTTCAGTCCGTTTTCATAATAAAACTTTTATACACATATCAATTATATAACTATGAGAAATTCCACGATCTTACACCGAAAAACAAAAAAATAACTATAACAATAATATACTATGCAACGAATTACGCAGCCATCAATTTAAATTAAACGAGAATCCAACAATTTTCTAAATAAAGATAACCGTTATTACAATCGTGGATTTCTTTTTGTCTGTGAGACTGTAGATCCATGAGCAGTTTGCCCCGTAAGAAGAAGAGTAGAGTTTTGTAAACTAGGGGTACGCTCCGAAATGCTGCGCGTAATGTAGCGAGCGAGGCGTAAAGACATTTCAAACTTAACATGAAATAATGGCTGATCGCGATGGGAAATGCTTGTTTGAGTCGCCTGCCTAGGTGGGGATGGGCCAGCCCGCAATACACCCACGCGTGCACTTGCCTATGCCCCAGGCGCTCGTCAGGGTCATGCAGCGGGGGAAAAAAGTAAGGTGTGTGCGTGGGGGGGGGGGACTGAAGTGAAGACTGAAGTGGGTACTTCGTGCTAAACTTTTTGTATTACGTACTAGGGTAAAGAACGAGACTAAGGCAATCCCACTAATGTGGGTTGATTTTCTTCTTGTTTTACTTGCGCCGGGGATGAAGGGGTCTTTAGGTAAACGAACGATCAACGTGTTACGTAAAATATGAAAATGTGTCAATTGTTGAGGGGGGGGAGGGTGAGGTGCAACCCGATGCGTGCGTGTCGGTGTTCTGCCAGTTGCGTGGTATGTGAACGGCGTCGATGCCATAGGCACGACTGCACCCCTCTCATCGGCCTAACCTAACCCATAGCGTCCTCTGATCCTCCTTTCAACTACTCAGTGCCTAACCTAGCCTCAGATTATATTCCGATGAGTACCCCACCCGACCAAAGCCACCACCAGGAGACAACCCATCCACTTTTATCCTTATTGTAAGTTTTGCCCTGTTAGTCATGTAGGGTCTCTTACAACTCGTATACCCTCCCCCCCCCCCCCCTTGGCCTTCACTGTTGCCTGGATTATTCTCCTTCCTGCCCCAAAAAGTGATGTTGTAAGACTGTGCGTGAAAGAAATGATAATTTTTAAAGAAAAAGAAAAGTAGTTTTTGTTGGGTTCAGACATAAAGGTGATTTATTGCAATTTATAATTGCTTTGAACTGAGCAGAGTTAAAGTAAGTCATTAATAAGCATTGCATAAACAATTTACAAATCGCATTGATGCAAAAACCCATGTATAGAAGCCCAAAATAATTTCATAGTCCTAAACGAAAGTAAATCAGGCACAGCTAATATGCGCATACTGTGAGCATCACTGATCTAGGGAAAGACAATGCATAAGTAGCAAGAAGGCAATTTTATTTATCACATTTAGACATTTTATCAAGTTCAGGGCATCTCATTTACAGGTAAACAATTCATAGAGATTGGTAAAGCCAAAATAACACTGAAAAGTCTCTAAACTAATTGAGGAAACGGTTTACAATACAACTGTCGAGAATGTTTGAGCTAATTTAAGAGTGTTACATAAGGGCAAAGTTTTCAAAGTTACATCAACAATTTATGTTCTATGAATGGAAAAAATACAGGATAAAGATCTGAACTGTTCCAAATAAATGAGAATGGCATCAACAG
Organism: Megalurothrips usitatus; assembly: GCA_026979955.1. NCBI lineage: Eukaryota > Metazoa > Arthropoda > Insecta > Thysanoptera > Thripidae > Megalurothrips > Megalurothrips usitatus. The sequence goes on from CM049593.1 coordinate 2,112,113, forward strand.
ACACTATCAAAAGAACCTTTTACACAGGGATCAGCTGAGCGCTTTCACGAGGAAGCAATGGTAACAGGAGTGGACAGGAACGGTCTACCATTTCCATGAGGCACTGGCACTATATATCATGAACTTTCGTACACTGCCGACTGATGTTAGCAACAGTTGGAATGTCTGGAAAAAGGAAAAGCATGATAATGATACATCTAACATATCAGTCTAAATAGTCATCTGAAAGCATTTCCATATTCGCATGAAGTTTAGTGGCAACTTACATTAGAACATCAGGTGCTTGACAATAAAGATTGCGGACTCAAACACCTGAGAGCATATGGAATGCCCCTCTAAATGAGTCGACATTGATGTGCTCTGAAACAAAAAAAATTAGACATTAGATTGGCTACAGAAGCATGTTGATGTCAACGTAAAACAAATCAATCAGAGATTGCTGTAGGCGTGTTACAGCCACACATTCCCCCCACAAGCAAAAGAATGTTTATAGGCAAAGGAACTACTGACCAGGTTCAGCTCAACACGAGCCCAGCATAAATTTACACTCGGGTACAACAATGTGGTCAAAGCTTGTCCTCGTCACCTGAAAGAAGAACAGGACTTTGAATGAAAACAAATAGGTGTATGAACAGACTACATCAACAATATTTAAATAGATGCTTACCTCATAATATTTGAGATGGTCTCTTGACTTGAGATTGGAAACATGTCACATGAGAACCGAACCACTGTCACAGCAAAGTGGTTTCGCCATACATTTGCATCATCACCGCAAGAAAAAAGCACTGCAACAAATTGAAGACATGGTTTTAGGAAACGCACTTTTTCTTTCACCTGTAACGGTGCTTCCAGCGCCCTCTTAGTTGGTTGCGACAAGAGTATGCTACTGATAACTGAGCGCAAACAGTACAGTAAGAACTACTTCCGAACAGTTTAAGGTTATGGCATGTAGCACATGAGTAGAAATGCGATTAAGAAAGAATATATTTGCAAGGTTACGAAGTAGTCCAAATCGTGAATACTAATGCTGTTTCAACAATAGCCAGGACAGGCACAGGGGGACATAACCTCTGAACGTTGTTTGTAAACAACTGCATCTTTTACTTATGTAACCATAACACAGCGGTCTAGTAAGTGTCCGCGGATGCGAAATTGCTTTAATAACGAAACGCGTAAACGAATGAAGACAGTCAATCGACCCCCACTTCATGATACATTTTATTCCGTGTCGTAAAAAAATACGTCATGGAGCGGGGAGACATACGTGAACGCAAACTGCTTTGCAGCCGACGCACTACTTGTCACTTAACTGTCACCACACCACAGCAACAGGAAATCTCGAATTGAATGTCCAAAAATCACGTCGAACAAGCAGCCGGCGACATAATATATCGCAGCAAAGCCAAACCACCAGCCTGCCGAACGGCGCCGGACGGCTGCCGTGACGTCACTGAGTTCCGTCAGTGTGCCAACCGCACGGATTGAAATGTCCTACATCTGCTAGTTCTACGAAATATTTCAAACGCAATTAATCGAAAAAATGGCTCGTCATTTTGTGGGCCGATTATTATAGAACCGATACTAAAAAGCGGAGCTAAAACGGTTGTGTGGTGTTTCTGGAAAGTCCGTGACTGAATGACAGACAGACAGAGTCACGACCAAAGTTGTCGCGGGGCCCGTTTTGAGAATCTGAGCTCGCTTCGCTCGCTAAAAAACAAATGACGATCAAACCCTTTGCGAGGCTAGCACTCACCCAGCTTTCCCGAAACTAAATCGACCAATCACAGGCCATTCCACAGTCACTTGTCTACAACCTCTACCTTGACTTTACCGACCACCAGGTTCGACGTTTCCGTTTCTTTTTTGTTTAAATGAATTGTTCGCCCGCAAAACGACCGTTCCTCATTTGTTTCTTAAAAAGTGTAAACACTCTTTCTCTTCTACAACAGTAAAGTTCCAGATTACTTCCACTGCAAAACGAATTGTACTGTTCCCCTAATTATATCCTCCAACTACATACCTTTTTAACCCTAAGATCTAACTTTTACCTGAACCTTTAGAGTTTATGGAGATCGAACGTGAGCTATCATCCCAGGTACGTAACTTTGACTAAAGTATTACACTAACTACAAATAACACAAACAATAACACAAATTTTTCTTTAATTTACATACACAGTCAAATCAGAATTTGAAATAAACAACAATGGTTCTCAAAAATTATTTGCAATCCAAAAAAAACTAGAATATAATAACATCACTGCAAACACAAAAGTGTACAGTATTCAATGCAATTAAGACTTGCAAAAATCTAAATCATAATACGTCATCCCATTTCCTTCCCTGCAACCTCGATACATTATACTCAATTTGGCCCCTAAATCTAATTTTGCCTTCCACTCCTTCACATGCATCATTTCAACATTACGAGAAGCATTCCCCACCAACCACACATACTCCAACTCATCAGAAATTAGGTTCTGCTGTTTGATGCCAATAACAATAGCAGCCTTGCTTCGATTTGCAATGTCAATAGTATAAATGTCTTTGACATAATACTTCACATTTGCCACCATCACTTCTGAACACTTCTTTACCTTTCGGTTCACGACTTTGTCAACTACCTACAACACACATAAAAAATGTCAAACAAAACGTAAAACTGAAAAAAATTCAAACATCACAACTCACATCAAACAAATCGACGCAAAACATATTGTTCATCTGCTCGTCTGTCACACTATCATTAGCACTCCAATCCTTTGCAGATTCACAACTTCCACTGGACTTGGAACAGCCTGGTTCACTAATCTGAAACACAATACTTTTTTTACAAAAATTCTTAGAAATTCATAACAAACTATACTTGAAGTATTATACCTCAGTTTCCACTTTATCTCCATCATGTACATTTCCACTTTTCACTCGCTTACTTGCACCATCATCATTCATTTCATTTCCACGCTGAATAAGATTTAAAAAAGTTAAAACACCATTGACCATATATTATTCAAAAAAGAGATTTTATCACTTTTCCTTTATCACCCTTTATCACCTTTCCACTAATAATTTTATTAATGAAAGACATTATGAGGACAAAACTCAACCTTCAACAAAACTCAATCTGCAACAAAACTCAACCGAACACACTTCAAAAATGGCGCCGCCACCACCAATACTTTACCACCATTGCCATGCCAACACAACACACATTACTACCAACTGCTCATAAAATTCCCATCAAAAATATGACAACAAAACTTACCACAACTTAGAACAACCAATTTTAACATTTCAAAAAACAACAAACTCCAGAAATTTAAATTTTAAATACATGAAACCTTTACAAAATACTTTCCCTGACGCTTACAGAAAAAACATAATACAAATCCCTCCCTCAAAATTCGGTACTCACATTTTTCCACAATATACAACCACTAAAAAAAAACTCACCGTTACTATAAAACTACAATTTTAAAACTGCCCCGTTCCGTTACAAGACTAATACAAACCTTCATACATCCTTCAATTTAAAAAAAAAATTAAACAAACTCAAAACTTAAATAGACGATACCTCAACCAACCAAACCTGTGCGAAACTTCGGGCCTGCCAGTGTCTGACAGAGTGAAACAGTATCGACAAATCTACAAAATGCCCAACCATGTGCAAAACTTCGGGCCTACCAGTGTCCTACTTTGTGGGACAGTATGTTTTTTTTAGAAAACATCTCTTATTAAATATTTTACAAACTTAAAAAAAATATAAAGAATAATTCAGTCAGTTTTACAAAGAAAAACACCAAAAAAAACCACAGGAGAGACAAAGAGTAGGAACAACAAATAAAAACCAATACATTAATTCACGAAGGCCTCGAGCGCACTGCGAAAGGCCTGTGGCAGTTGCTGCTGCTCGCCCGTGCTCTCTTTTGCCCGGAGGACGGCCGCCGCGAAGGAGGCGGCGCTGCGGTGCACTCCTTGCAGCACCAGGTGGTAGAGGGGGTCATTTGCCTAAAGTGTTAAAATGTTATCGGGCTCATTGCAATTCCGGTTCTACGTTGAAATCTAAGATTTTTGGTATATTTTTTTTTGGACCACCAGAAGGGGTCGCGCAACGAGCTCAAAGTTTGAATATCCGGTCGCCCCCGGATTCCGCCGCATCCATGCGTTTGGCCGGCAATATCGGTTATAAATACACATTTCTCAGGAAATTTTATAGAATAAAAGTTGTCAGAAATAGTCTTATTGTCTATAAACAAAATTTATTTTTCAAAAATCTGCCACAAAATTTGGTTGCCTACCTTGCAGGGGTTTATTGTTAAAATATTTCCCTGAGGCGTACTTTTTTTTGCAACATCTATTACTTCGATATTGAGGTCGTCTGAAAATGTTTGCACGCTTCGATGTCCCGTACTTTCTTAGCCCTTCGCTTCCTTCCCATGCACTGAGAGCGCGTAGACACTTGCCGCGACAAGGGGTTTTTTGAAAATTTTGTCATTTTTGAAAATTTGGTTGCCTACCTGGTAGGGTAAATCATGTATTTTGAACATTTGGTGTCGTTATACATTATGCACGTTATGTACATTATATATTACATTAAAATACATTAAAATACAGGTAAGTGAACGAACATTAGATGTCATTAAGTAGTTTTAATACATATTGCTACGTTATGTTAATTAAAAAATTAGGTAAGTAAAAGTGAACACGTAAAAATATTGTCAGTTAAGCTTGTTCAGTTTTCTATCTTCGGCAACAACGATCATGAGTTCTTGTCTCTCTTCCTCATTAATAGTTAACTTATTGCCCTTAAGATACCTTGTAATTAATTGTACCCCTCTTTCAGCAGTGTCATTGACTACTTTGAGTTGTAATACAATGTTTTGGCCAATCTGGTAATCAACGTCAGTTTCTCAATCAGTGGGGTCTTTACCCAAGAAACTACGAGATATGCCTGTAGCATTGAAAAACCTGAGGGATTGCTTGGATGCAAAGTCCTTAAGTTCGAGTTTCATGACACTCTTATTAAGGGTAACTGAAGCACGAGTGGGTGGCTTTGCATCCTTTTCTTTTTTGAAAGCTGCAACGAGAGACCTTTTCTGCTCAACAGTAACCTTATCATCAAACAATGCAAAGCAGATCTGCATCGGTGATAAGGACCACAAATGCCCTGCTAACTTCGCCAAAGCTGCTTGCCAATGATTTCCAATGTCTTTGTTTTTGTATAGGTACTGCAAAAGGGGATCATTTCGCGGAGCCTGGGAGCCAAGAGGAGCGGTGAACCAGGCGCGGACATACGCCCGGCAGATGAAGACATTCAGAGCAAATAACTTGGCATCAAGCGCAGCCGAGAGCCCCAGCTGATTGCCGAACAGCCACGTCTTCAACGAGTATATGTCCTTTGCCATCCAGCGCGTTTTGTCCACGGCACCAGGTATTTTAAAGGATGTCCCTGAAAATACTCCTCCTAAGAATGTCACAGTGAGTTCCAAAAACTCCCGGTAGTCTCCTCTTGGCTGCTTTACCTGTCAGGAGAAAAATGTCATCGTTAAACTACAGAATGCCCACGGGAAGCGACACGTATGTATGTGCATTAATGTGTACTTTTAGTTCACTCAGACAGAACTGGATAATCTCATCAGCTTCTGAAATAACGTGCAGCTTCTGAGCCGTCGCTGCAGTTCTGAATTCCCCTACGAAGAAAGAGCACGTGAATATTTACAACCAACAGTTTCCTACTAGTAATAGTGTATTGTGTACATACCCTTCTTAAGATTAGGCCAAGCACTAGTAAGTTTCTCAAACACTGGTAGCTTTGGGCTTTTTGACTCTCCCAAGAGACTAGCGAAAGCTGCCTCCATAACCAACTCCAAAACATGGTGTCGGCAACCAATATCCAGCATGTCTTCTTTTTTCAGCTTTTTCTGAAGAAGTGCGCTAGCTCCATTTATCCAGCCACTGTTGACGGACGTCGTGCCGTACACTTTACCGGCTACCTTTGACTCTACTCCCCGAGATTGCAGTAACTGAAATGTAGCGTCTGCTTCAGCCTCTCCTGTCCCGTGATCCAGTCGTGGAACACCTAGCAGTTGTTCAACTCCCGGACCAGTTACAAGGACAGGTAAGCGATCGTATTTCTTTCCATCTATTAATAAAACAAAAGTGCGACATTTTTCAGGACGGATAGAAAGTGATTTCGGAAGTGTGAAAGTTCTGACTCAACATTTACCTTCAGGCAGTAGTTTTCCGTCCCAGTGGACTAAAAACGGACCAGGATGCTTTGCAAGATTTCCTCTCACTGAGGCTACAATGGTTTTTCTGTTTCCCGCACGGTGACGGAGAACAGAACTGGCCGAGGCTACAGGTTTCAGATCAATAGCACCGTTCTCTAGACCAAGTGCAGCTCCTGCGGCCTGCAATGTGGTGGCCACTGTTTTCTTAATTATATGAGATGAGACTTTATGACTCGTCTGAGTTCGGTCTAAAGCCGATGTAACTTCACAAGTCAGTACATTAATAGTTTTTCTCTTTCTGTCACGTGGCTTAAAATCTAAAAGATTGAAAAATAAATTGGTGTCAAAACGTTAGACCGGTATTTTAAATTACAGTGAAAGGCACTTTACTGACCTGTCTCTTCGATTTCCATTTCAGATTCTACCGCAGCTGCAGATGTACCGGCGGCGATTTCTTCGCAAAGACCTTCCGGAGCAAACGCCGGGTTTGCTCGTCTGACAGACGCTAGAGCTTCAGCTGGCCCTCAATTCTTTTAACTTTGGCCTTCTTAGTTTTGACCCACTTTGGGTCCACAGATGTCATGGATGCAACTCGATCCTCTTGCATTGACTTGTAAAATAATCGATCCTCTTCTAATTTAATATTGTTTATAGCGTCCCGCGCACCAATGTCAAATAATTTGTCCAACTTTGCAATTAAGTTATCTCTTCTTGCATCGGATTCCCTGTGCTTTGACTTTTTCAGGTGAAGCCATTCATTATAATGACCCAGAAGTGCGACTGTTGCGCATTTCTTTGAAGTAGTGGGAACGCCACCACGGATGCAGAAACTGAAAAGTTCTTCTATCGCATGCCGGCACGCGTCGCGGACCGTTTCACACTTGCCATTTCCAGGGCCGTGGAGGAAGAGGACAAACTTCAGCACATTCCGTAGAGTGGGAAGACGGTTATCTCCACAAATCTTGGGTGTTTCACATCCGATGAGCTACACTCCATCCGAGTTGCGAAGTTTCACACTACGTTTCGTCACATGCGTTGGCATTTTGAATGAACATCGCCACTACGCGGCGCGGGAGGACGAACAAACTTTACGCGACACGGCGTCAAACGCGAGCGAAGCGGACTTGGCTACGTGCAACCAAAACAAAGGCAGACCTGTCGAAACTTGTCGCGGCAAGTGTCTACGCGCTCTCAGTGCATGGGAAGGAAGCGAAGGGCTAAGAAAGTACGGGACATCGAAGCGTGCAAACATTTTCAGACGACCTCAATATCAAAGTAATAGATTTTGCAAAAAAAAAAGTACGCCTCCGGGAAATATTTTAACAATAAACCCCTGCAAGGTAGGCAACCAAATTTTGTGTCAGATTTTTGAAAAATAAATTTTGTTTATAGACAATAAGACTATTTCTGACAACTTTCATTCTATAAAATTTCCTGAGAAATGTGTATTTATAACCGATATTGCCGGTCAAACGCATGGATGCGGCGGAATCCGGGGGCGACCGGATATTCAAACTTTGAGCTCGTTGCGCGACCCCTTCCGGTGGTCCAAAAAAAAAAAAATATACCAAAAATCTTAGATTTCAACGTAGAACCGGAATCGCAATGAGCCCGATAACATTTTAACACTTTAGGCAAATGACCCCCTCTAACCAGGTGGGTGTGTTGGCCGGCGACCCAAGCCGCGACTTCCCGCCTCTCAGGCAAGGCGTGGGTAAAGTCCGGCTGCAGCAGGGTTCTGGGCGTGGCCGTGGTGCCCAGCAGCCTAGTGAGCGTGACCCGAGTCCGACGCCAAGAGCAAAATCATTTAAGAAGAGCAGCTCGTTACCATGACCCTCTCGGATCTTGATGAAATTTTGGTGGCACATTGCCCCCAGGGTAGGAGCTCAGAAACCAAAAATTACATTTTGAAAAAAATTATTGCCTGAGTTATGGCGGTTTTATGTTTCCGATACCTCCATATGCAGTCATTTTGGGTATTTCTTATAACTCTTAAATCATCGTAAGACATCGTTAAGACATCGTAGGAGGTGAAAAACCCCCCTTTTTAGTGCTTTTTAAAAAACACGTTGCTTTAAAACGCCATAACTCGGGAACGGTTCATCGCACAGACTCGGGACGGTCATTTTTGGGTTCAGTGGGATGTCTTCTATGAGGTGATGTCCAGACCCAAAAAAACTTTTTTTACCCTTAGTCCCAAGATTTGGGACTTTTTCGGTAATTTTTCAAATAAACGTCAAAAATGTCATATAAAAAGTTCAAATATGTCAAATCTGAGATCAGAATCGAGTTCCTTGTTCATTTCTGGTCCAGGAATTTCAAACCGCACTCGAATCCCATGAAAATTGGCCGAGTTATAAGAAATACCCGAAATGACTGCATATAGAGGTATCGGAAACATAAAACCGCCATAACTCAGGCAATAATTTTTTTCAAAATGTAATTTTTGGTTTCTGAGCTCCTACCCTGGGGGCAATGTGCCACCAAAATTTCATCAAAATCCGAGAGGGTCATGGTAACGAGCTGCTCTTCTTAAATGATTTTGCTCCAAACGTCCTGCACCCTGACGCACCTGGCCAGGCGGTGCGCGAGCGTGTCCGGCGCGGCGCACGTTGGGCACATCCTGGAATCGCCGCGGCCGATGCGGTGCAGGCGGTGTCGCGTTGCGGGTAGGTCGTGGACGGCCATTCACCAGGAGTCCTGCACGTTGACGGGCACCTCGCGCCGTCGGACGTTCTCCCACAAGCGCTGCCACTGGACGCCTGGGGCCTTGGCAACGACCCGTGGGACGGTCGGGGGCGCGGCGTTGACCAGCTCGCTGTAGATGGCGTGTATGGCGTCGCGGGCGGGAACGTCGGGAGGTGCCGCCGCTGCCGACGTGCGGGTGGCGTGGAAGGCGTTGAAGTGCCACGCGGCCGGCCACACCCTGCGCTGATGCTGGCCGAGAGGATAGGCACCGAGCAGGACATGCAGCCACTCCCCCGCGAAGCTGTCCGTTGATGATGTAAGGAAATTGATTCAGCAGCATCCGCCTCCCTCATAATTACTGATGTGTTCTAATCTCAATTAGGTTTTGCCATTGGGCCCCGTCCCTTCAAATGCTGTGCCCTTTCGCAGTCTATGACTCACCTAGTCAGTCCAAGTCTAATCCATGTATTTATATCTTTGTTTACCGTGCTCAATGTAAGTTTGTTTTATGTATCTGGTCTAACAAGGGGAGGCCGCCAAGTGTAAGTCTGCGATTTCGACCAAATTTTGCAGGTCGACTCTATAGTGTTAGTAGATCATGGGATAAAAATATTACGTGCCCAATTTCATTTTAAGGGGGTCAAAAAAATTGTCGAAGATTTGAAAAATACTACATAACGCCATTCCGATCACTGATTGACAGACTCACTCATGTAGGTGTTCAGGTGTAGAACGGAACGAGCTAGAGACTTGCGGTTTGTGGCATTCGATTTGTCTCGTCATCAATTAGGGACCGAAAAACTGTCAAGTCTGAAAACAGTCGACTCCCTCAGGTGCTGCTGCAGGTGTCAGGGAGCAAACCAGGATATTCTTGGCCATTAACTGGAACGGAGAGCGGAACAGCTGAACGAGGCCCACTACGACTTTTTCTTCGGGAAGCGACCCTGCCTAAAATTCTCTCGGGAACTGAAAACCAGGCCGGAAACGTCCCCCGGGTGCTGCTGCAGGTGTCGGTGACCAAGAGAGGGCCTCCATGGCCATGGAGTGGAACGGAGAGCGGAACAGTTGAACGAGGCGCACTTTTGACTTTTTCTTCGGGAACCGACCCTGCCTAAAATTCTCTCGGGAACTGAAAACAAAGCCGGAAACGTCCCCCGGGTGTCATACCGAAACAGACCCCCAGGTGCTGCTGCAGGGGTTGGTGGACAAAATAGGGTCATCTTGGCCAGGAATTGGAAACTTGTAAAATATCCCATGTATACATGGAAATATATGTACGTATTTCTTTTGCGAAAACGTTTCTAAATTATGTGAAGCCAGAAATCACAATTTTTTTTTTTGTTTCCGAGGAAAAACTGCGTTCACACTTCCTGTAGCGCTGGGGATCACACCCACGGTGGAGATTGTGTCTACCGTGATCAGACCGTAGAAAAAATTGGCAGGTTGACTCTTTAGTGATAGAAAATGATGGGAGTTTTATTGTAAGAGGCTATTTAGGAGTCGAAAAACTGAAAAGTTTTCAAAAAAAATACATTTTTTTGGCATCCTTGAACGTGAAGTCGGCAAGAAAAGTAAAGGTTTTAGGTTTAGCTCACTAATTCAATCTTTTAAAAAAAAAAACTGAGAAGTCGCCAAATGTCTCAAAATGAGATTGCATTACTAAATATGTACAATTTTCAAGTAAATTCTTGACATCACAGTTTTTTTTACATTGAAAAAAAAGTGTATTTTTTGAAAGATTGGAACAAATTACGATAAGAAGGCGACCATTAATCAATTCACGTATGATATAGCATCATAACACTAAACACGATTATTTTCGGTTATACTTGCTACATATACCTACGTACGTCATGGAACATACATATAACACAAATAAAGAAATGCCTACTAATGCTATATATATGTACATAATAATACATACGTACTTAAAATAAGAAAAACGATCTGGAATACGTCTGGATATTACTCCACAAACGCAAGAGTACCATTATTTTCCTACGTGATGGACACCACACTGAAGGAAGTGTTGACGGCTCTTATCCAAACCATCGCTGTATGCTCGGGAGCGCTAGCAAAGCCACGTTAGCGCGCGGAGCGCTGGCAACCTATGGCAAAGCTATTGCAGCGGCGCTCCTAAACACGTTAGTGCGCCTGCGCGGAGCGCTTGGAAACCATTTATATTGCAGCGGCGCGTTCAAAGCCACATTAGCCCATAAGCTACTACACTCTTGCCTTAATATCTAGGTAAAAGAATAGGGGGACACTCAAGAGTGTGGTGGCCAAACGTGCTTTACTTTAAGTGCGATGACTCATCAAGCTGTTTCTTCAGTGTGGTGCCCATTACGCTTTAGAAAATGAATGGTTGCCAATTCTTGCGTTTGTGGTGTGATAATAGAGCTCTGAACTTTACTCCACATAATCATAACAGAGATGGTTGCAGTCAAAGAAATGATAAAAACACAGATGTTTTTGGCACCAGCTGCATGTAATTAAGCGAAGTCCATTGCACATGGAGCAATCAATTTCGGTGCCGTGGAAGCAGAATTTAACCGGGTTCTCAAACTTGCCGGGTCTTTCAAGGATGTAGCCGCTCTGGAAACGAAACGTTAACGTCAACGTAACGTAACGTCCATGAAAAATGTGGATTCCAAATTAATAATGCTTCGTTTTGAAAAAAAAAAAAGACTGAGAAACACTGTTGTAGTAAATCCTCTAGATGCAGTAAGGAATGATGATCTCATGAAGCACTGCACATTTGTGAGAAACGTTTTACCTTGTACCAGCTGTACTTAAAAAGATCCTGGTACCGCGGAGAGCACATTTGGTTGTATACTAGCGATTGTAGTCTTAAAATATTGTTCCTTTGATGCAACGCTGTCTGGATCTCATTCAAAGTAATAAAATCAGAAATATGTTTAACATAGTTTTTGTAAATTCTAAATCCATATACATCCCACGGTTGGATCATACCTGAAAGGGAATTAATATGGAAAGATTGTTATTACTGTGTGACATATATAATGCATAGGAATCCCAGCTACGGTAATTCGTACTTACCTGTGGCACCTGGAGGGATCTTCCTAATGTTCAGTTGTAAGCTGTCCGGTATGTTGCTTAAAATATTTTCCTCTGTAAATGTGCTCCACGCATCACATATAAACAGCAAATTTCCAGAAAATTTTGGGACCAGAATTTCCTGGAATATTTTATTAAGAATACGCCTTACTAAAGTGATGTGTACTTTTGCAAGTACAATAGGATAAAACCCGGACGAGACAATTGTACAGTACAGCATGCTGTTTTTATCTATTGCGCACTAGGGAATTTAACTGAAAATCCAGAAACGTGACTTGCCGTTCGAAGTAGTGTCATGTTCATTGGGTAGCGATGTCACATTTGTTTAGTCACGTACCCGCTCGTTTTCTCCTCAAAACTGACAATAAGAGCTATGATATTCGAACGAATGTGACCAGTACTCTAACGTTACATTGCGTTCCTGGATTACCAGTGCTTCAACTTTGACCTACACTATTTGCACTGTGTGCACAGGGATCATTTCAAGTGAAAATTAACTTATATATTCTGACAGGTGCTCCTTGCCCATTTTCCCTGATTTGGAACATGAGATGTAAAGATTCGGTGGTCTTTCCATGGTTTCTTTAACAAGAGGTCCAAATTGTCCTAAAATTAGAATAATATTGTTTAAAATTGTCACCGGAAGCTTTAAGGAAATCTAATAAGGGCACATTGACCGCATCATTAAAACGTTAGGAAGAAAATGCTTCGCAGTACGAAGGAATCCTTCGTACAAATGTCGTCACTTCACGAAACAACCATGCTAATTTTCTCGCAAGACATTACGTCAAATGTCAATAATGGAAGTTTTGTCATTTTAGTTATAATTTGTTTACTTTTGTAAGGGGCATAAATTTATTCAAGCCAGTTCTCCACAATTATTTGTGGCCTCACGAAGTTTTTGTAAATTTGAGCGATATTTTCGTAAAGTGAGGGAATTGAAACTTTCATCACAAAATTTGACGTAAGGTGGCAATAATTTTTAACAGTGTAAGCTGACAGAAAAACTTGTGAGCTCCAGAAAAATTCATTCGTCAGCTTTCATCCTTTTTGTAGTACAACACCAATTCCTTCGTAAACATATAACCGTGCGGCCCCTTGCCTGGATCGAGAAAAGTGATAAGTTGGCGCAACAATTTACTTTTACACATTTATGTTAACGCAGAAATCGTTATTACAACTAATTGTTAGTTCCTGTAACCAAATTTCGTGCTTGTCCCAAAATCAACAAGCGAATTCGATGTGCCAACTTATCCTCTTTTCAGTGTGCAGAGACAGTTGAGAGGATAGGTTCCATCTGATCTTTTCTCGGAGACGGAAAGTGGAAGTTCTCAAAGTATTAAAAGTTAATATTTAAAAAAAAATCACTCACCTTCATTTTCTCGTAATACAACGTACATCGGCTCAACAAGTTGTCCAGATGCTGTCATGGTGGGCATTATGGTATAGCTGTGTGTGAGAGCGGACTTCGATTGAGCTATAATTTCCACCTTTTTCACGCCCTCGAAGTCTAGGCTACGACCGGCATGCAGTTCCAAATTGAAACCGCTCTGGTCCGTGTTAACCACGGCGTGAGCCCCAAATTCTAGTATTTCTGGTTGCCAAGCCAAAACAAAGTCCAGAGCCTCATCCTCAATTTTACCCTTTTCCTGCACATCTTTTCTGCTAACAAATTTCGTAATCTTTCGGGACACAACTCTGTGGACGGCTTTAAAATCAGTTGCCCACGTCCTAGATGCTTTAAATTGAGTGCAACCGATTTCTCTGGCCCTTTTCATAGCTGTGCGCCGTAAGTCTAAAGTGCTTACTTGATGGTGGTTTTGTTTTGCTTTACAAAACCATGCATAAGTATGTTGTGAAATGTCTTGAAGTTTGTGCTTGTACGTACCTCCGGCCTCAAGCTGTTTTTCCCAGCGGTACAGAAGGGACTCCTTAATGAACAGTGTTCACATTTAAGTACCAGGTAAATCGGTAAAGAAAAGGCATGTTACGACTACCATACAAAACAAACACTAATAGGAACGAAGAAACGTTCTTCGTATTGAAAAGAAAATTGCCGCTCTGCATTACGAACTTTCTTACAAGCATTTCGTTCGTAATATGAAGGAATGGTTCGTACCTTGCGAAGAAACGCTTCGTAAGCACACGAGTTTGTATGAGGTACGAGCCCGTACTGTGCATTACGAACAAAGTTTTTCATGAGAGAGTTTGGAATACATCGCAGCAGTTTGCTTTGCACGGTTTTTACACTAAATAAACACTAATAAAAACTAAAATTCACGCAGATTCTTATGAAACTAAGTTCCGTTGACACCTTCAAAAACATTTCTACGGTAACGAACTTCGCCACGTACTCGTGAACAGTACGGTACTCATTAACCACTCTATTAAGGGATGAATTGTTCTTTCAACTCCTTACAATGCAAACCTTGGTACCTAGATACCTAGAGTACGGTTAAAACTGACCGCAGTTATGTTTTTTCAGTTATGGACGGATACCTGAAAACGATGCAGATCCATTTACTTACCGTGAAACTCCGATCTTGTCCTTAATAGCTTCGTTTTAAGCGCATTATTTAATTTCTCCAATAATAAAGATTTTAAAATTCCGATAATACTTTAAACGCAGCTCGACGGAATGATTCAAAACGAAGAGACTTTTACGCTGATGTAATATTCCCAGCTGTGCATGCTTTTTGCCGCAATCTATATGGGCATTGTCTTAACAGACATTTTAGACAAACCGAATCTCCCCCGTGTCCGTTTCCCAAAATCTTCTCTCAGTCAATTTTTGGAAAATAGGGCTCCATGGAAAATCGTAGCTCTATGCAGTAGGCCTCTCTGAATTATTTCATCACATTTTGATCAGCCATGTAAACGGTAGGTCCAATAAACTTTTTGAACTCCCGAGAGATATTAGGGTTAGCCCCCGTTTGTCTAAAAGGCCTTTTTAAAGCTTACCAAAAAGAGTTCTTTGAATTGCAAAGAAAACTGCAGCTACGTATTACGAACTTCCTCACTAATGATTCGTATTACAAATAATTGGTCCGTAACTTACGAATGAAGCACTTCGTCAAATTACGAAGTAGCACGTTGCGAACCAATGCATTGCAATAGAAACGAAATGGTTCGTAAGAAAGTTCGTATTACGTAGCTGCAGAGTTCTTTGCAGCTTTTTACCAACGCATTGTTTCTAATACACGGCTCTGCGACGGCGTTTTAAACGTCTATCATTTACAAGAAGGCGTGTTCCCGTATTGAAGTGACGGTGTTTCTTTCACACGAAGTCGACGGCTACCGAGGACGTCTAACGATCTTGCAACGGAGATATGCAATTTTTAACAAACCTGTCTTATCACACGCCATTTATGTTGCATCTGAGAAAACTTTCGATGTGGCCTGGTCTCTTGGCCAGCTCTTGTTTTAAGTTTACCAGGCTTTTGCGCTACATCCCTCCAGTACCCGACAGCTTTTTCTTTAAACTCCTTGGAAATTCCGGAGCACGATTGCAACTCGGACTCCGGGTCCTCGCGAAAGTCAATGTCATCAGCTTCTCTATCATAAACAGCTTGGGGCGACTCTATGCCGAACCCATCTATGACCAAGTCGTTAACTTTCTCCACATATGTCCATCCCGAATTCATGGCCTAGACTAATAAATCTACAAAAACTTCAAAGCGTTAGTATTTTGGATATTTCGCAGGGAAAAAGAAACAGTACGTATTTCCTCTCACAAACCTTTCAATGTCAAGGCAAAATCTTCTTCCTGGGGAGTTAAAGAAGATGCCGCAAACGTTTCGAACTCCTTCTGAAGGCGATTTATAATATTCATGGGATTCATGATCACCTAGTAGAATTCATCTACCGTAAGTTCAAATGACTGAAATTCAAAACGAGACAAGTATTTCAGTCACCAATGGCATATCGTTACGGTATAACTACTATTAACATATTGCATTCTGTACGAACTTACCTATGGAGACACACAGAACTCTGGTTGAATGAACCACACTTTGCCGTTAAAACGGCAGTTTCGAACGTTTGCGCAGTGGAAAATATCAGATATCTGGATTAGAACTGTAAAATAAATACATGTTAGTTTGCTTACCCGCCGTTCCATTTGTTGTGATCAGAATACTTCAATAAGTCACATGCTAGTTGGAAACGTTTCACCAATACCCCGCCAGAGTGGCTTGCAAACCATAGCAAATAAAGCAAATTTTCCGTAAGAGAAAATGAAAAATTTGGAAAATAAAGTAAAAATGAGAAGGTGCGTTAATTCGTACGATGATGCAGCAAAGGCCCAAATACTGATTTTCCAGTTCAGGATTATCAGTGCAAATTGGAGTGTGTTGCTTGCGCCGAGCGCCATTTTCTCAAAGGGCACTGCGTGTGAATATAATCACCTCCCTGTATAAGAAAGCAAAGATTATTTTAAGAGCGATAACTTTTCGTCGTCACTAGATATCAGCAGTAAGTTGCCATTTTGGGATACTTCCGCAATCCTGCAGGCTGCTTCCTCACTGGTCTTCGCCAAGTACTTATTGTTATTTGTTCCAAATCGTGTAAAAACGTTGCACTCTAACCAATTTTCCGACGCTTCGGTCATCCTACGCCGAATCTTCGGTGTCAGCCGCAAAAAATTTCAAACCGTACCGTCGGCAACTCCTCGCCGAAGCTTGGCAACAGGATGCCTAAAAGCAGTCTGTAAAGATAAGGCTACTACTAGCTAGTATGACCTTCCACTTCGTAATCCAGGTGCATCCGTCTTAATTGCTATTAATTATAGGAAATCCCGCTGAAATTTTTATGTTTGGAACTAATCGTCAACGACTCTCATCCATATCCACTGATCAGTCCTTATTTTGACTGCTTAATAAGTCACAACAGAGAACTTAAGGTAGGGTCGGTTCCCGAAGAAAAAGTCGTTGTGCGCCTCGTTCAGCTGTTCCACTCTCCGTTCCACTTCATGCCCATGGAGGCCCTCTCTTGGTCACCGACACCTGCAGCAGCACCCGGGGGACGTTTCCGGCTGGGTTTTCAGTTCCCGAGAGAATTTTAGGCAGGGTCGCTTCCCGAAGAAAACGTCGTAGTGGGCCTCGTTCAGCTGTTCCGCTCTCCGTTCCAGTTAATGGCCAAGAATATCCTGGTTTGCTCCCTGACACCTGCAGCAGCACCTGAGGGAGTCGACTGTTTTCAGACTTGACAGTTTTTCGGTCCCTAATTGATGACGAGACAAATCGAATGCCACAAACCGCAAGTCTCTAGCTCGTTCCGTTCTGCACCTGAACACCTACATGAGTGAGTCTGTCAATCAGTGATCGGAATGGCGTTATGTAGTATTTTTCAAATCTTCGACAATTTTTTGACCCCCTTAAAATGAAATTGGGCACGTAATATTTTTATCCCATGATCTACTAACACTATAGAGTCGACCTGCAAAATTTGGTCGAAATCGCAGACTTACACTTGGCGGCCTCCCCTTGTCAGAGGGCTCTTAACTTGCGGGTTCCTTATGAGCGCGCAGCTCGCCCGCGCCCTCCGCGCCGGGAGGATTCTGCAACTCCAGGGGGTGCACGACGCTAACCTTATGACCATTCAGACCCCTATCACAGTCTACAGGGGCGGCCGTAAGGGCCTCGACGTGGGGGCAGCTGGTCTTCTCGCGGTCGCACCGCTTCCCACGTTGGGCGGTCGCACCGCGGGTCCCACGTTGTACTGCCTACGGTCGCACCGCACTTCCGTGTCAGACGGTTGCACCGCCATGTCTGTCAGGTGTCTCCCCCCGCCACGGATGATTGGCCACATCACCCGGGGACGGGATTCGACAAGTCAAGTCAGTCTGCCGCCTCCACCTGGGCACCGTCACTGACGGCAGCGCAGCGGGGCGCCTCGCGGCCAGGCGGCCGATGCGCCGGCCATTGTTGGCGGGCGGAAGCAAATCGGTACTACATTGGTGTCAGAAGTGGGATAACGGCTGTGTGCCGTACCGCTGTCCTGGGCGCCATCCCTGACCACCCCGCGCCCTGTTCCGTCGCATCCGTGGCGTTTTCCCGTCCCCCGTGACGCCCGCTGCAGTCTCAGTGCTCTTCGACGCCGTGCTGCCTCCTGGCCTGCTCCTGTCCTCCCTGACATCGATACCTCCTAATAACAGACACGTACTTTGATCACGAGCTTCAACATTCACGTAGTTGGAAGGCCCGGATCAACACTCACGTACTTTGCCTACCCGACCGAACACTAACGTAGTTTGAGCACCGAGCCAACAACCACGTACTTCTCAGCGGCACCCCAAGATGCAAGTAGTTGTCTGTGACGGTTGAATAGACACGTAGTTTCTCGTCTATGAACGGGAATACATGTATTGAAGCAACCAGTTGTATTAAGGGAGTTCAATGGATACGCTGTTTTAATTGCGAACCTAGAAATTGGTTTGATTGTGTTTCGAATTTCCCCGCCATTAATAGTTCATCTAGATTTTTCATACTCCACTTTGTTCGGCTGCGGCCACGGCCGGGCCGGGCCGGGGCCAGGCCAAGGTAGGGCCAATGTGTTGTTTTGGGAAAAGTTCAGTTTTTTCATACGTCGAAGGTTTATTTAAACCTTAATTGAGATCGGCAGAGCACAAGTCGATTGGAATTTATTACCCGAATATCTAGTGACTATTTTCATAGGTGAGAGATCTTTTATTGACCTAATTTACTCCTTACACATGCGTCAGCCCATGGGCGGTATAACCTCACCATATTGTATCTTTGCAGGTTCAGTTTGTTTACTCAGGGCTGTGATCATCATTGTCCAT
This sequence comes from Megalurothrips usitatus, assembly GCA_026979955.1. Classification (NCBI taxonomy): domain Eukaryota; kingdom Metazoa; phylum Arthropoda; class Insecta; order Thysanoptera; family Thripidae; genus Megalurothrips; species Megalurothrips usitatus. The sequence continues at coordinate 2,130,913 of CM049593.1, forward strand.
GCTGGCGTGCACTGTGCGCTGTGGTGAGTTACAATTGCACTTGTCTACTTATTTAGTATCACTGAGAATGGATCATTATTTCTGACAATTTGTTTTTTTTACTCCAGGAACCCAAACATGAACCCGAGTAACTGCGACCAATTATACATTCCCAATCATACAACACTATCCCTCGGTGAGTGGTTTTATAAGGCAAAGCAGGTAATAAAATAGATACATGGTCTATCCTGTAGCTGATTGCTTGGTGTCAATTTGTTTCAGGATTCTTCAGCTTAGTGTAATGATAAACTCCTGCACTACAGCTTGCTTCGACGGATGCTGTGCTCAAAGTCACATTAACTAGAGCCCGTTCCCCATCTGTGATGTCTTGTGTTATTTTCCTACCGTGATTGCAAGTGTGTGCGTGCGAGCGTGTGTGTGCCATTGTCTTTGATACAAAAACTCTAGTATTATTAGACACTACTTAATTGTTTTAGTCTGTTTTCTATTTTTTTTCTATTTTACTGCGGTTGTATAATATGGAGTTTTTATTGCCATTTTGTGGAGCTTTTCTTATGCCTACCCTTTAATTAAACGGTTTATATTTAAATTGTTTATCTAGTAACCATTTCCTTTGTGGCCATGTACACCTGGTGCACAGCGATTTCAGCAACTCAAACCAAAGTGCTCCTGATTCACTCCACTTCCAAATACTGACAGATTTTAATACTAGTATTTCACATGTCACAGAATGTGTACATAGCACTTGTTTGAATCAAAAAGTTAAACATGTGATTGACTGCCTGTGATTATTAGTTCAGTGGAGACACTGCATTCCTGATCATCGATTGGGTTCACTGCTAAGTAAACTAATGCTTCTTGCACTGTAGTGATTACAGGTTTAATATAACAATTAAAAAATATAACATAAGTAGTAAAAACATACATAAGAATTTAAAACAAATGACAAGTAAAACCATGAGTAGTGAAACCATGAATAGTAAAACAAAAGTAGTAGGAACATAAGTACTTAAAACATAAGTAGTAAAAGAACGTAAACTGGGAACATTTTAGAAATTTTTCTAATCCCACGTCGATACAGATCCTTATGAGCATCTGTTCAGAAGACAAAACCAAACTAAAATTTCAATTTGCTTTTTAAAAAAAGGCAAGCAATACATTACAAGAAACAAAATCTGTTGGTGCCACATTTCAAACCAAGGTAGACTTGGTGTCCCACAACTCTGTAAACATAACAACAAAGGTAGTATCATAAATTAGACCCACAACCTGACTAATTTCTTTAACGAAACATACATACCTAGCTTTATGGGAGACTAGATAGCCAAGTAGCTTTCAAAGGTGGCGTGATAAGAATGGGGAATGGCTCCTTTTCTCATGAGATTCCTGATATCCTTCTTTTTCTTATCTGGCAAAGGAAATTTTGATTTGTAGGCAGGGGGAAATTTGTATGTCTTGTGGTCAGTAGTGCCACCATTTTTCAGCTTCACCAGTATTTTAGAGGGCTCATCAGAGAAATTGTATCGGTAGAAAATACAATTTGGACTTTTACAGTCTGCTGATACCTCTCTCACTTTGCTCCAGAAAACTTTTTCTTTCTTAGTGTCCTTATCCCAATCTTCTACATTGACTAGAGCATGCAAATCAAGTACCTCTTCATTTTCAAGATGGTTTACAATATAGGGCTTGCCATCTTGTTTGGCAGATTTTATCAGAGTTTCCCACTCCTTGGGTGTGTAAATTTCCTGCTTTACTTTAGCTTCACCTTCAATCCTAGCATGCATACTATCTGCTTCAGAGTAGGAATGCCCTGATTCTAAAAACCGGTGAATTATTTTGATGTTGTACTTAACAGAGGCATGCAAATACAGGGAAAACATCATCCTGTTACGGTTTTGACCAGTAGGGCTGTCAGAATAAAAGACAAATTCAGTAACACCATCATCAATCTTCTTCTCTATGAAGTTCAGGAGATTAGTACCAATCTCATTTGGTCCCTTGGCGGCATCAACCTCAGTCCAGAGATAGCAATGCCCCTCACATAATCGCAGATCGAAGACTGTAAAGTTGTACAGAGAAATCTTGTTGTGATAAAAGAATAAAGAAACTTCTGATCGAGGGCAGATAAGCACTTTCTGAAGATCAAAGCAAGCTACACAAACTGTAGCACTTGCACCAGCCTTGTCTGCATCTTTGAGAGCCTTCACTTTCTTCTTGTTTTCAAGATGTGTAGCATACTCTTTAACCATCTCTCTTCTCTGGTCTGGAAGGCTAGTTTTCCATCTTGCACAAGTTTCACATTGGTCTTTCCTTGGCAAAAAAAATCCAAGATTAAATTCAGTGTTAAATACTTTACGGTAAGCAGAAAGGGAGGCAATTTTTTCAACATCTTTTTCTTTTGCCCACTCTCCATACAATTTGTACATTCTTTCCACACTGTGCACATGAGTCTCAAGGTACTCACGTTTGGTTCTTTCCCTGGTATAATGTGAATACACTTTAGGGAATAACTGGATGTGGTCACGTACGGATTGCAGAGTGACTTCAGAGATTCTTTTAGGGCGGTTCTTGTGCTTGCCCCTACCATCTGCTACCAAGCCAGTGGAAGTTATTTTTTTCAAAGTGGTCTCAATCCAAACATCAGCTACCCCTAGGGTATTTATGAACATAGTTTTACAAACCCTAACTTCCTGATTATCAATCACAAAATGATACCTGCGGATTGATTTCTTGGCACATTCCGGTGAAGTTGAGCAAGTAGTGGGCACATGCTCATCAATGAGACGGCTGATATAATCTCTCTTCTTAGTAATATCATCTAATGCCCAGAAATTTTCAAATATGTCATGCCTCTCTTGAGGTAAAAGAACTCTTTCACATCTGTTACATTTATCAGAACAGGCAGGCTTAATTTCTCTGGCTTTCTTTAGAGTGCCCCTTGAAGTGACATACTCCGTTCCATCATTGTACCCTTTCTTTGCAACATTTAGCTTCCAATTGGATGTATTTGTTGTCCGCTTCCTTGTATTTGGCCTTGGTCCGTCAACTCGTTTCTTTGTCTTCGAGTTGGCAGGCTGTGCAGTGGTGGGCAAATTTATACCTTGATTGCTTGATTGCTCTTGCGAATCAACATTATGAGCTTCACCTGGATCGTCATCATCATCTTCTTCAAGAAAAAATTCAGGCTGGGATTCTTCTCTGCACAACATACGAACCTTAGGTGGGTTTGGATACTTAATTTTGGAAGACCTCTTCCTGTTTACAGGCGGAGCAGGTTGGTTTTTGTCCGTGTCAGCATCTGTGAAAAAATTTAAATTATAAACCCAATAATACCCAATTATACACAAACAAATAAAAAACAGATTAACTATGAGGACAAATTTCTTCTAAAAAGGTTCGACATTGCACTTACTAAGGGGTTCAGCCAAGCCTTCAGCATCATCTGTAGTGACCACTACAACCTCCTGGCCCACTTCACATTCTTCAACATCCCAGATACCTGAAAACACCATAACGGTAAAAATTGAAATGATGGCTCAGCAGTCATGTGAATAGTGCCTACGGATCATACCTGAAGCTGATGGGCTACCAATATTATGATAACTACTGACAACATTCCACTTCCCGGGGCTATGTTTGCTTGGAGTGGAAACTTCAACTGAAAAGAACAAATAATTATTTTATAAATTATAAGAGGACAACAGCATACTAAAGAAAGCTACAACAATGCATTACTTACTTAAAATATTTGGGTTGTTAGAGTCTAATTTGCCCGGAGAAATCGTAGTCCTCACGGAAATGCTAGGCAGCTGCTTCTTCCAATTCGTCCCCGGACTACTAGTCGGATCTTTGACAGAGGAGCTACCGCTGCCTCTCCCTGTGAACACACAAGAGATAGAGAGGAATGATTAAACAAGAAATGTATGAGGCAACAAAATTTATACCTTGCAAAAGATTTTTATGTTTGGGTCAATAATACTCATTCAGTAATTGGGGAGAAACACAAACTTAAATGTGCAAAAGACAAAATGCAAACAGTAAATATTGAAACATTTCAGTGACCCCTGTCTGATAACTTTTCTGCTCACCTCGCTTGAACGGAATTTTCCTGTTGACTGTTCGTGTTCCTGTTCGTGGTTTTCTGGGCGATGAAGGGAACAAACATTTCACAGCTGACAAAAAATTAACAGAATTTTGACAATGTCAACATATTTGAACCAAACTAATGGTGAGATAAAATAAATATGTACCAGGTTGTTGCTCTGCGTGTTGGGGCACAGCAGGGACAGCTGCAGGCTCTGAGACATACAGAAAATTGTAGAATTATCAAAGATGAGTATTATCATAAGACTGATAATATTGTTGTGCTGGGAATGGACCAACAACATTATTCCCAGCACACAATTCTTACAGTCTCCCACAAGTATTTCACAATATGTGAACAATTTATCAACATTCTCCCACACAGATGACAATACTTACCAAGCTCAACACAGGCTTGGAAGGTAGAGGAAAAGGGAAAACTCAAAGGAAAAATTATGACCCTCTTAAAACAACCAGGCAATGAAAACTAACACTTAAACTGACAGTGACAGTAAATGGATCAAAACAAATAATCTGAGAAATCTTTCAAGAAGTCAACCAAAGTTCTAATGTCTTGCATAAAGAAAGGCAGAATTTAATAATGTAAGATAATTTCACTTCATCTGGTCTTCAGTATGCAAAGCAGAAATGATACTGACATAAATTACAAGACAAACAAACTTGGGCTTCCGATATTATGTTTGATTACGTGCTCAGGATTTCATATTAAAAATTGTCACAACATTGATCAACAAAGAAGCAAAGAAGATAATCTCATGGGATTCATTTTCAAATATCTTAAGAGTAAATTGAGGGCTGCTGATGAAACTCTGAGCACTGTCTTCATAAAAATGAAAAGAAATTAATTTTTGTGGTACTAAAGCCACATATTCACTGGAAAGGGAACCTTCCGCTACAAATGGCTGTTCCTGTCGGTCCAGCCACCTCTGGACCGTTGTGTCTGTAACAAAGATTATTGATGTTAGATATCAAGGACAGCATAACGATGTGCCAAATAAACAGTACTAGGTGTGCTTGAGTGAAATAATATTACCTGCATCATCAACTTCAGAAGGCGGGTGGGCTCTTCTGACAGCAGGACCCTGCGGGGCCACAACTCGTTGATTTTCTGGAAAACCAAGTACCAAATGTCAGCTACGTTTCAGGATAATTAACAAAAACAGAGGCGTTCGGATCAACAAGTATTGAAGTACAAAATATAACCAATCCAATCATCAAAGTTACTACTAGACATAGACAAAACCAAAACAAACGACGGTTGAGATTTAATTAAATACGCTTAAAGCGTGCGTTTTTGTAAGTTTTAAGTTTTAAACACTGACCTGTTGCCTTTGAAACTAGTCTTCGACTACGTGACGAAACCATTCCCGCCTTGGCGGGGGCGGGCATCGCCATTTTCCGGCACCGGCCAAAGACGCTGTCACAACGCAAAATAAGCTAGTTACTCGACACAGATTTAAAAACATAATCACACGATCGCAGCACTTTGTAAAAACGTTAACTTACAATCTGGCGAGGTCCAAGAAATTAAAGAAAGACTGGAAAGACTCTTCCCGCCTCCCGTCACCCTCGCGTGCCCCCGCGTCTCACATCCACAAAGTCATTTCAAATGCTAAAGTCGAAGCATATTAAGCATTTTCTGATTCAGATTCATACTGAAGGATGAGAGTTTGCGCGGCGGAAAAGTCTGAGAAATTGTCATACCTCAGAGCGGTAAATTCGAATGTGTCTCTGCAGTGGACGTCGACCAACGCTGGTCTGAGGGAGAAGTACGTGTATGTTGGAACTAAGTACGTGAGTGTTCATGCCAGCCGCCGGACGGCCTGGAGAAGTACGTGGTTGTTGGCTCGGTGCTCAAACTACGTTAGTGTTCGGTCGGGTAGGCAAAGTACGTGAGTGTTGATCCGGGCCTTCCAACTACGTGAATGTTGAAGCTCGTGATCAAAGTACGTGTCTGTTATTAGGAGGTATCGACATCACCCCGGCGTCCCGGCCTGCGCCGCCCCTCCGTCCTGATCCTGTTCCCGGACTGTCACTTCGCCGCCCACTAGTTCCAGCTTGTCTTGCAAGAGGGGGGAATGTGTAAAGTATTTGCCCTGGGGTTGGCAGTGCCTAAAACTGGTGCCTTTCGGCGGGCTTGTGTTGGTGGTTCCGCGCGCTAGTTTCCCTTGACAACCGCTGCTAAGCCTGTATCAGTCCTGGAATAGAGCCTGGTTCCTTCCCCGAGATTCGCTCCTTAATGTGCCTATTTCCTTGCCGGCCAAATCTTTACAATACCAAGTGAGGAAAGGACTCATTGAAATCCATGAGCAGGTCCGGAAAATGTCGAACGAAGCTGCAAACAAAATGAATCGAAGATATGATCTCAACGCCAGCTTAGCACCTTTCCGACCAGGAGACAAAGTGTTCCTGTATGACCGGGCACAAAAAAACGGGAGAAATGGAAAAACTCAAGTAAAAGTGGCTAGGTCCATTCACCGTAATAAATATAATGAACGATTGTAACGCACGGATCCGAGAAGATGGAAACCGGCTGAACCTACAACTCGTTCACTTGGATAGGCTGGCTCCGTTCCCGCGCCATCCCACGGGTGACGTCACAGAAGGCGATACCCCGGGCGCATGGCTCAACTATGTCGGCACTACCCCGTGAGAGCCGCGGTGTATAGGCAACCCGGCAACGCCGCTCCAGGCCGCGGCGCCGAGGGAAGGCCACGCCCGCAGGGGGCTGCGCTACCCTATTGTTGCAAAGGGAAGGAGGGGTAGCAAGGCGGAGGGGACGAGTCGAGAAGCGAAGTAGCGAGGAAGAGCGTAAGCAGAGTCAGCAGAGTCGAGTCGGTGCTAGAAGATGAAGGTAAAGACCAAGCAGCAGTTGAAGAGGAAGGCGAGCCTGCTAGGCCCGAGTTACAAAATCCCAAAACGAATTCAGGCAGCCAAAGAAGTCCGAACGCCACTGATGGACGACGGAGGAAGAATGGAAGCAGCAGTCAGTACAGCCAGGCAGCAGATGGAGGAGCGACGCCAGCAGGCGGCTCGGATCGCGACGCAGTGGAGGAAAGTACTCCCGGAGGCTCCACGGCAAACCCTCAAGAGGAGATCCAAGTTGGGGGAGAAGTCCGCACCGCAACCACCGGCATTACCAAGACCATCGCCGGAGCAAGAGGAAAGGAAGAAAAGGGAGCAGGGAGGTGTAGCAAGTGTGGGGGGAGAGGCCACAAAAAACAAACCTGCAACCGACTTACCAAGGCGGAGAAGAGAAGGTTTTTGCGGGAGCTGGCGGTGGACCTGTTCTTCTAGACACCCAAGAAACAGGCTCCGAAGCTCAGCCAAGGAATGTTTTGTAAATAGTATTTTGTGTGCTCTTTGGGCACAACTGAGTTTTGGAAGCGAGTAGCCTCCTATATATAAATAGTTTAAAATATAGTTTTATTGTGTGCTGGAGCACAAGTTATTTTTTTTGTTCTTTATTTGCGATAAAGTTTATTGTATATTTGAAAGATTTAACTGGTTTGAAAGCTAAGGTGAAGAGCCGTCTGGCCATGCTGAGGGTGCCGCCCTTCAGGGCTTCAGATGGAGTCCGTTTTTCTTTTGTTCTTTTAGTTTGTTCTGTAAATAGTATTTTGTGTGCTCTTTGGGCACAACTGAGTTTTGGACGCAAGTAGCCTCCCACCCTTTTTGTACAGTTTAACTGTGTGTTGAACTACAAGTATTTTTTTTTGTTCTTTGCAATACAGTTTATTGTATAGTTCTAATATTGAATTGTGTTACAATTAAGTTTATTCAAAGTTTCTCCCGGTTGGTGAACATTGGTGATGGTGTGGAAACTATTGTATCGGAATAGAAATAAATTTTCTTGCCCTAGCGGGAACATCTTGCTGATCATTTTCACTCACCTTCAATCCAGATGAGTAGACACTGCATTCAAAACATTGTCCCGGACAGGATCCTCTGTTGATGTTGGACTGCCGACGTAATTTCAATGTCTACTTTCCTGAAAAATAATTCATTTTTATTGCCAAAGCAGCTAGTATGAATTAGACGTGGCTACACACTGCAAAACACAGCAGCACTAGTCAGAGAATATCTATTGCAAAATTAATACTTCATACTTGAGCTTCCAAACATAAAAAGTTGCACATATATCGATTGCTTTAAAATCAAAATAGATTAACACACCTGTGAAGGAACTTGACACGGAACCAAATCAATGCCACTTCTGAAGCCCAGTTCGGTCTCCAACCGCCAACCGGGTCGAGCATCAGGCTGGACTGGAACGAGTTACATCTAAGTGGTTTCGCCATATATTTGCATCACCGCAAGAAAAAAAGCACTGCAACAAATCGAAGACATCGTTTTAGGAAACGCACTTTTTCTTTCACCTGTAAACGGTGCTTCCAACTCTCTCTTAGATGGTTGCGACAAGAGTATACTACTGATAACTGAGTGCTACCATTACAGTAAGAACTACTTCCCAAGAGTTTTAGGTTATGGCATGGCATGGCACATGAGAAGTAATGCGATCAAGAAAGAATATATTTGCAAGGTTATGAAGTAGTCCAAATCGTAATTACTAATGCTGTTTCAACAAAAGCCAGGACAGGCACAGGGGAACATAACCTCTGAACGTTCTTTGTAAACAACTGCAACTTTTACTAATGTAACCATAACACAGCGGTCCAGTAAGTGTCCGCGGATGCGACATTGCTTTAAAAACGAAATGCGTAAACGAATGAAGACAGTCAATTGACCCCCACTTCATGATGCATTTTATTTCCCTTCAAAAATTTACGTCACGGAGCGGGGGGACGTACGTGAACGCGAACTGCTCTGCAGCCGACGTACTACTTGTCACGTACCTGTCATCAGACCACACCGCAGTCGCAGCAAAAGGAAATCTCGCATTAGATGTCCAAAAGTCATGCTGCAGCTGTAGATGACTTAACATTAAGCTACGATGAAGCTCAATCTGTGATAATCATTTCATTGCAGCTAAGTGTGATGGAGCCAATACGCTTGGCTGAGTTGATGATATTACTGCAATGGTCATTGCAGCTCCAGGTGTAGTATTTTAACCAATCACTCTCTATCTTCATCACAGCTAGTCATTTTGAATCCACCACACTTGCGAATTCAGTGTATGTTTCGGGGTAAGGTTACGTGTCTAAGGAAATTTCACAAGTCTCTTCAGTAATATTCCGCGTTTATTGTGGCCAAATGAAGGTGTCAAATTTATTTTTAATATTTTTTATCGCTCGGCGTATCCCTCAAGTCTGGAGTGCCTCTTGCAGTGCACTGGTGGATCTGTTCTTGCACCGCGTACCGGGCAGTTTCGACGCACCGCAACGCAGCAGGTGCGACATCTGTGATAAGACAAGTTCTGCCCAGCCGACACATTGTGGCCCAAGTGGTTCCCAGAACAGCGTGCAGGCATGAGGCCGGAACAGGAAAAATGTGCGAGTCTCTAATCAGAAGCAGATAATACCGCAGTACGCAGTACGGCATATTCCGTGGGGAGCTCGCTGGGGTGTGGCTCGAAGCAATGCGGATGGGCTGACTAGAGCGAACTACGATCACAGCAATGACAACATTCGGCCAGGCCAAAACCGATTCTTGATGTTGCTAAATGTTGGCTTCCAACGGTTTACGGCGGCATGTCATTGACCGCGTGCTTGGTTCAAACCCCGCAATACATACGCGGAGTTTCGAAAAAGACAATTGCTTGGCCTAGACACTAGATTCTTTGTCTACAAAGTGGCGCCAATTTCGCTGACAGTTTTCTCACGCTCACAGTCTGGCGCTATGCATTCGAATTCGCGTTCGGGGGAACGCGCATACCCACATGTCACAACCAATGCCATGCCACCATGTTCAACCATGTAAAACCCCTTTGTAGTTGGAAACAATCGAAACAATAGAGGGGTCGGGGAGGGTGGAATCCAAAAAGCTTCCCCTTACGAGTCGTTACACGCCAAACGGTCCAGGGGCTGAAATCGAAAGTTTCAGATTTAACCGAGAGGTCTAAGATGTCATTCAGGGTAAACCCAGCAGCCAACAAACAAACCAAAGGAATTTGTTTAAAAAATATCTCCTAGATATGGCAAACAACCAAGAATTGTCGCAGCAGAGAAAGAAAGGAATACCACCGCAGTGTAAGAGATTGTCGTTTTTAAATGACTTTTTCAAGAAACTAAATTTATCAAGAAAACATCGTAGAATAACGACATTTTCTTAAGTACGATACTCATGAGACATGTCTAATAAGCTGTTCGCTTCGTCATAGTTGGGATGCAAGGAAGGAAACATTTAGTACGGACCAGTTTCCCCCTGCACTACGGAAGAGGGACATGCAAATTTCTCATGTTTTTCGTAAAAACAAAGAAATCTTCGTAAAACTATTCGTGTAAAAACGAAGGTCTTCAGTTCTCGATTACTCAAACCATCACTCAAACTCAATCTTGGTTCAAACGACTCCGTAATCCTGTGGTCAAATCTGATTGATTGCGCCCGTAATCCCAAGTAGTCTCCCGCAATCCTTTGAAATCTTACGATATCTCACGCAATCTTCCGAATTTCTTGGTAATCCCGCGCAATCCTCCAGAATCCCTGGCAATCCCGTCACACCTTCCGGTAATCTGGCGTGATCCTTCGGAATCCCGTGGAATCTCACAAACTATCACGTAATCAGACGTTAAAACGGAAGTAATCAGGCCGTGACACAGGGGATCGGCGCCGAGGGGGCACCTTAAATGTAGGCAGGCACCATGTCCGGTATAAATGTCTACAAATATATCAATTTTTACAGTTGCTCCTTTAACCATAATCACCATAACCAAAATCAAATCTATTCAGGGTTCTGCGATAAGTTCAAGGAATGCTTGAAAGTTATGTGAGAGTTCCCATCGTTGCTTTGAATTATGTCATTGTCACCGTATCAATAAAACAGATTTTATTCCTAATATATAATTAACAATAATAAATTAATAATAACTAAAGCATTTTTGAACATAAAAAAAATTGGCAAGGAACGACATGAAACAGCATTGGGTTGTAACTTACGTAGAAAGGGAGAGCTCCGCACCGCGCACCCTCAACTCTGAATCTGTTGTTTAAACAAATATGGTTTTCCTTCGCAATTCCTCTTGTTATAAGTCGTCCCAAACACATGCTTTCTAGGCAATACTTTTCTCAAAAATTGCTGGTTTCAAGCTTTGTCGACGTTTCTTGGCTAAAACGCCTGAGTCAGTATCAAAAGCGCGGCACGCGCCAAGCGCGCTGTGCTCTCATGGAATGCCTTTCGCTGACGCACCTGAGAGGCTACGTAGTATGCTTACTGAACCACCCCTCCCTCCGAAGTTATTTGACGGACTACCTCTCCTTCTTCGAGCGGCTACGTAGTTTATGGACAGCCCCTGTGATCGTCTCTGCCTCTACCTACAAGGCTGTGTGGGAGCACCCATCCGCGCTAAATCTATCATACAGCACCGGCGACCGTGGCACCCAGTCGAGACGCGAGGGATCGCTACTGAGCGCCGAAAGGTAGGCAACGGAGAGGCAAGTGATGTGAGTGGGTGGCATATCGTCCGCAAAACAAGAGCTCCAAGCCGGTATTTCCTCGCAGAGTCCGCAGTCCTGCGTAGTCCCGCGCAATCCTTAGTGGTCCTACGCAGTCCCACGTAATTCAAGTAATCCCGTAGTCCTGTGTACACCAGGACCCTGAGTGGCGGCCCCCTCCAAACGACTGAATTTTTTTACAGTGCGGATGCGGCTGCACTTGATTTGCCGACATGATAAGGCATGCACTCCCATGCGTATAAAAGGGGGCTCAGCTCGAGGCCTGGCATACACACCGTCGCATCGTTCAGGAAGCGCTCCGGACCCCAGTCCCCTACCCCCTCCGAGATGTCGTGCAAGCTCGCGGTGCTCTTGGTGGCCGCCGTGCTCCTCGCGGATCTTTGCCGACCCGCCCTGTCAGCTGCTGTGGCCGGCGACAAGGCCGGTGAGTAGCTGGCGCAGTGCCAAAATGCTTAAACATAGTCGACCTTTCACTTCAGATTCGGTTTGCATCTCTCCTTTTAGTTGGTAGTTTAGAAAGCAAAGATTTAATTAGTATCGCCAAGTAGGGCGCGGCTGGACACTGTTCATTTTGGTTATATGTGACTGGTGAGAAGGGCGCCCGAGTCACACTCGAATGAATGTGACACTACATTCCGTGGAATGTGACACTTGTCACATTCGTTGGGACGTGATGTCACATTCCTGGATTTCCAGTGAACGAATACCGAGTTGAATCCGTTTGCAGCTGGAGACGGCGGCGTGGAGCTGTTCAGCGTCCGCACCGACTCCGCAGAAGCGGGACGGTCGCTGCGCGCCGGCTGCACCAACAGCCTCTGCAACAGCCTGTGCCGAGCGCTGGGCTACACCTTGGGCCAGTGCCGGGACACCAACACCTGCGTCTGCTACCGATAGGCACTGGCAACGCAATGTGTTCACTTCAATAAATGTTCAGGGCCTTCACTTCAAACCTATTTCGATACTTCTGTATAGTGCCCCCCCCCCCTCTACCGCACTCATCAGGCCGACACAAGTTTGATATTTTGATAGTTTGATATATTATTTAAATGGCGCTCGTTCTGTAAAAGGAGCAATGGTGATAAATATTTTACGTGATCAGACTCAGCGTTGCGGACATTGACGTCGGCGATGACTTCCAGAACTGAATTTTTAAACATTCTCCACTCTGTGTTTGAAATTGGGCCGTCTTTAGTTCAAGAAGTCTTGCAAATACTTTAAGGAATACGTTTCGTTGTTGCTACACAGCAAGACCATGTATCTGCCATTAACGGAAGGCCATTTTCTGACTAAATCCCGCCTCCCTCTACCGTCCATAAACTCAATGGCGCAGATAACATGGTTCACCTTTGGACTGGAGATGTTGAGATGCGGTAATGTCTCGTACCTACGTACAGCGCGTTCTCTCATAGACTAATAGTCTCGAACCCGATACCTGAAAGTGAAACCGGATGTGTAGCGTACAGTTAATGTTCTTGAATGTGAACGTATAATACTCAACATCCGTCCCACTTGCTTACGGACGCGACTAGAGAACGGTTTTATCGTTGGTATCGTTGGTTTATCGTCAACACCAGAAGTAGTCAATCACTTTGACCACCCAAGGTAGGCGTACGCCAGACCGCGTCGTGGCGCAACAGGCTTCGCTCATCACGAATCACTGTTCTGCCTCTCCACACCTAGCGCACGCCTACCTTGGCCTGCCGGCGGCTGTCACCTGAGGGATTGGGCCCTGCAGGGCCAGTCAGCAGGACGCCCTGTGGGCGCCACACTTACCGCGCAGCCGCAACCGCGCTCATGTTCTTACTTCCAGGCGTATCTTACATCATCCTTTCGTTATGAATGACGCTCAACCAGTCCTGACCTACCCTTTCCTGCTTTAACCTAACCTAATCAGGCCTCCACCAACCTAACCTAACCGAGCGTCACTCACTCGAGTCACTGAGCCGCCCTCCCTGGCAGGCGCACGGCGCACATTGATCTCACCCATCCGGCGGATTTTAAATTTTAGGCAACTCGTAAAAATTATCTTAAGAACCGCTTGAGTTGCGGTGCCCGCGAGGGCAGGTTAAATCTGGTACGATGCAGGAACGATGTGGTCCAAATCTGAGCTTTCTACGTCGAACCGTTCTCGAGAAATCGCGCGGACCAACAGACAGACAACACTTTTGGTACAGACGGATAAAGGCTTCGCTTTCGCTCGGCCAACAAGAAGTCATGTCGCACATTATCAATAGCGCCTCCGATGTCGGCGGAGATGAGGCATCCCTCCTTCACGAAATGATGGCAGGAGACCACGTCTCGCAGAGCGCGGCGGTGAAGTTGCGCGGAGCGCCGGGCTGCACCACCGACCTCAGTGAACCTTACCGAACCCGCATGTCCGGCCCAGGTAGGAAAGGTACAAAACGTTTGTTTTTCGTTAGTTTAGGTTTGTTTTGGGGTGTTTTGGGGTGTTTTCGCGGGTCTGATAAGTCCATCTAACAAAACAAACAACTCATATATGATGATAAAGAGTTGCCCGGACCTGTTCCGGACCCGAGCATATTTTGTCCCACGGAGCTCAAAAGGATATAGAACGTTTCAATTTTGTTAGTTTAGGTTTGTTTTGCAGTATTGCACACAGACTAACATTCATTCACTACGTCGAATATGACGGGGACGGGTATCGGAAAGGTGCTCAACTAAATCCAGCGCTACCAGATGACACCTAAGGCACTCGATAAGTGTTCAGGTTCGTATGCCATGTGTCTGTATGAAATCCCCTTTTTTACCGGGTTATGCTGCCATGAATAAGATTGTGGTTTTTAGCATCAGTCACGTTTGTTTTCGTTTGTTTAGGTCAGCATTACCTATGTAGGCCATATAGTGGTGCGTATGAACATTGTTATGTGACAGGAATCGGACAGGTGCTCAACTAAATCCAGCGGCACCGGACGACACCTGAGGCACTCGGTAGGTGTTCAGGCATAAATCAAATAAATAATGCTGACCAAACAAATGCCACTGATGCTAAAAACCACAATTTTATTCATGGCAGCATAATAAGCAGCATTAATAAGCATTACACAAACAATTTACAAGTAGCATTGATGCAAAAATCCATGTATGGAAGCTTAAAATAATTTCAGAGTCCTAAACAAAAGTAAATCAGGCACAGCTTATGTGCGCATACTGTGAGCATCACTGATCTAGGGAAAGACAATGCATAAGTAGCAAGAACGCAATTTTTTTTTATCACATTTAGACATTTTATCCAGTTCAGAGCATCTCATTTACAGGTAAACAATTCATAGAGATTGGTAAAGCCAAAAAAATACTGAAAAGTCTCTGAACTAATCAAAGAAACGGTTTACAATACAACTGTCGAGAATGGATGACCCAAATTAAGAGTGTTACATGAAGGCAAAGTTTTCAAAGTTACATTAACAATTTATGTTCTATGAATGGAAAAAATACAGGATAAAGAACTGAACTGTTCCAAATAAATGAGAATGGGATCAACAGACACTATCAAAATAACCTTTTGAACAAGGATCAGCTGAGCACTTAAAATTTTAACAATCCTATTTGTGATCATTGTAATTTTCTCTTTTTTGTGTTATTCTCTGATTCACAGGCTAAGCCTATTGTGGTAACATCTGAAACATGGAAGTGTCATCCATGGAGTATTACCTTTTTGATTTTGATTGCTTTTCTCATAAACACTACTTATATCTAAATTTCAGCTCCAAAGCAACAGAAGCATGAGCCGTCAGATTCCACACCGATTCCCCACTCTTCTTGCCTTCACATGCAGACGGTGTTTCATCATTGGCGATTGAGTCGGATGATTGTACTCCTGATGCAAGTGAGTTGTCATATTTACAGCTGCAGTTTCTTTTAGTATGGATATTTCATTGTTATGACCCCAAATTTATTTATTTTTTCTAAATTTAGCGGGGGCAGTGAGATTAAACCTATTGTGTCCAAGTGATTGGGGCTTGCTGCCCCAAAGCAAGTTTCATCAAAGTGGCACGATATTTCTACTAATTGTCATATTGAATCCCCAGAGATAGGAAGGAAATGGAGAAAGACAGGTGGGTACATCTTAAACTATATTTTGCATCATTGGCACTGGTACTAACAGTATAATTTTAGCTGTACAAAATTTTAACAATCCTATTAGTGATGATTTTAATTTTCTCCTTTTAGTGTTATTCTCAGGTGTGACCCCAACTTTAAGAGGATCAACTCAAGAGCAAGCCAAAGCAGTTAGATTCACAGGCTAAGCCTATTGTGGTAACACCTTTTAATATAGATAAAAGTAGAAAAAGTGCACCAAAAATATTTTTTTTTGGTTCTGATTCTGACTCTGATGATTCTCTATTCAAAAGTGGCTCTAGTGTTTATGAATTTCATCCGTCTGAAAATTCTTCTAGTGTCTCTGATGATTGTTGGTATCCATAAATGTTATACATTTTTGCTCGTATCAATTGGTCTCTAAGTACTTGTGTTACAATTGTGTTTACTCCTCAAGGTGTTAAAGTACGCAGTCCTAAGGAACCAGACGAATTAAACGTTACATTGCCCGCATCATTCAGTTTTAGATGGTGATTATTCTTTCTCTTACCTATGTGTTACTTCATCTCATTACTAATTAGATGTATTCCTTCACTAACAGATCCTGATGACCCGGAGCCTTTAGAGCAGCAAATGGTTGCTAGTACCTCTGCTCAACCTAAAACTAGTAGCCGTGATAAGAGAAGATTTATACGGGATAAAAGATACAGTGGAAAAGCTTATACTAACTCCAGTGGAAATGTGGTTATAGCAAGGGAGAGAAAGCCCCCACACGTATGCAAGTGGCGTAAATGTCATCAGATTGTATCTGATGATGTGGGGAATGCACTCTTCAATTAATATTGGAGTCTCAGGACGTACAACAAAAGAGTGACATACGTTATGTCCAGAATTGAATACAAAAAGACCGCCCGTTCAAGGAAAAGGTCATATGAAACAAACAATTCCAAGGCTGTGTCGTGGTCATACTTTTTTGAGTGTGAAGGGGAACGTTTGCAAGTCTGCAAGGAAACGTTTTTGAATACCCTTGGAGAAACTGACACTTTTGTCAGAGTTTGTGCGGCCAAGAAGCTACAGACAAAATCTGGACTTCCCCAAGATGACAAGCGAGGAAAGCGTGTACCAAAGCATGCTCTGACTGCAGACAAGAGGCAGCACATAATTGACTTCATTAATTCATTTCCTGCGTACCACTCTCACTATTGTAGGAAGCAGACTTCCCAAAAGGATTTGGCTGCCAATCTGAACCGAAACATGATGCGTGAGCAATATGTGCACAAGTTTGAGGCAGTGTCAAAGTCGACCTTAAATCGTACATTCAATACACTAAAATTGAAGTTCAAACCTCCAGCTTCAGGTACCTGTGCTCTATGTGACGAATGGCAAACAATATTAGTCACACAAAGGATGAAGACAAGAAAAAAGAACTGCAAGCTACGTATGATCTGCATTTGCGGAAGGCAGAGGCAGCATATGACCCGAAAAGGAAGTACAAGCAGCTTGCACTATCTAATGAAAATATTAGGTGTGTGATTTTTGATCTTCAACAATGTCTGCCGACGCCGGATATTTCTACAGGTGTGGTGTATTATCTTCGTCAGCTGTACACTTACAACTTGACTGTGGTTGATGTCAGCACAAACAAAACCCATTGCTTCATGTGGCATGAGGGTGAAGCAAAGCGTGGAGCCAATGAAATTGCAAGTGCACTATTTGTGTTCATCATGGACCACGTACCTCCGACTGCGACCGAATTGTATGCATTCTCAGACTCCTGCACGGGTCAAAACCGTAACAGCATTATGAGTGGAATGTTCCAGGTCGCCCTAGAGACACATGCCTCTCTTAAGAAGATAACTCATATTTTCCTTGTTCGTGGGCACACGAGGTTGGAGTGTAATAATCGACACTCAGCAATTGGGGCATCACGGAAGAGAGTGAAACAAATCAATTGTCCCAGTGGGTGGTACAATGTTTGCCGACAGGCCGGAAAAATTTTTGAAGTAACTGAAATGAGTGACAAACTACACAAGTTCAGTGCTCTTCTGGAGGTTGGTGGACCCCTGATCAACCGTGAGAAGAAAGAAAATGGGGAAAAGTTATACTGGACAAAGACTAACTGGTTTCAGTACAGTAGTGATTCACCAGGAATTGTGGGTGTAAAAAGCTCCTTCTCTGCTCCCTTGGAGATGTATAACATGATAAGAGGGCTTGGCAAGAACAAGAAGTTGGCATCAGACTGGTGGCAGTGTGTACCCTTAGCAGAACCTGGCAACGCCATCTCCGAAGAGAAAAAGAAAAACCTTATGAGTTTGTTGGTTTTTCTGGATTCTGCGCATCATCAGTTTTACAGAGACTTAAAGTCAGACAATTCCCCCCCTGACCTTGACCCTGACCTTCCATCGGAAGATGAAGACGATCCTGGACTTTTGTTAAGTGGTGATTGAGATGTTTCTGTTAATGCCCATTTCTTGTTTTCAACAAGTTCATTTAGGAATTAGGTCTGACCAATCTGACAGTCTTCAAACCACTGGAAGTGAATCAAAACTTGCTCATAAATTCTATTTTTTATAATAGCTTGTGTTGCTAATTGTTTGCAATGAAAATGAGGAAATAAAATATAACTGACAGCTTCATGAGTTTGGTTCTGTTGATTGTTACTTTAGCACAGTAAGCTTTCGCGTGCTTTTCCTCAAAAGATATTTGGTGTCCTTAAATTTGTACTGTATGTGTGTTTTCTGCCAATGCCAGATTTTCTGGTGTGCAGTGCTACTGTATATTCAGCTTCCTTGGTATTAAATGCCTATGTATAAATACAGAATATGAAGGCCTTGATAAATGTATGCCCATTATCCCCGTTCAGGTTTTTATGGGGGTTTTAACTTTTAAAAACTTAACAAAACCATATTACTTCACAGCGTTTACTTCTTTACATCTAAAGGGGTCTAAATATAAATCTTGGGAAAAAACAAAAGGAGCAAAACAATTAATTTATGCTACACCTGACCAATAACTACCCATCGTCACTGAGTGGGGCAAGTTGCTTCTGGCGCATGACTTGGGTCGAGGGCAAGCGGACGTCCCAATAACCTGCAATCCATTAATTAAATTAGTGCGTCTTCCTGACAAGCCTGGAAGAGGTAATTGATTTTCCAGGGTTAAATTTACATGGAGGGGTTTTCACAGGGGACTACAATGCCCTATGGCAAGAACAAGCTTGCACAGCTTCGTTGCCTAATCCAGCACTCTGGTAGAACTGAAACAAGTAAGAGACAGCAGGCTTACACCTCAAACATTTTGTAAGGTAATCTGCAATGTCCTACCTTTTAAGTATAAATCCAGGCTACTTACACTTGCACATGTGGAGCAGGTGAAGCCACGCAACAGATTCCTCTTGCTACCACGTACACTTTCCCCTGCATATGGATACTCCTTTGGTGTATCCACTGGCAGGCATCTGTTAAGAAATCTTCCAGAATACTGTAAAATAAATACCATTAGCTTATGAATTATTTTAATGAGAACTACTTTACCTTTTCTCTGTGCTTTTACTTGCCAGCTTGTTGCCAATTTCAGCTCGCTCATATTATGTTTCATCCAGATCAATTATTGGCCTAGCAGCTCTTATCCTCCTCTTTCCTCCTCCAAGGATCGGACTGACAGGAGGCCGTTGTCCGTCACTTTAACCATGATGTGGGCGTGTGGGAATCCCCTCATTTTGATGACATTAAAGACGTGTTTGACCGGTCCGAACAGCGCGCCAGAACGAATGTCTCTGAGAAGTTACTGTAATTTCAGGTGGAAGATCCGACAGCTGATCGAAGGGTCACACTTTGTGCCATATTTCGTTGACTTTTTCAGCTCCTCCCAATGACTGATTGCTGTAAAAGTCAAGAAATAGGTGGGTTTGCCCTGCCTGGCGACCAGTCCCATCGCGTCGTAATATTGCGTCTGCATGTACCTGGGAGTGCCTGTGAAGGTGGATGGCAGGTAAATTTTCCCGGCGTTGATAGCCCCTTCAACCTGCACTGTCTCGTCCCCTTCGATGTCACGGCGTACCTGCCGTTTATCTCCGGCATTGATCTGGTCGACCAGTTCATCGCGGGGGCACGGCACGCTCCACCCCGTAGGTGCGGCCGAACACGTGGAGCGGATTTTTTTTTGAAAAGGAAAATGAAAATTCCATAAGCAACTTCTAAAGCAAAATTCACACACGTGGTGGCACGCACCACGCCGCACTCGAATTTGACCAATTTTCACGTAAAAACCACCAATCAGAGTTAACCTGCACCAATGACTATACAGTGGGGTGACCTGATCAACTCTTAACGTCTAATTTCCACTACTAAAGAATAGGAGGGCCTTCCCTTAACACGTGTGCGCTCGCGCACGTGTGGCTAGCCACTAAATAATACTTAACTTATCCTAGCTAACCGTACCTAGACTGGCCAAGATCACAATGAGAAATAAAGGAGAGTCTAGGGAGACGAGCAGAAAGAGTGGTAAGGGAACCTTCCGACCGTTCTGGAAAAAGGGTCAGAACCACGCAAACTCCACCATGTTAATATGGGTCCTGCGGACGGTTGTTAGTGCCTGGCTTTAGCCTAGACCACCTTAGATCCCAGAACCAATAATCTCAGGGCGTAGCTGATCGTGTGGATTAGATGGAAAGGAATAGACAATGTTATTGTTTTTGCCAGCCAAGCACCCTTACCGAATGAGACTGCCGAAGTGTGTTGTTGACTGTCCGGAGGCCACTACTCGTCTGACGATTCGAGTTCCGCCGGCGCTGGGCGCACCGGCGGGCCCTGTCCAGGGCTGAGGCGCAGCCGGATACTACGCTGTCGCTAATTCCTCCTTTGGGGCGTCGACTTGAATTGTGTATCGACAAGCATCCTAAGGTAAGACAGCAAATAAATACGAGGTACAGGGGAAAACATCCATCGTACCAGAAGCTTCCCTACCTTGATCCATCGGTGAGGGCGGGTATCAGGGCTGACGGGCCTATGGGGTTTTGGAAAGAGGACAGGCTGAACACCATCCATCCTCACAAGCTAATTAAGCCTTGCATATTTCAGGCTGACATTTTCAAGTATCCACACTGCGGGCCTGTTCGAGGAGGAAAAAAATAAGTTTATGTGGTGCTGCGGGGGTGGGAAACGTCCTGGCCCTACCTCCTCTGGAAGCCGACTTCCATACCGACCCGGCATTCCTGGAGAGGGCCAGGGCTTACAATGACGCCTTCTGTGCCAGTGCCATGGGGGTCTCGGGGGGGGGGGGGGGGGGGGGGGTACAGACATTCTAGCGCCCTCTCATTCTTGAAAATAGAAGGTCGCATGTATCACTGGATTGGCGCTCGCGGACTATTTTTCCACACCTCCACAGGCCAGCAGTACATTTATCACTGTCGCTTGTACATCGATGACGGTGCGGAGAGGCAGGCTTTAGCCGAAGGGAGGGGGCTGAGTCCTGTACTAGTCGCCGCCATCGACGACTACCTGTAAAGTATCCCGAATCCCTTTCTGGCCGATTTCAAAAAAACTAGGCGCGGAGCCCTCCTTGGAAGCAAACTTAGTTTGAGGTTACCAACCGCCAGCGGGATGGGCCAGCACTAGGGGACCGAAATCGGGGAGTCGAGGTGCATGGCGTTAATAATCTAGACGGGGCCGAGGCGGGTGGGAATCGAAAACTGACCATCTGGACGACACACGTCCTTCATGCATCGACGTTTTCAGCCCACTTCTGGAACCGTTCCAGTACGCTCTTCTCTTTCCTCATGGAAATTTGGGTTGGCATGTGGGGATGACTCACAGGAAGGGCAATAAGTTGAGTCAGTATAAATATTTACGCTGCCTCCTCCTCACCGAGGGGTGTTCCCATCAGCTCGGCCGCCCGTCTCGAGCTTGGCAGGTAGAAATGTTTGCCAGGTACGAGGAAGAGCGCCTGCGCTACATCAAACGGTGTCAGCAGGGAAATAATCCGGACGGCTCCCGGGTGGCGCCCCGCGATGAGCTGGTCGACCAGATCAATGCCGGAGATAAACGGCAGGTACGCCGTGACATCGAAGGGGACGAGACAGTGCAGGTTGAAGGGGCTATCAACGCCGGGAAAATTTACCTGCCATCCACCTTCACAGGCACTCCCAGGTACATGCAGACGCAATATTACGACGCGATGGGACTGGTCGCCAGGCAGGGCAAACCCACCTATATCTTGACCTTTACAGCAAACGGTCATTGGGAGGAGCTGAAAAAGTCAACGAAATATGGCACAAAGTGTGACCCTTCGATCAGCTGTCGAGTCTTCCACCTGAAATTACAGTAACTTCTCAGAGACATCCGTTCTGGCGCGCTGTTCGGACCGGTCACACACGTCTTTAATGTCATCAAAATGAGGGGATTCCCACACGCCCACATCATGGTTAAAGTGGCGGACAACGGCCTCATTCACGGGTGTGACATAGACAGCGTCATCCGAGCTGACATTCCAGGGCAGCATGAGGCGGGTGGAAGGCTGAAAAACATGATTCACGGGACGTGTGGGACCAACCACCGCACTGATCTGCCCTGTTGGTGTAGACGGAGAAGTAAGTGTAACAAATTCTATCCGAGGGATGAGTGCCCCACGACACACATCGATGACAGAGGTTTTGTTAGGTTCCGTAGAAGTTACGAAAACAAAACCTTCACCTATTACAGAGGTCGACGTGTTGAGATCCACGACGGGTGGGTGGTGCCGTTTTGTGCAGCATTACTGCTCAAGTACGGAGCACACATTAATCTTGAATTAGCCTCCACTCGTCGTGTGATAAAATACCTATGTTTCTAAGCCGTTTCGTGTGGATCATGTATTGCTCATGAAACTCCTGGTAAGTCAGAGAGTCGAACACCCGGTTCTGAGGTCTGTCCAAATAGAGCAGGAGAAGGGACGACGAGGATTCGATAGCGTCCTCTCCCTGCTAGGCCTGAACACCACGCTGTGCTGGCCTTCCAGGTGGACGGGGAGCATAGTGACCGACGGCTCGGAGACCGTCAGGTGGAAGTCCAGCTAGCGCCAGCAGGCGTCGCTCGCTCCAATCATACGCCTCCTGGCGTACTCATCAGGCTCGTCCTGCTGCTCATGGAGAGGTACGACACGCATATTCTGGTGAGACCCTTGGTCATATACTTGAACAGGTATTTGATGACCCGTCTTGTGGAAGAGATCTCCAGATTTATATGCGCGTCGTACCTCAACAGCAGGGCGGCATTCCAGGGAACCACCCAGCCATCGTGCACGCCTCGGTTGCCCTTCTAGATTCGTAAGGCATCGTCTTATTCGTTGGTTTCGGTAGGCTTGTAGTGAAACACTACAAATGAAAACTGCCAGATGGCTCTGGTTGTTTCCACGCCATTTTCCGAACGGCGCCTTCTCTACAAACCCAAAAGTGTGGTAACAAGCTTTTCCTAAAGCGTGATGGTCACCACACTGAAGGAAAAGCGTGATGGGCCGCCACACATCGGGAAAAGCGTGGTGAGGCACCACACTCCTGTAAGAGTGTGATGGTGCCACACTCTTCACTGCGGTCCTATGCGTTTACATAGGCATCATAGCAAGAGCTTAGAACCCATCACACTCTTACAAGAGTGTGATGCCTCGCCACGCTTTTCCTTAAGCGTAGTAGCCCATCACACTCTTCCTTCGGTGTGGCACCCATCACTCTTTAGGAAAAGCATGTTACCACACTCTTGGGTTTGTAGGGTAGCCGCGCTTTCCGTTTCCGGCTACTAAGGAGTAGGGCAGCAATGTGATGCGTAAAGAACCGCCCATGGGAGTTGAACCCACCTAGCCTAGACGCAGGCCTTCGCCGGTGACAGTTAGCTCCAACACATGGCGAGCTCACAGGGTGGCGTACAGACAAGCGAAACCCTGACCCTACGAGGTGGTGAGTGTTTCTCCTATGCTATTCTCGGAACATCGCCTAGCCGCGCGACAAGGGAACCCTTCCAGCGTTGTCTCAGAATCATTATTCGGTGCACCTACCATGGCCCGGATACCTGAAACCAGCGACTGCCCTCCATCGTAGGTCCCGTAGCCTTCCCCAAATCCTTAAAACAGTTTTTGCCAGGACAGCGCACCCACATCCCGCCCCAGCCTTTCACCTTTAGCCCAGTCGAGTTAGGTCGTTCCTTATGGGTGACCCTAAAAAAATTCGCAACAATTTGAAACTTTGGGACTTTATTCTACTATAGGTAGGTAATAATCCTGGAGAATTCCCAAAAATTCCCACGAGCCGTTTGGCCGGAAATGGGACCGGAAGTCCGCCATCTTGGCTTAGGCGCTTCTTTATGGTTTTCGGCTTGCAGTTTGAGAACCAGATGAGACAAAAAGTCGTGCGACGGCGCAAAATGTTCGCAAATATATAGGCAATCGAACACTGTAACCAAAATTAATCCCAAAAATTTTTACACTGCAAAAAAATCGGAAATCGTAAAAAAAAAAATTCAAAAATTGTGACACTTTTTTTCATCGCTATTTTCTACCAAACCGCTGGGAAAATGGTAAAAAGTGTTTCTATAAACGTTGTAGGTCGTTTCCAGAGCTACAACTTTGATTCCAAAGGTTTTTTTCTACGCCCCACCGCTGCGGAGCCACGGCGGTCGGAGCCTGCCCGTGCGGACAACCGCGCCGCGGCTGGCGGGCGCTGGCAGCCGCTCGGCAGCCCGGAACCCCGCGATACACCTCTGAGTTCTGGTTTGTCAATAAAATTTACTGATTTCAGACGGTATACACTTAGGCGATCGGCGATACAGCGTGTCAGCGGATGTCTGATGGGACTTGGGGAGAGCGGAAGGGGGAAAGATCGTCCGGGTCGTCATCTCCACCGTCCTCGCCGTCCTCGTTTTCGTAGGCTGGCAGTGGCACCTTATAATCAGAACGGAATTTTGACACCTTAGAATGTCGTCAATATGTAAAATCAATTTGACACTGCGAAGCTAACCTCGAACTTCGCGTTCAAGCAGCTGATGCCAGAGCAGCCGGAGCACGAGTAGGAGCAGCGCGCCCCTGCAGCGCGGCACCTGCACCGCTGGGTGGAGCAGTCCCCGTGGCATCCGCATGCAGTCATTTGTAAGACTTCGGCGGGGGCTGGGGGCAGGCTGGTAGTTATGGGGGCTAAAGAGTTCTCTATCAACTTCCAGCCGTACGAGGTGGGGTTATGGCTGTGGCCAAGCCAGTCCTGGACCTGGAGGTACGACCGCAGGGAATGCTCTCGGACAGCAGCAGCGGTAGGGGGCAGGAGTGCCAAACCAATATCGGCAGCAAGCGACTTCCTGGCCACAATCCTCTGGAATGCCGCGTGCCGCGCTTCCGTTAGCCCTTCTTCTTTGCACTTGTAGAAAAGCAGGACGAACCTTTCACCTTCTGCAGCCAAGCTGTCTGCTGAAGCATTGGGCTGGTAGAAACTGATTGAAGTGTCCCGTAGCTCTGCCTTTTCTTGAATCAGCTTTAAGGCATCTTTTTTCCCCTTGTTATAAAATGCTGAAGTGGTATCACACCCTGTGATAGCATGCAGGAAAAGCAGGCACTTTGTGGCCGGTCCGAGCGCAGCGCGAACCCGCTGGATGTCGACTGTTCTGGGCCCTTTGTTCTTCGCGCCTGGCAGTAACATGTACACTGGCAGATCACCTGACTGTTCGACAAGAATGGCAAGCACGTCAGTGTCGCTCGCCACCACCACAACTGCTTGTTCTTCAGATGCTCTTGAAATTGCAGTCACGGCAATCAAGTGGTCCGCGTCCGCAGGAGCCTGTTTGACCGCAATCCCACAATTTTTGAGCTCACTAGCCAGAAGCTGGATGATGCCTTCCTTGTTGTGTGAATTGGCGAGGAACTTTGCTTGCGTAGTGGCGACCTGTAAGCCTGGTTGCACCGTAATGTCCACTGAGACATTTTTAGTAGATCGTCTCATGTGCTCGGGGTCTTTGGTACTAGGCCCAGCACTGTACCCGTCAAAGACAACAGTTGAGCTCGAAGTATAATGTCGTGTGACGTATCTGATGTACACGGATATGACCTCAGCGTACGTGGCCGGGCGTGGCCACACCACCCGGTGCAACAAACTTCTCCCGTCCAGAACGTAAACTGCACCTGGAGGTACGCTCGAGGGTTCAGACCCACAAAGGTCAATAAGTGCATCTGAAAGACTAGCCTTAGTCCCTTTCCTCATTTGGCCATTGTCATTGAAGAGAGACGTTGGCACTGGCGCAAGCTCATACTTGAAGCAAGTAGGCAACAGTTCGGGAGCAATTACTATCAAAATACGCTGGAAGAGCGTCTGGGAATTTAGTGACAGAACATCACTGTTTGCCATCGCGGCAGGTCGAACTGAAGCAAGATTGCCGACTCTGTCATTTCGACGAAGTTTTAGCTCCTCGAAGGTTTTCCCAACAGCCCGTTTCATGGATTACAGTCCTATCTCCAGGTACTTGTCACAGTTCACTGTCTCCGTCGCCTTTACCCCAGAGGACAAGGAGCGCAGGTCCTGGAAATCCTGGAAAGGGCTGCGTGCCTGGAGCCACCCTATGAACTTCGACAGATCGGCACGGTCCCGCGATTTTCTGGATGTGCGTAGTCCGACGTGTTGTTCAGAAGTCGCTGAAAACCGCTTGCTGAAATCTTCCAAGGCTTGAGTAATACTAGTGGTGAGGGGCAACGTATGGATGAAAGTTGCCTTCGTGGACTCTGATATTCCCCGACCATGCGTCAGACCGGACCGGACTTTCAAGGGTCTCATGAGATTTTGTTCAATGGCGAGATCGGGCCACACACCACTGCAAGGGGACGACTTTCGACTGATTACAAAATATCCCTGGCGTGTGTACTTGTCGTACTCAAGTGGACACATTCTCTCCTCTAATGTTAGACTCTGCTGTAGGTAGAGTTGAGCTGCCTTAGCATAATTCAGGTTGCCTGCGGCATGGAAAACTGGAAGCATTTTCTGAATACATTGCAGGTGGAGGTCCCAGTTTCCTGTCTTCTGCGCCGTAATGAAGGCCCGGATGATGTTCACGTGATCAAAGTAGTTAACCCACAGCCTCCCAAGACGTCCCTCTTCAAGTTGAAGCTTGGTACTTTGGAATGCAGCAACAAAACGCTTTAATTCAGGGTCGTTCATTGCATTCTCCATAGCCATGGTTGAAATCTGTGTTTGCTGAAAGATTTCTACCAACTTTCTTTTGTCTGACGGCTCCAGCCCAGGGACCTGTCCAGCAATCAAATAGAAAACAGCACTCTGCAGCAAACAGTGGGCTCTAACTGCTCGCGAAAACGCCTTTGCCGCGGTCATGTGGGGTACTGAATTTGGAGCATAAACAGTGCTCCATATTTCCTCCAGACCACTTCCAGCCATGAGGTACGACGTCGCATGTAAAAACGACATCAACAGATGGAAGCCTCCTAATGACACGACAACATTTTTCAATATGCTGTCATTGTCAGCTGCAAGAACCATCTCAGTTGCCTTCATGAAGAGTGGCTGATCAAATGTGACAACGCATGACTTCTGTCCTTGTTCACTGCACTCTTTTGCAGCAAATTCTAGAGCAGTGAAAATTGTGTTTGGATTGGTTGCAGCCAAATTAATAAAGGGCAGAGGTATTATCGAAGTTGTGGCCAGAGGAGCACGGCCTCGCATGGCGTTCTCCAGAAATCCCGTCCAGTTGGGTGTGGGAGTGGACTGAAACCCCGTTCCTGCTAACCAAAGATACTCCAAGCTGTTGTTGTGCTGAAATGAGATCTGCGGTAGCTCAACTACGCGAACCTGCTTAAAACCAGATTCTCCATGCGGTTTGTAAATAGAAAGGGGGATGGAGCCTTGCTGTGAAACGTCAAGATCTTTGCGGCCTTGTAACCGAGGAACAGTGGTTTCAATGGCAGCACAGGAAGCTGGGGTCACACACTTAATGCCACCCATCACGTGAAAAGTGTTGTGACCATCGAGCGTCCTCGTGTCGAAGTCTGCATTGTCGAAGACAAACTGTAAGTAGGCACCTGCTGAAACTTTTGGGAGGGCATGTGTGACTATAGACTTCTCGAAGCTGCAAGCTTCCTCGTATGAGGCGGAGGCCCCTAAGCTGTGCAACAAATCCACCAACAACTTTGTACCAAAGTTTCTGTGAATGTACACTGAAGTAGCCAGGAGAAGGGGGGAGACGTAGGACCGTGGCCGCACCGCACTCATCAGAGCCTGCCCTAGGAAGTTGCATTTTCGCTGGTACGATGTAACGTCACCCTTCTTCCGCTTGCAGACTAGATGCAGAAGGAAAGTGCGAAGGAGCCGCGGCAGTGTCTCCCACGAACCGTTGCGGATGGACTCGACGGAAGGGTATTCGTCACAGCAGGAAGTGGTTCGGGAAATGTCTTCCAAAATTATTTCAGCGGCCTTTTCCACGATCCTTTGGCGCTCTCCCACTTCCGAAGCACGTCTCTCGTTGTACCAAGCACTAGTCAGGATGTCTGCGGCTGTACTACCAAAACACAGGAGAGTGTCCTTCCCTGGTCTCTCCGTAACAACGAGTCTACCCCCAAAGCGACTGCGCAGCAAAGCCAACAAATATGTACTTCCATACGAGCCCCCTTCTCCCAGCGCGGCCATCTTCTCGACGAGGTCTTGCAGAGTGTACTGGCACTCGTCGCTGGATTCTAAGTACTCACAGAGGAGGTCGAACGCTCGCGCTTTGGCTGGGTCGACACGCCTTCCGGTGGGCGCTCTGGCGACCGGGACGACGACGGGGACGGGGGTGTGGCGCGGGGGTGGAGTGACGTCAACACTTGCCGGCCGCGGCCGTTTGGCTGCAGGTGGGGGCGGCGACGGGGTGCTCAGCGACGAGGCTGGGGATGCTGACGGCTGCTGCAAATGGTACTTCCGCTCGTCATGCGCAAATGTGGCGTAACAGCCACGGTGATATCTAGCCCCCAGCTCGTGCAAATTTGGAAGCAGAATGATTCGTGCCCGCAGCAAGGCACACAATTCATCCTGCTTACGGTCACACATCTTCAGCAGATAATCCCTCGTTGCACCCCGAGTGACAGTGCTGAAGTCACTTTTTGGAGCGATCACCTCACCGCAGAACAGGCAGCACGTCTTTATGTCGAAGTTCGGCTGAGCTGATCGCGTAAGGACACGGCGTTGCTCTGGCGGCGACGGACATGGAGACGGGGACTGCGACGAGGCTCTCGAAGACGTAGGCGTCGCCGCGGGAGACCCCATGTGCCGCGCAATGTCTTTCCGACACCGCTCGTGAAATTGCACCTAATACAATAGCAATTCACTACCCCGAATCGCGAATAATGTGACGAGGCTCCGTCAACATTAGGCAAGGGAGTTACCGTGTGGCCCAAGAGGTCATCGGGGACGCTTTTGAGGAACTCGTAGGCATTAGGATTCCTCGCTTCGCATGCTCGCCGCAACGCAGGCAGCCCGCGCGCTGTCAACGTGTTGGTTTTTTGGAGGTGAAGTGACTTTTGGCACAAAAAGCAATTTTCGTTCTCCATTATGCGCTGTGGGCGGCCTCAGCGCACCCCCATCAACAAACTCTCAACAAACGAAGCCGCGCTCAGTTCAGGTGGGCGCCAGTGGACGCGCGACCCGCGCGAACGCATTGTCGGCATTTTTAAAAGGCGTGGGGAAGGTTCAGTTAAGACCGCACGGGCCGCCGCCGCTCTGCTCCGTCGCCAGCGCCCGCCAGCCGCGGCGCGGTGGTCCGCACGGGCAGGCTCCGACCGCCGTGGCTCCGCAGCGGTGGGGCGTAGAAAAAAACCTTTGGAATCAAAGTTGTAGCTCTGGAAACGACCTACAACGTTTATAGAAACACTTTTTACCATTTTCCCAGCGGTTTGGTAGAAAATAGCGATGAAAAAAAAAGTGTCACAATTTTTGAAATTTTTTTTTTTACGATTTCCGATTTTTTTGCAGTGTAAAAATTTTTGGGAGTAATTTTGGTTACAGTGTTCGATTGCCTATATATTTGCGAACATTTTGCGCCGTCGCACGACTTTTTGTCTCATCTGGTTCTCAAACTGCAAGCCGAAAACCATAAAGAAGCGCCTAATCCAAGATGGCGGACTTCCGGTCCCATTTCCGGCCAAACGGCTCGTGGGAATTTTTGGGAATTCTCCAGGATTATTACCTACCTATAGTAGAATAAAGTCCCAAAGTTTCAAATTGTTGCGAATTTTTTTAGGGTAAAAGTCTAAGAGGACTGGGCTACTTGTGGAACAAAACGACCAGCCATCCTTAACCAATATTACTCACAAAAAATTACCACGCGGCAACCAAATGAACCTTTTGCCCCCTTCCCGTTCCCGGCTTCTAACGAATAAAGCAGCAATGTGGTGCGTTAGGAACCGCCCATTAGAGTTGAACCAACCTAGCCTGCAGTATCAAGAGACGCAGGCCTTCACCGGTGACAGATAGCTCCAACACAACACAGGCGTACTGCAACGACTCTACAACGCCCCCTTTTCACCCTCATCACTAATTTAATGCGACGCCCACGGTCCTACCACGGCGTAAGGTAAAGGCCTCGCTTTGCTTAGGAAAACACATGCATTTACTTACAAATCGTTTTCGTGATAACGTACCTACTTACGAAACCTTTACGGCCACGTTAAATGAGGGCTTCGCTATGCTCAAAAAACACATGGAGTTACTCGCAATACGTAATACTTTTACGTTAACCAGACCATCTTTACATTAACGCAAGTGTCCTGCATCCGTAAACCCAATTTTGTGCGCTATCTTTAGCATAACTTCGTTGATGAAATTGCGCATCAGCTGGCCTACATTCCTTAGTTGGCTGAGCGATAGCGAAGCCCTGAACCGACTGGGTCAAAAATGTTTTGTGTGTCTGTTCGTCCGCGCGATATCTCGAGAACGGTTTGACATAGAAAGCTTAAATTTGTACCACATCTTTCTTGCATCATACCACAGTCAACCTCCCCTCAGGGGCACCGCAGCTCAAGCGGTTTCTTAGACAATTTTCACATGTGGACCAAAATTATAAATCCGCCGGTTGGATAAAGTCAGTATGCGCCATGCGCCTGTCGTGGAGGGGCGTATCAGTGAAGCGAGTGGGTTACGCTCGGTTAGGTTAGAAGGGGCCTGGGTAGGCAAGCCTCGGGCAGGTAAGGGTAGGTTAGGACTGGTTGAGCGGCATTGATAAGAAAAGGCTGATGTAATATTTAGTATTTAACATTTATTTGGCCTTTGTTGTGACATAATAAATGCATAGGCACTAGATACAAAAAGAAGAATATAAACTTAATAGAAAAAACAGAAAATTTACAAGTAGTTAGAAGATTTATATCTTAAACAGAAGAAACTCATCTAAACTATAAAAAGCATGATCAACTAGAAAACGCTTAAGACTAGACCGAAACATTGGGTAAGTGGGTTTGCTTGAAATTTCAGTAGGTAACTTGTGATATAGAATAGGGCACCAATAAAACGGAGATCTATCCAAGCTACAACCCTTCAAAATGGGAACAAATTTTGACTTGTTTCTAGTTTGGTGATCATGCTTTGTCTTAGTGATAGGAAAAAATTTTGGGTACTTCCGGAAAAAACAACATGCTTCAAAAATTATTAAGCCATGCACTGTAAGAATACTTAGTCTTGTAAATAATGGACGGCAAGACTCGTTTGAACAAGGATCAATATTTGCTAGTACCCTGATGGCTCTCTTTTGAATTATTAGAAGTCTCTCAACATTATGCTTTGTAGTGAAGCCCCAGTTTACTATACTATAAGTGAGAGAGCTTTGTATTAAACCGAAATAAGATAGAATATGGATACTTCTAGTGCAATTAAACTTTAGCATATATAATAGATAAACCTTCTGACTAAGAGTTTTACACAAATTATCAATATGGTCATCCCATTTTAAACAAACATCAATCTTTACTCCAAGGAACAACGTATTAAGGGAGGTTCAGTAAGGAACATTATCTTCAAAGAAGTCCAAAGGACTTAAACAGGTAGATGTACAGGCAGCACGGTGATAAATAAATTTGGTTTTTTCTTTATTGAGCTTAAGCTTGTTTGCAGAAAACCAGACAGAGATAACTTTAAGTGCTTGACAAACAGAAGCAATAGCCTACTCTTTGGTTTTACCCGTAACAACTAATGTACAATCATCGGCATATATCTAAACACTCTACACCCGTATTGCTCATTGACTGACTCACTGACTGACATGGGATATCTCGACAACCAATATTCCTAGCGACATGCGGTAAAATTCTTTGGGATCCTCACAAAAATAATTGGGAGGGCAGAAAAATTTTCTACCCCAACAAAATGCGTCTTCATGCCTAAAAAAGGCCTTTTCTGTTTTACAATTAAAAAAATTGCCGTAAGTGCAGGCGGTTGGGGGACAGCATTTCAGAAAAAAACAAATATCTCGAGAACCGAGCCACCTAGAGACTTGCGGTTTGCGGCGCTGGCAAGGGCAAGGGCTGGGGCTCGTCTTCAAGTGCCAATGTCTCGAGACCCCCAACCCCGTCCTCGAGAGCTACACTGCTAAACGGCGACGCGTGGCGACCCGAGTGGCCGAATATCTCGGCAACCACGCCATCTAGAGACTTGCGGTTTGCGGCATTGGCCGGGGTCAGGAGTGCCGGGTTTGAGCAGGTGCCAATGACACCGCCCTCGAGATCCCAAACACCGTCCTCGAGAGCTCAACTGCTTAAACGCGGGTTATCTCGGCACTAAGTGACCTAGAAACATACGGTTTTCGGCACTGGTCAAGGGAAAGGGTAGAGGTCATCAGTAAGTGCTAATGACACCGGTCACGAAACCCCGATCACCGTCCTCGAGCGCTCAACTGCTAAAAAGCGGGTTGTCTCGGCAACTAAGCGACCTAGAGACATGTGGTTTGCGGCGTTGGCCAAGGTCGAGAGTGCCGGTTGCCACCAAGTGCCAGGCATACCGGTGTTAGCAACGGCGCGGCAGCACCCATGGCACACTTGCATTTTTCGCAAACGCACGCATCTGCTCGTGCCGCTCTGCCGGGGCCAAAACGCGCAGGCGTTCCCCGCGGCCGCCGCCCTCCGCGGCCGTGCGCGACACGAACAGATGCGGCCCGGACACCGACGGAGAACCACGCCTAGCAAGAGGTAACCTCAGGTGCGGGTAGGGGAGAAAGAGACTTGTGCTGAAAAGCAATTTAGACAATTATGTTCTTAATTTAATTTCAAAGTGTCGTTGAGCTTCATTCGACAACAAACCACTTCAGAACCACCTAACATGGTGCATTCGGCCGCGTGAGCCCAGCCCGCGTTGTTTTTTTCTCTTTTATCGTTTCGGCCCATTGTAAGAAATCAGTTTGCCAGTGCCTGTGCGAGTTCTTTTCCAGATGCTGAAACCGAAGAGGTGCCCCCGTACGCATCCCCGCCTCTAGGTCATGGTGATTCAGCTACCCTCTGCACTCCAAATTCATTTCGAGCAGCTGTCTCCTCAAATCGCCGCCGTCACCGCCGTGCCGTCCTTCACGAACCCTTGTCTGGGCTTCCATCTCAGCAAAAACATCACGGAAGAACATACCACAAGGTTCGCACAGAAAATTTTCGAGCTGCACTGCAACCACGCTACGACCTGCCTCTCCAAGGATTCTAGACCCAGCAAGCGTGAGTCCGCAATCAACAGTATCAGGGCAGCGTTACGCGTTCCCAAGGCCTGGGAAATAGAAAAAAATCACGTTTTTGGAAAAGCCGTCCGCCGATTTCCCGACTGCCTTCAGCATACAACAAGTACACGAAATAATTTCTTACCTCCAATTCCAGAAAATTTCTACAGAACACATTGTGACCGGGCTAGCGTACCTCATATCCAGGGCGTTCCTGCCAGAAATCGTCTCCAACCCCACCATACCGAACCGTGCGTCGGGCTCGAACTGCGCCGCCTCCGTCTCGCCCGTGACAGGGACGCCACAGGAGGAGGTTGAGTACAAACCCGACGTTGCTGCGCTACACCTAGAAATCGACAGCAAGGTACGCCAGCACCCTCACCCAGCCCCACGGAAGCGCCGCGAACCGGCAAGGACACCCAGCCCCGCATCACGCCCACGCCCCGCCATGGCAGAAGTCGTCGCTATGCAACTGCTCAACGGACAAACATGCCCCACTTTCAGCGGCGAGGGAGCGTCATCGGCGGACGAATTCGTAAGTAGGGTCAAAAATCTTTTCGACGTCCTCAATGTCGACAATGACCGGAAAGTGCCGATTGTTAAAGTTCTTACAACGGGGGTAGCAAATCAGTTCGTTCAGCGTGAATGCGCCGCTAACGAACAACTGACTTTTGACGATTTGTGCAAAAAGCTAAAGACGGCTTTCGAGGGCAAAATGGACCGGCGCTCGCTGTTTGAAAAACTTCAGTCACGAAAGAAAACAAATGACGAAAGCCTTCGCACCTACTCTCAGGCCATGGTCACCCTGTGCCTGAGGGCGGATGAAGACATGCCAGCAGACATGCAGGCTGAGTACGTGCTACAAGGTCTACCAGTGTATGTCCAAAAAGAACTAAAAAATCTTTCGTTCGGAAATGTAGAGGAGGTCGTCGCTGCGGTTGAAAGGTTGCAGCAGATCGATTCCAGGCTCGCCAAAACGGAAGCAGCGTACATGCTGCAGCAGGGTGCCACCGCCACGCCCTCCCCGCCAGCCGCTGCTGCCGCCGTCGTCGACAAGGCAGTGCAGTCCCTCGAGAAACTGACAGAGAAGGTCGAGAAGCTGCTCATCCAGACTGCGACGTCCGTCAACGCCATCGACTCCGGCAGAGGCGGACGCGGCAACAGAGGCAACTACCGTGGCAACGGGCAAAACTACAGGAGAGGGCACTGGAACAGAGGAGACTGGAACCAACAAGACTGGTACAGGGGTGGCTACAACACAGGGCGAAACACCAACCGGAGCCAGAACAGGTACGGTCCTCCCACTAATCAAGGCAACAGGTACCAGGACTACGGCAACAACCGCCGGACCGGCTGTTCCTGCAATTGGGACTTCGACAACAACAGGCCGTATTCTGCATCGCCCCGCTGCTCCTGCAGCAACGGAAGACCAGGCCCCTGACAACCCAACAGAGCAAACTTCCCGCCCAACCGCAACAGACGCCCGGCAGTCAACACGGTAAGCGGCAACAACACACTTTGCGAGTGCTGCGGGGAAAGCCCTTTGTTTTTTTCGTGCCCACTAGAGTCACGACGGAGGAATCAAGAGCCAAGCGTGTCAAAATCATCGGCACGTCCGAGCCAACGGACCTTTTTTCCGCCCTATCAACTGCTTTATTTCATTCTCATCGAGGCAAGGACACGCTTCGCCTCATGTGTGCCGCCCATCTCAAACAAAATTGGTCAAAATTTAGAAAATATTTTTCAGTCGAACAGGATAGGGACTCCTACTGCAGAAAGCTGGAGCTGAACAGAGGCACCCCAGGGCGGCCCGAAATCGCAGCAACAGCCGACCTATTTCACTGCACAATCGCGCTGATTCGTGCACACAGCGCCCCCGAGCTGTTCAGCTTCGGCACCAAAGAGATCTTGAAACTGCTTGCTTCACCAAACGGCAAGTATGAAACAAGAAAGGCGTTGCCCCAGCGCGACCCACATACACCGCGGCCGGGCCCCACTCAGCACAGTTCGCACCCCACATGACGGCTCGTGACACAAATGAGCAGGGCGTCAATCTTGCTGTCGTCAGCGTACAGGTAAACAGCCTGTCACCGCAGCGGCGACGGCGAGTGCACTGCCGCGACTGCCCCCTGAAAAATCATCTGGAGACTTTCCAATTCCAGCACGAGGGTGAGTTCAACCCCTTTTATGAACGCATGGGCAAGCGAGGCGCATCACAGATCAGGCGGTGCAGCCAGTGCAGTCTAGCCTGCACGCGCCGTCCCTCCCCTCCACGCACGCGCACCCTTGGAGGAGGGGTCGCACCCCTCGCACCCCTCGCACCCTCCCCTCACACGTGTGCGAGTAATCAGCGGCCGAGCCGCGGCCGGGGTAGCGAGGGGACGCGTGCAGCCCTCGAAGAACCGCGAGCTGGACCAGAGTATAAATATGGGGACCAGTGTCGTGTCCCGGCAGTTCTCCCTTGGCTCCTGACCCGGACGGACGTCTTCTGTAACCTTCCGGCGCCCGAGAGAGAGAGAACGGAACTTCGCCCGCTTGCTGAACCTCCTCAACTTTGTATTCTCCTCCGGACCAACAAAGGTATAATAAACATCATGTCGCTACTGAGCAACCAAAACCAACACCAGTCATTTCCTAACATTCACTCCTGAACGCTGATTGAGAGCCCGGGTACGAAAGGCCCAGCTAAGCCTGGCCTACCCAACGACGCCGTTGACTGTCGATGGTCCGACGGTGTGTCCTTGGCGGTCTTCGAATAAGGCCTCTGAGTGTCGGCTGCGCCGCCGCCTCGGGGCTGATTCTTCATCCCGAGTGATCTTCTGTGAAATTACTGCCAGTGCCTGCAAGCGACCACTGGCCACATTGAGGCAGGACGGGTCGGCGCGCCTAACACCTTCCGACGCGTCCCCACGCTCAGCCCTTCCTTGCCAAGCGACTCAGGCTGAGGTGTCTGGTGGGTGAAGGTCCCCTCAGGTGGCCTGAGCCAGCTGGCCTCCCCCATGGCGGGCTCGCCTTGGGGCGGTTCTGCTCCAGGTTGCAGCAACCGTCCTTCCTCCCGAAGGACTCAGCAATCTTTTGTCGCCACGGCGATGATGACCGAAGAGCATTAGCAGATGCGCAAACTTGCACCTGAAAGCTAATGTCTGTGGCTACAGATGACTGCAGATGGCACAGGTTGGCGTGCCGTCTGCAGGTCGCGCTGTGTTGAGCGCTGGCGGTACGCAGATAGTTGTAGTCCGGGTTGCCGCCTCCAACTCGGTCTTATTCTCTCTGTATCTCTCTCTGGCGGGAAGCCGGGGAGCTTACGTACCCATTTTTGGGAATTTTAAAGGTGACTGTTCATTTCTTTCTGACCTAAACCCGTCTAAACAATGAAACAAAGTGTTATCTTGTAGTCAGATTAAAGGCAGGAGTCATACGGGTCGGCAACACGGTCAAATGTAGAGTCAATAGAGAGAGAGAAGATTTAGAGGTTATGTGTGTCAATAGTGATTCTCTTTAAAATGGAATGTTCAAGACCAAGCTGTTCAAAAATTTGCAAGAACCCTATTATTTGCTCCTCCTGCAAACTTGCATACCACCGAAAATGTGAAAAAGTGCCAGCGAGTGTCTCAAGTGATAAATATGTGTGTAAACAGTGCTTATCAAATGATGTCCCACTTCAAACTCCAGATCCCTCCATCCCTGAACTTAAGGGCTGTTTCCCATTCGAAGAATACAAAGACAGTGAGTTAGAAAGCAATAAATTTAGGAATATCTGATCATAATGCCATACTTACCAAAATAGGTCCTTCCTTACATGTTAAAGCTAAACCAGCTCCTGTTTTTAAAATAGTGAGAAAGTTCAGTGCTCGTAATATGTTGAAGTTCACAGATGTATTAAGTAATATTGATTGGGATGATATATGTGTAGTAAATGAACCAAATGCTTAGGTTAGGTTACATATAACTTTACATAACTCCTTTCTTGAAACGGTTGTCTTAATTCCTAGATATATGTATTTCCCCTTCAAAGAGTCAAAGTAAAAAATAATCCAAGTAATAAATGGTTTACCAAGGGACTACTACAGTCGGTAATTGTGGACTTTAGGGGCTCCACTACCTATGAAGATATGGCCGGTACCGTTCAAACCGGCTGAACGCCCGCAATTGGTATATGCTAATCATATATACGGCGCTCCTGAACGTAATAATTGCAAAATATTAAATCATGGGTAATTGTGGACTTTAGCGGCTCCACCACCTAGAGAGACGTGGCAGGTACCGTTGAAACCGGCTCAACGCATAGAATTTGAATATGACAATCATATACGGCGCTCTACAACGCCTTAATTGTAAAAAATAAAATATGAGGCGACCTAACCTGTCACAGGGCTTACAGACACGCCTATTTTGGACACATTTGTGCACGATTGTTCGTCAAACGATGAGAAACGCCGCTGTTAAGTATGCTTATTCTACTGAAAGACTCCTGGTGCACTCTTTCGCGTCCAACTTGGAGAAACTAAACACCATAAATCCGTCCGCTACATCGGTTCCGCACACAGCGACGCTCGACGGGTGGAAACCCTACGCGGCGCTATTGCAGCGCCGGACTGGTGGACGAACAACGAACCCCGTCGGCACCGGCGTCGGCGGCTCTGTCGGG
The DNA here is from genome assembly GCA_026979955.1 of Megalurothrips usitatus. Taxonomy (NCBI): domain Eukaryota; kingdom Metazoa; phylum Arthropoda; class Insecta; order Thysanoptera; family Thripidae; genus Megalurothrips; species Megalurothrips usitatus. Next base: position 2,168,959 of record CM049593.1, read on the forward strand.
CGGCTCGTGTGGGAGACTGCGCGGCGCAGTCAAGGAAGGACACCGTTTCCCGTCGGGTGCGCCGACCTGCTCTATGTGCTGTGATGTCCCTTTGACCAAGGTCACATTCACAATCATTTCCCTTTGACACCATCACCTCACACACTCTCATAGCGGGAGAGGACGCTGTTGTCCGCCGGGTGCGGGTCTATATCGTTTGGCCGAACTCAGGATTCGCGAACCTGAACTGATCAAAACTAATCTAACCTAACCTAGCCTCGGACGTTGATCTGCGAGGTCGGACAGAAGTGAGGTCGGAAAAGCGGAAAAGTGTCAAAGGGAGATGACGGAGGTGACGACCAACAGCAAATGGCACCCGGCGCGGATACATCGCTTGCCGACCTTTTCCGACCTCACTGTCCGCCGGTGCCGACGGGGTTCGTTGTTCGTCCACCAGTCCGGCGCTGCAATAGCGCTGCGTAGGGTTTCCACTCGTCGAGCGTCGCTGTGTGCGGAACCGATGTAGCAGACGGATTTATGGTGTTAAGTTTCTCCAAGCTCGACGCGAAAGAGTGCACCAGGAGTCTTTCAGTAGAATAAGCATACTTAACAGCGGCGTTTCTCATCGTTTGACGAACAATCGTGCACAAATGTGTCCAAAATAGGCGTGTTTGTAAGCCCTGTGACAGGTTAGGTCGCCTCATATTTTATTTTTTTACAATTAAGGCGTTGTAGAGCGCCGTATATGATTGTCATATTCAAATTCTATGCGTTGAGCCAGTTTCAATGGTACCTACCACGTCTCTCTAGGTGGTGGAGCCGCTAAAGTCCACAATTACCACTAATCGTAATTAAAATGGTCTTACATCTAGGTTTAGTATACTACTGACGATTTACAAAATCTTTCCTGCTTTGAAGCGCCTTTCGTCTCTCTTTCATAAGTATGACGCCTAAAATATTGTCATCGTAACAATCCAAAATGAATCAATTGCCAGTCAACTGTAACAAAAGAGAGAAAATTTTATTTTGTTGAAATTTCTCATAAACACAGTGAGCCATCCAATCGTCTCTAATTTTCTGCCAATCTGGTCGAATATAATTCCGTTTGAACGAGTGGGAATGTGGCCACAAAGTTGTGGCCACAAAACGGTTAGCATTTTCGGACCGACTGTAGGTATAGTGCGTTAGTCACGAAGCCACCTGTTCGCTCCATGTGCATGCTGCACGCACCCAAAGGCCGCGGATTATCATATCTCGCGGACACAGGGCCCCCATGGGTCCCCGTCGAAGCCGACCGATGTCCGGCGGGTTTGCCTACCTTCCAGGGGCAGAATCACAAATATCGCGCATACCGGGCCCCCACGACCCCCCATGGGTCCCCCTCGATGCCGACCGATGTCCGGCGGGTTTGCCTACCTGCCAGGCGCAGAATCACAAATATCACGCATACCGGCCCCCCACGGCCCCCTGCGTCTACTGCGAAGCATACCCGGGCGCGCTGCCCGAGCTAAGCACTGGGGCTTCAGTATGCGGCCCGCAAGAACAAGAACTTGCGACCGGAGATCAGAGTACAGTTTTCTAACGTCCGCGTCGGTTTGTTCAAACGCGCTACTGACTTTCTGAACACCACTCAAAATATTCTTCAGGAACAAGAGATACAGCATGTTAGTGTCTGTGAAGAGCTGCTCGATTTCCTTGCTCTCTTGTCTCCCTGCAATTGAAAGAAACCAATCACAGTTCCGTTGTCAAAAATATTCTGTAAATTGCCGTGAAACGCTTGTTTGCTTACCTTGGGCCCTTGTCCTTTCATGGCAAAATAACCCTTGAGCTCGTACCAATGATCCAGAAAGACATCTGAGGCTGGGACCCACACGAGCCACCGAGTGGTGCATAGAGACACGAGTTTTTTTGGTTTTTTACCAGTGCTTGCCTAAGAGAAAGACGAAAATAGCTTGTTAATAGATCGCAGAAGCGGACGTTACCCACGGTCACGAACCGCTTAAAAGTACTGCTCACCGCGTAATAGTCGGAGTACTCGTCCCATCTCTTGGCGCTATGTGAAAACCAGTTAGTGCTTGCATTTAACAGCTCTTCTAGCTCATCTGGTAGTTTTTCAAAGGCATGTTTTGCACATTTATCAATTGAATGACAGACGCATTTGAAGAGCATGAGGTGGGGAACATGTTTCCTCAAGTGAGTGTAGAAGGAGTTGTGTGCCCCACACATATTAGCAGCTCCATCTACTCCTATTCCTTGTAGTTTTTTTTAAAGGCAATTTGATTTCATTTAGCCCCAAAAACTCGACCAGAGCATCTGACAGTGCCACGCCGGTGCATTCTTTGACGTGAATCAAGCCGCCCTAGGAATGTCGACCTAATTAAACTCTTATTAAGTTCAAATGTAATTCAAATAAATTCTTAATTAATGTTGTATAAGATTACGTCATATCCCTGGGTATGCCATCCATGGGCGGCCCACGGACGGTCCATACAGGTACTGTGAGCACCCATGGTCGCCAATGGTTTGTCCATGGGCAAACCTTATGGACCAATGGACAGTCCATGGACTGTCCGTTAGACTGACGGATCGCAGTGGGTGCTGTACGGACGATCCATGGTCGATCCATGGGCTATCCTCTGACCATCCGTGGGCGGCCCGGTGGGCATAAGAACGGCACATAAGGGTGACGGATGACTATGGTTCGGACATGGACGGTCTCAGTCGTGGGCTGTCCATGGACAGTTCAGTAGACTCGCGGATGGCGAGGAGAATAGAATCATGACGGATAAGGCACGGATCTCTGCGCGATTTGTATAGCTATCTGAACGCGCATGGACAAGGGTATGGGCAATCTGCGGACGACATATGGGCTATCTATGAACGGTGTGTGTGGACCAGCTGCGGGCAATGTATGGACGACAGATGGGGTATGCGTGGACGGTCCATTGACAAAGCACGCGCGGTCCCATGGACCTGTGGTGATGGCTTTAGGTAGGCCCCTGCCAACGCGAGGATAGGCAGACCCGCCAAACACTCGTGCAAGGGGTTGCCTAGCCGACCGTCCGCAGGCGCACGCTCACCGCGCAAATAAAAATGTCGTTGGAAACTGCTCTTTTAGAAGCCTCCTGTGCCTTTAGCTATCTGTTTTTTCGCTCGTCCCGACACGTCTCGGTGGGAGCGGGCAGGAGCCGAGCTTATTTTTGCCACGTCCATTTCTCAATCCATTGTGAATTTTATTTTCTAATTATGAAATACGGGAGTTTCCCCCGTGCGTGTACGGATAGGGAGAAATTAAGAGGTGTAATTACATTGCCAATTAATTTCAGCATTTTTATTCACTGATAGATAAAACTCCTTTCAATAAATAGAACTTCTTACTTACAGACATACATAAGATATACAGACATATAATTCCCATTTAATCTTTTTCAATATTATTAGGAAATTCAGCAACATAATGTGAATTATTATATTTTAGGAAAACACATTTTGACACCACTGCCTTTGCTCTTATGACTCTAAGACCACCATAAGGGTACAAGCAACAAACCTTTATGTGGCTGCAAGAAGCACCCGAGTCATGCTTCACTATGGAGACATTATCAATATTGATATCCCTCAAAATTACATACAACATATTAGAAGCCACGAATATTCTGACTATGACACCAAATTTTCCTTCGGAGGTTTTAACAACAGTGTTATTCGAACGATTGCCTTTTCGTGGATATGTCTGGCTGTCATACAAAACTCCATTGATGACCATTCTGTGGTGACACAATAAATCTGTGGGCAAATTAGCAGTGGTCAGAGCCTTCACCTCAGATGGTGATAAGGGAGCTATTGCTGCTGCACCTAGCACTGTAATTGCATTACATTTCGTAGAGTTGATTGACATTCGTTTGGGAACAAGGCTGTTACAAAACACATTGACCACATCACTGATGGGAAATACCTTTATCATTAACGGTACACATCTATAGGTCATGTACTTTTTGGCTATTTGAGAAATTACTCCAACAGTACCTTTAACTAAATTTACAAGAACGCCATTTCCAGTTTCAAACCCGAACGCACTATGTGACCACAACGGTCCATTAAATTTTACACAATCAGCCAAATGACAAAGCAAATGAGTGTTGTGGACCATGAATGCAGGTCCATAGAGTCTTTCAACATCACTTACAAATATTAACAAATAGCTTTTGGCCTGTTCCAGTTCGGTGAGACTTATACTCTCTGAAGCCAGGATTCCTATAGCAGACACAAGTAGAGAAAAGTGCTTAAGGTAAACATCAGGTAAAATGCCTTCTAAGGAACACACAGCAAAGAAAAAGAGCCATGCTCTTAATTCATTTGCTTTCCAATGAATATAATCAAGGACATTATGCGGCCTTCTTGAAATATTAGTGGGCCCAGCAAACTTCAACAATCTGGCATTGATTTGATGCACTTTGGACCGTACACTATAAGGCTGTTTTGAAAATTTTGACTCGATCCAGAGTTTTAAGAACATTTTGGTCACACCTAACAGTACTGCATGCATGTAATCGATGACAAATCCATTAACCATATCAAAGTTGTTACTTTTACTAAGAATTTGGTCATTAGAAGACAGGTTTTTGTATAACACTCCATCAAACACATCTCTAATTGAGTCAGATACTTCTCTATTTAAGCGATAGCTTAGTAAATCTTTTGCATTCTGGACAGTTTCAAGAAATATCTTAAATTGAGGTGCCAAAGGCAGGTTTACAAAAAAATTGCCATCATTCATTGTTTTCAGATTTCCTACTTTACCACATCCAGTAACAGAACATTCAAGACCATCTACCTTTGCTTTAGCATAGTCTCCAAAATAGTAAAAACAATTAGGACAATAGAAGTGGTATGTCATGCCAAAGTCACACTCAAATAATGATCGAAAAACTGTTATACCATCTGGAATCACTTCAACAACAAATATATTATTAATGAGTTTTAACAGCCTTGCAGTACCATTGTAAGACAGTCCTTCTTGCATTGAGAAATTTAAAACCATAAAAAGGCATTCAAACTTTGTTGTTTCAACAATGCTAGGAATGAGAGGCTTTTCCAATTTAAACTTGTCATTCAATTTCCTGAAGTTTCCTAATTTAATATCATAGACTAGTGACTCAGTTAAAATATTGTCACTTTCTTCATCTGTACTCCAAGTTTCAGAGGAAACTGAAGCACCATCTTCATTAGACAAACAATGATCCCCCTCGCTTGAAGTCTGAGAAATGTCTTGGGCACCAATTTCAAGCTGTATATTGCCCTGAAAACAGAAAAAGTAAAATGTGTAAGTGGAAAACTGTCTTTGCTGCTCGATAGCAGCTAGGATATTAAAGGTGTCGCTCAAAATCTAAAAATACAGACAAACTATCTTGAAACATTCCATAACATTTTTGGCTTATACTTCAGGAGAATGTAACATAACAAGGCCAAAACCATATGGAGCCTTTCATTACTGGCACTTCAACTATTTGATAGATACATCACTTGGGATACCCACTTTTGATGGTCACTTGAAACTGCCCATTCCTGTGCAATGCTCACCATGGTAAACTGGGAGCGCTTCACTTTGGGACTAAGCTGGGTCCGTTTGAAGCGCTCCCAGCTTACCAGGGTAAGCATTGCACAGGAATACGCAGTTTCCGAGTGGCTATTCAAAGAATCGCAAGAAGAAAAAAGTTAAAGAGGAACGAGTCTATTTGGTTCTATGAAGGAACACTTCAAATAATTAATAAACATAGCTTACTTCTTGAAATGCACTGTCCGCATTTGATGAGCCTCCGCTTTCCTGAGTGCAATGAGGATGGGAAACACGATTTACGTTGTGATCTGTACACAAGTCAACACTTAAGTTGTTGTTGGGTTGCAATCTTTCATCCTAATAAGACAAATAAAACAATAAAATTAACAGAGAAACAGATAAAAAGCAAGCAATTGAGGTTTAAAGCAAACACATACCCGTATTGAAGTATTATATTCAATGTGTAATTGTATTGTTGAACATCCAAGGGTTTCACTGCCACTGCTACCATTGTCATCAGAGTTGTTAAGGTTTTCAGTGGGCGGTAAACACTCATTCTAAAGAGAAAAAAACCTTATGATGAGCAGAGACAAAAACAAACAAAAAAGCAAAGCAAAAAGAAGAAGAAGAAGGATATTATCGATAGTTCAAAAGTATAGACCATAGCTGCTTTCAAATATTCTGGTCATTCAAACGCGTTGTCGCCATAGCAGCTGCGGCCTTTATTTTTGAACTATGAAGCATATTGTGTTGAATTCACAAACCTGTCTAGAAGTGCTAGGCTGATTACTATCATATTGATAATTAAATTGTCCTCCTGTGTTTGTACTGCTCTCATCCTCCCTGGGGCATTCATTTGGAGTGGATGCAGCTATCTGAAGTGTTGACGGAGCATCCCTTAACCTTAAACAAATCAATCTTGATGAGAAGGGTTGACAAAGATGCGATGTTATACAAGATAAAAACTGGAGTGAAAATATACCTTGCGTGTCTCCTAACCGTACTAGGTGGTACATAGTACGATCCATCTTCTTGACGATACTGTTTGTAAAACATTGGCCGACGTGGCCTTTTCTTCGGAAGAGGCTCTTCATCACCACTGCTGCTGCTACTCATAGTTCCCTATAATAATATATAATAAATCTGTAACAGCGTCTCGATGTGTCAGAAAAGTTTATGCGGCAGACTACGACCAAAACAAGAGCGATGATAAAGAGGAGAGAGAACTTGTTTGAACATGGAATGGAGGATACAGGTCGGCCATGCAGGGTCGACCGTTTGGTTTAGTTTCCTGAGTGAAGGTTTTGGTTCAAGTTATTCGCTTACACTTTAATTTATGATTTCAATTTTACTTCTTACATTTTTAGTTTCGTAGAGTAACGACAATAAAGAACGTTGGCAACAGAGAGAGCTTCTTTCTTTTGGCCCCGCTGGCCGCCATGATTCTCTACGTTGGCAACACAGTGCAAAGCAGCGAACATACGAAAGACATAACCTCCTTAATTAAAAATACGAAAATGTTTCAACCGTATGTTTTATTATATTATGAAATAATTTATCATATTTGTAATATTTTGTGAACGGCAAGACATTGCTATTCCATGTCGCCTATTTCTAGCTATTTACAAGACGGGTGTCAAGGTTGGCAGTAGCCCGAACAGGAAGTGCCCGCCGTCTTCTGTTCAATTTGACTTGCTTCGAGAAAATCCGTTGCGGTTGCAGGTGTGAGTGGAGCGCGAGGAGGGTGACTACAAGCGGAGTGAAAATGTCTTGGGCCCAAGTCAAGTTCTTGTACGAGAATCAACGGGCAGAAGTGGAGACTTGTTTTTTTAAGGTGGTGGTGGAAGGGCTTGTGAAACCAGAGGATTTGGAGGTCGGAGACACGTACTCCGTGTTTTGGAGTCCAAACCCAGAGGAGACACCAAGAGACATCATGGACCAAGGCAATGCAGTGCTTGATATCGACGGATTGCCGGAATTGGAAAGACGTCGCCGCAAAAAAGATGGTCCTCTTAAAGGGTACTATAATGCCGTGCTCCTTTCCCTTAAGGAGGATGAAGGTTAGTAAACTTGTTTTCCAGAGGTTACACCTCAGGCCTGCAATATTTCATTGGTGTGCATTTGATAGAAACCGTCGCCGCAAAACATTCATTCTTCATATCAGCACACAACGTATACCTGTTAATGGATTCAGGCGGTGTGTCAAATGATGAATGCACGCACAGGTTTTGTTGGTTATGCTCGAGCCCCTATTAGCAGACTTTGGTTATTCAAACCAAGCTGCTCTATGTAGCTGTGGCAGTTCATGAATAAAGTATTTGTGGCAGTACGTGAACAAGGTATGGTTTCAAGTGTGATCTTATGTACTCTGTCTTGTTGCAGACATTGAAAGGCCCTACAAAAGAGAACTAAGCAAAAGCAACTGTCTCCCGTCTCATGTGAAACGGACCAAAGTGCCATCTGCTAGGGCAATAGAAGCCAAACTAGTGAGTTTTAGAAAAATTAATTTGCATGATTGTTCTGAATTAGAGTGCTCTTGTTTAAGTTTTATTATTGTAATGACTTTTTTGTTTTTAGAATTCTGGCACTTCCAAGAATGTGAAAGTCTCGCAGTCCATTCCAGAGCCTAATGGGGGTAGCAAAAGGTGTGTGCTCCCTAAGTCTACGGTGGTGGAAAGCACTAAAAGGAACCTCGAAAACCTTTTCAACAAGGTTGCCGGCTCAAAGTCAAAATCAGCAAAATCATCTGGACGTCAACACTTTCATGATTCTGATCCAGATTATGAACCAGAAATTCCTGAGGTACGCAATGCCGAGTATTGGAGGAAAAAATTTGAGGAGAGTCAGAGAGAAGTGGAGCTCACCAAGAGGTCTCTAGAGAGTGTCCACAAAAAGGTACTACTGTTCAGAATGAAGCAATACCAAAAACTTTTGAGTTAATATTCCAAGTAATAATCTTTTTTCATTCTTCTCACAGAAAGTGACAACTTGCGGCCTAAGCACTTCCCATTCTCAAGGAGAAGGCCAAAACAGAGGAGGAGGGTCTGAAAGGTGAGACATGATATGTTTATTGCCCTGCCTCAAATTTCCCAAAGTTTATCAAGTTAATATTCTGAGTATTTATTTAATTTCAATCCTCTTACAGAGTGTGCCAACTTCCAGAGCAAGCACCTCTCATTCTCTTGAGAATGAAATGAAAAGGCCAAAACAGAGATGGAGAGTCTGAAAGGGTGAGCCCTGTTGATTTGTTTATTCCCCTGCTGGGGGCAACTTGCAGACCCTCCCTGCCAAAGATTTATGTTAACTTTTATATTTGGTACAGGCATTAAAAGGTATTGAAAGTCCACTTCATGATGACTTTGACATGGATGCGTTCAATGAGTTCTCCAACATCATTGACCGCCACTCCACTGGAATGAAAGAGGGTCGAGCAGGGTCAAGCAAGAGTGTGGAGAAGGCGGCTGATAATGAAGACCACACAGAAGAAATTGTCGGGGACAGTATGAACTCCACTGAGCCTGTTACTCTCTCAGACTCTCCTGATAGTGAATCATCAGAAGATGACTTTGTAAGCATTCTATAACTTTTGTAACTATTTTATTATTATTTTAATGTCAAGTCACAGCATGATTTTTCTTTTCTTATCGATACTGGGCATTTAACTATAATTTTATGAGGCTGGTTCTGGAGGTTATCTGATAACGGTGTAATCAGATACATGTACATGTATTCAATTTTTTTAATTACTAAGGATCCTGTTGAAGCGCTGTCTTCACAAATTTTAAACTTGCAACCGCCTCTGTAACAATTTTATTTTTTCTTGACACAAAGAATTAATTTAACCAAATTCCATGAATATTGCTGTGATGTAACTGCAAGGTTTTTATATACTTTTCTGTTGCAGAAGGTTGCTCCCCGGCGCGTGAAACCTCCAGCCAAGGGTCCGGCGGGGGATTCAGCAGCTCTGTTTCAATTTTTGCGCTACACTTTGGAAACCTGAAGAGTTAGTCGTCCGGAGTCCTACTGGGCTGCCACCTCCAACCAAGAAGGGTGCCGCTGCATACCCGAGGATGACACCTCAGAAGGTGGATCAATGCAGAGGTGTGTATTTTAAGTGAAACATTGGGATCTATGGAGCCTGGGTGCTAGGCAACCCATCTGACGCGGGCGTGCTGCCCTCGGGATGTTGCCTACTTGCCAGGCGCCAAGTGCCTGTCAAGGCAGCTACCTAGCGAAGCGTTCTATCTCTTCTCCTCTCCTTTTAGATTTCCTGAAGAAGAGGATTATGAAGGAGAACCCGGAGACGACTGACGAAGAGGTAGACCTTCGAATGAGCAAGGTCGGGTATATACTGGGACAAAAGGTGTCTTCTACTCGACGGAGCTTCAAAAATAAGAACATTCCATATCCATCTGCCGAGGAAGTTCTGCAAGAAAAAAAGAAAAAGAAGGAAGAGCGCCGCCGCCTCAAAAAAAAACCCTGTTCGACTTAAAATTAATATTCATGTCTAATGTCTAATTTTAAATTTAATGTTAGAATGTTTTGTTATTTTTTTTTTATTTTATTCCATGACAAGGCATGTAAATCTTAGCAAAGTTCCTTTTTTAAGTGTGAACAATGCCTGTTCTATGTTTGATTTTTAACGTAATGTTAAAATTATTTGTTATTTTTTTTTTTAACTTTATTTCATGGCAAGGCATGTTTAATTTGCAAGCTCTAATTTGACTTAATTAAAACACATTAAAGGTGTATCTTCAGAAGCTAAGTCATTCCCTTAGAGGCAAATCATGTCTTACAAAGCGCCACTTGATCTTGACTATTTTAATTTGAGCAAATCAATTTTTATTTATACTAATTAATTTAAATTCAATTTTTCATTTAATTTGAATCTTATTAGAGTCTTATTTGAGCAGTTGAAATAAGATTTAATTTAACATTTATTTGTTTATATAAGAAGTTAATTTGGCTAAATTTGTCTTTTATTTGATCTGGCAGCATTTCTCTTCTATACCCTTGCAAATGAGCATGTGGGAAGGAGAACACAGAAAAAGGCGCAGAGATGAAGAACGGGGAACATTTATTATAACATATACAGGGGCCTCAACTTGCTTCTTAAAGCAAACAATACAAATGGCAACAAATGCATAATGCTATACATAGAACACACTAACAAGCCACTGGCAACACTTGTAACTAAAATCACTTACAACCTTAATTTGCTTGTTCTAAAAGCCAATAAGACAGTAAATGCCATGACAAGATGCGTTGCTGAGACCAAGAATTAACAGGGGACATTTATCAAAAATAATATGAAACAAAAATAATAATTGTCACTCAATTGTGACTCAATTTGCTTCTGAAAGCAAATAATAAAAGAACAGTAATAAAAGAACAGTAATACACAAACAAACCACTTGGGCCACTTATAAATAAAATCATAATTACAAACGGGTACCTCAATTTGGTTATTCTTAAAGCAATCAAGATAATAAAAATGCCATGTTAACAAGATGCACAATGATGAGATCAAGAATCAACTGGGAACATATGAAACAAAACTAATACTAGTCACTCACTTGTGACTCAATGTGCTTCTGAAGCAAAGATGAATAGAACTAATTGATTCCAGTTACTCACGTAACTCCCAGCATCTTGCTGAGAATGTCTGTTTTAAAGTGCTGTCTTGTTTCCTTGGCCTCCACCTTTTGTTTTTTTCCTGAAGATCAAGAGCCGTCTCTGTAAGAAGAAATATAGTTGTTAAAATACATCCACAAGTATCACCATACAACTGAGGAATAAAAGTAACATACCAATAAGGGCGCTCAACCCATCTGGGTGCAGACGGGGAAGAACCGCTTGGGATCTGCAAGCCCTCAACCCCTTCCCCCTGGGGGGAAAACCTTGTGGAGTTGAGTTCCGTATCGCTTCTAATGTATAGACTTTGTCCACCATGGCCCTAATGAAGATGGTTATAGATGCTGACTGCTTGGCTGCTTTAAAATCAGTTATCTTCACATACACTTCATACTTGTCATTCAGCTTCTGAACCTGCAAACATAAAAATAAACATTAATTAAAATTATAACTGGGACAAAATCAACATGCCTGAGAACAGCAACTTACATTTTCACTGTTTTCAGTGTATAAATAATTGACTCCATCATACACTGTCAAATTTCTTCTGACTTTGAGCTGCTTCTTGGTTCTCTGCTCACCAGCAGAGTTGGATTGACTACCAGAAGAATGTGATCTTTTACGTCGTTTCTTCTTCCCTTCATCTACAGAAAGGCATTCACTGCCGGAAGAAGGCGACCTCTTGCGATGTTCCTTCTTCCCTTCATCTACAGAGAGGCATTCACTGCCAGAAGATGGCGACCTCTTGCGATGTTCCTTCTTCCGTTCATCTGCAGAGAGAGAGATTCACTGCCGGAAGAATGTGACCTCTTGTGGTGTTTCTCCTTTGCACCCTTTTCGTGGCAGGACGATACTTTATCAAGGTCAGCAATACAATACACATCATTTGTCATATTATCTTCCATCTTCCTGCTCCCCTCTTCCTTCTCACTACTTGTGCTTCTCACACCCTCTTCCTTTTCACTCCTAGTCTTGTCCCCTTCTCTCCTCCTTTCTTCCTTTTCTCTTTTCTTCTCCTCCCTTTCTCTCCTCCTTTCTTCCTTTTCTCTTTTCCTCTCCTCCCTTTCTCTTCTTCTGTCTTCCTTCGCTCTTTTCTTCTCTCTCACTTCTATATCTTTCTCTCTCTTCTCCACTTCCCTCTTATTCTCCACTTCTTTCTTCTCTCTCTCCTCTATCATTCTCTTCTCTTTATCAATCTTCTGATTATCTTCATTCTCTTTAGTTTCCTTCGCATTCTTTTTCTTGTCCAGCTTTCCATTTTTACCATTTTCTACCTTCTCATTAATCTTCTCCACCTTGCCATTGTTTGTCACTTCATCCTTTTTCTCTCTCAAAAGCTTGAGGTCAGAACCATCACAACGCTGAAAAACAAAATGACACAAAATAAATTAAAAACACAGCTGCAGTAATGACTTTATAACTACAGAAAATTAGCAAAAGGCACAATAAGCACATATAGCTAACCTGCTTGTCCTCCGAGCTCGACATGCTGCTTTTTGAAGAACTAGACTCCGTGATGAATGTCTACTGTCATCATCTGAAAGCTAAAAGCGAAGTCAGTTGTCAGTTCTTAAGACTATTATAAAATCAATGCGTGAACAAACCTTCGAGGACTCGTCTGAACTTAATTCATTCTCCATTACTGCAGCTGCTTTAGACTTCAGTTGCGCTTTCACTTTGGCATCTTTGGCACGCTGTAAAGGACATCAAGAACATCAGACATTCTACCATTAACTATTTACAACAATCAATTCAGAAGCTGATCAAAAGAAAAGAAAAAAAAAACAACCTCAGCAGAAGTCAAAGATACCTTCTGCTCGGGTGTCAACTTGGAATCTGCGTCTCCTGCTTCTGCCAGTTGCTGCTTCCGTTGTGCCAGAGTGGCTCGCCTCGACTCCCTGGACAGATCTGGTTGAACTTTGTCCACAGCTGCCTTTGGCTTTTGTTTCTTCGCTTCTTCCTTCTTAGTTTTTATTGAGGACATAATTGTGTCCTCGTCAGCTGTAACAAAACCATGTACATAAAAACTATGAAAAAAAACAATACATAGAACACTCTTGTAGCTGCTATTCTCAAATTTATTGTAGCATACACCACAAGTCACAGAGAAGCTGAGAGTACGGACAAAGTCTGTTTGAACTCCCAACCTGTGGCTTATGTATATTTCGGCAATTAGTTAACGGAAGGACATAAAACGCACGTAGAGAAACCTCTAGCGTAGCCCGAGACTTAAGCAGCGACTTGGCGATACGCCTCAAGCAAACAATGCCACGTGACCGTCACAGAACCACTGCGTACTGAACAGCGCCTAACCCCTAAAACTCAAAGCCCCGACAAATATCTTCCGAAAGGATAACACCGCATCAAAGAAATCATTCTACCCGAAAGAAAACAACACGCTTGGCACAGGGAAAACGTGAAAATGCAAAGTGCCCATAACCTCTGAGCCATGACGAACCCACAACAATAAAGTGCAAAAACATCAGAGGCTTCAAAGAAAACCAAACATAAATCAGAGCCATGCCTTACCTGCATAATCTATCACAGTCCCAGTATAGGTTTTCGAACCATACTTGAAATTCACGACATCCCCTCGTTCGACCAGATCCGGGTCAACCACAATCAGATCAGCGCGATCCACGCAGTCGTAATGATTCTTATTCTGACAAAAGAAATACTGCCTCAGTGGATCCATTGCCGGCGAACACCATTCACACTGCTTGCAACGGATTACTTCGATGAGAGTGGATTATTCTTCCGGTCACAGAAAGATGGCCGCGAGACAATGTGGTAACAGACAGTAACAGCAACCGCAAGATGGCGGAAACGGAAACAGATGCACAAATGAAACGAAACAAAACACAACGGAAAGTGCAGCTCTTACCGGCCGTTTTCGATGTAAGTCATAATTAGTATTGTTATGAGTAAACCAAGTCTTTCGTTGAGTATAGGAAAAAAAACGTCGTTATTGAAAACAAAAACCAATTGAAATGAGAAGAGGCCTGAGATAAACGGAGCACGACGGGCACGTCTAAGTAGCCGTGTCTCCTTCCCGTTACCCAACTCTCCAATCTCTTCCCGCACCACCGTTCCTCCCTGGTACCTCCTAAGCCTGGGAGTCGAGCAGACGCTCGGTCTCGGTCGGCTAACTACAATTTTTATTTTGAGATTCATGTAGTGGCTTCCTATGATAATTCGTGACGTGCCCGTCTCGTAGGTGGTTTATTTTAATAGTTCAATGTGGCAACACGTCATGAAACAGAACGTTATATCAGGCTCGTTTTATTTTTAAAAGTAAGTATTGTACGACATTACTAACCTCACACTGTTTGTTTACCTTTGTGCATGAAAACGTTAATGCTCTGTGATGTTTACATTGTGGATTGCCACTAATGATCTAACTGTTGTCTAGCATGGCTTCTGAAAGTGGTAGCAGTCCTCCTTCGTCACCACCTGTGCAAGAGCCTGCTTCTTCCCCATTACGAGATCCATACTCATCTCCTGTCAGATATGATAGTTCCCCAGGGGATAGTTCAGCTTCCTCTGATGGAAGCCCACAAGCTAAGAAGAAGTACACTTTTCACGATAAAACTGCAGTAAGTTGCAAATTGTTTGAACTGTTTTAGATAATTTTTGGTTTTGGTTCAATTTTAATGTGATGTCTCTGTCTCGCCATCAGGACCTTTCATGCGGAAAGTATTGGCCAGGTCACAGCAACAGTACGGAGTCAGCTGGCCACTTGGTTCACATGCTGGTTTGTGATTCTCATTCAGAGACTGACACAACTACGATATCAGTTAGCAGCTCAGAAGATTCAAGTGACAGTTCCAGTGAAAGCAGCACAGATGTGGACTCAGAGGAAAGTGGAAGTAGTGAAAGTGAATCAACGTCCATTGAGAGTAGTGCTGAATCTGATGGGTCAAGTGGCAGTGAAGTATTTGATCCTAAAGTGTATGATGGATGCAATCTAAGTGTAGATGAAGGTGTTCTTATAATAATGGATATGTTTATTGAACAAAAACTTGAAAAGAAAACAGTTGGTAAAATGTTGAAAGGTTTGCTTAAATTTTTGCCCAGTGATAACAATATGCCTAAATCACAACATTCACTTTTCACTTATGTAGAAATAGTGTGTCCCATACCTAAAGAAAAGGAGCATTACTACTGTAAAAAGTGTCAGTATTATTTGGGTGAAGAGCGTGTAAATTGTACTTTGTGTGAATCAGAAAGTAATAGGTTTTTCCAACTATCTTTAGCAGACCAGATTAGGAATTTATTTGAAAACCACAATTTAGCTGATTTAATTGATTTAATTCTTTAGAAAGAACGAAAAAGCACTCTGATAAGATAAATGACATATGTGATGGCTCCGAGTTTAAAACTGCATGTACATCCCGTCAGCAGTATGACCTGACATTGCTTGGACACACCGATGGAGTTGCATTAACTGAAAGTTCAGACGCTTCTTTGTGGCCATTGGAGTATGTCATTTGTGAACTGCATCCCTGTCTTAGGTATAAGTTCTTGCTTGTAAATGGAGTTTGGCTGGATGATTCCGAACCAAACATCAATATGTTTTTTAAACCATTTGTTGATGAGATTAGGGAGATTGAAAAGAATGGCATTACTTGGACTCACCCGAAAACAAAGATGGTTCATAAAACATTTGTGACAGTGCCAGTGTTTTGTGCAGATGCCCCAGTTAGGGCACAAATACAAAATATTCTATCACATGGGGGAAGACACTGCTGCAACAACTGTGAGCAGAAGATGGTCAAGCTACCCGCTGAACCTGTTCTGCCTGGTATTAAAAAGAAAAAAAGAAAACGTGTTTTTAATGCTCAAGAAAACCAGAGCCAGCTACGCACTTCAGAAAGAATGAAGGCACATGGACAAATAACCAGGGCACGACGAGAAGCAGCAGGGGGTCGCAAATTTGTGGCCAAAAAAGGTTAGAGTGGGCCAAAACGACATGACTTTCGAAATGTCATAACGAGTAAGTCGGATCTGGTGCTCCGGTGGCTACCGATCACATAAATCTTTTTTGCAATTTTTTGACCACCGGAAAAGGTGCGCAGGGCCATCAAAGATTTGAATTTTACAAATTTGTTAAAAAGCCCTAATAGTGGCTTTGTCGTGCCGTTTGTCAGGTAAGTATTGATCTGACAGAAAAATTCATAGAATATAAAATGTTCAGGATGGTCGGAATACCCGAGAAATTTTTCTATTTTTCGGCGAATATTTTGTAGCCTACCTTCAAGGGGCAGAATCGAAAATTGTCTATTTTAGGCAATGAGACATTTTGAAGGCCACATTCTCTTTTTGTTTGAATTTGAGCAGTTTCGAACTACTCATTTCACTACATTACCCTCTCCCCCCCCCCCCCCCACCCCTCTTTCCTCGAACAGGTTGAAACATGTTGGCGGTCGACAGCCGTTGAATGTTTGAACTTGCTCTAGATCTGAATTCGGTTTGACACCGCCACTTATCTTTCGGTCCGCATTTTCGTCAAACAGGTTGAAACAAGTTAGCGCACGATAGTCATTCAAAGTGTTTAAACGTGTTGTGCGCGCCGACTTATGTATCGGTCCGTATCTCTCGTGCATATCGCTGTTCTTTCTTTTAAACATTTCTGTTGAGAACGCAAGTTTCGACGTGTCGAGTTTTGAGTTCGCGAGTGGTCTCGTTTCGTACATTTCGCGAGTGATCTCGTCTGATCTGGTGCGTGTCGCGATCGAGTGAGTGTATATATGAAGTGTTTTAATGGCTCCCAATCCCAATAGTGGAAGGACAAGGGCGGCCTATACGGTGGCTGAAGGGCCCAAATCTTCATCCCCATTGGCACAGCACAAATTTCCGTTGCTGCGCAAGTGATGCACGCGTTGTTTTTGCACAAGCCACCTAGTTTCCATCAGAGAGGCATGCTATCAAGCTTACAGAGAAGTACTGCCCCTCTGGGTGAAAGGTGGCTTCACCAAGGATGGCAGCCATCCTTGGTGAAGCCACCTTTCACCCAGATCAGATAGATCACTCGCGAAATGTAAAACGGTCGCGAACTCAAAACTCGACACGTCGAAACTTGCGAGACTCAACAGAAGTTTAAAAGAAAGAACAGCGATATGCACGAGAGATACGGACCGATACATAAGTGGCGGCGCGCACAACACGTTGAATGACTATCCTGCGCTAACTTGTTTCAACCTGTTTGACAAAATGCGGACCGAAAGATAAGTGGCGGTGTCAAACCGAATTCAGATCTAGAGCAAGTTGCATTCAACGGCTTCGACCGCCAACATGTTTCAACCTGTTCGAGGAAAGAGGGGTGGGGGGGGGGGGAGAGGGTAATGTAGTGAAATGAGTAGTTCGAAACTCAATTCAAACAAAAAGAGAATGTGGCCTTCAAAATGTCATGACATTGCCTAAAATAGACAATGTTCTGCCCCTTGAAGGTAGGCTACAAAATATTCGCCGAAAAATATGGAAAAAGGTGAACTCGGGTAGGAACATTTTATATTCTATGAATTTTTCTGTCAGATCAATGCTTACCTGTCCAAACGGCACGACAAAGCCACTGTTAGGGCTTTTTAACAAATTTGTATTTCAAATCTTTGATGGCCCTGCGCGACCTTTTCCGGTGGTCAAAAAATTCGTCAAAAAAATATTTTTGTGATAGCCACCGGAGCACCAGATTTACTCGTTATGACATTTCGAAAGTCATGTCGTTTTGGCCCACTCTAAAAAAAGGTGTACTCGGTAGGAGTGTTGTGTCCAAGCTACCAAAATGTGATAGGAGTACAGTGGTGTACCCAGAGTATATGCATCTAATTATGGGGATTTTGAAACAGTTTATGCATTTATGGTTTGAAACAAACAAAAATGAACCCTATAATTTGAATGAACATAGAGATAAAATCAACCGTTTCCTGGAAAACATAAGGGTTCCAGATTTTCTTACCAGAATTCCAAGATCTACGGATCACTTTAAGAAATGGAAGGCTAATGAGTTGAGGTCATTTTTACTGTACTTTTCTTTGATTGTTTTATCTGAATTTTTGAGTGAAGAGTATTTGCAGCATTGGATCCTTTTTGTCTGTGCAATTGAGATTTTACTTCGTGATGATATATCTGAGAATGATGTTGACAGGGCTTAGATCATGTTGAGAATATTTGTTCGCAATTTTCCCAGGCTTTACATAAGTGACAATATGACCTAAAACATGCATAATCTTATTCACTTAGCTTTGACTGTGAGGCGGTGGGGGCCTCTCTGGAGTAATTCAGCTTTTAATCTAGAAAGCTATAATGGTTCTCTAGCTAAGTCCATACATGGCACAAAAAACCAGGGAAAAGAATTGATTAGTACTGTGAAATTGTACTGTGCTATTGGAGTTTTAAGGGCTCGTGTGGAGTCTGCAAGGAGTGAAGAACTTGCTTCAAAGCTGGCTGAATTTCGTAACAAAGTAAAACATTATTCGATGAGGTCAAGGGAGAAAGAGTTGCTTTTCTCTGAGTATAAGTTGAAACACGTAACAGTGTACTACAGGGCTGTCATTGGTAAGGAAGTTTACACATCTTCTATTTATGAACGCCAGTTTAAAAGAAATAATTTCACTGTATGTTTTCATAATAAGTTAGGTGCAAAAAAATATGGTGAAATCAAATATTTTATTCAGTGTGATAATCAGAGTCTTAAAATGGCATTGGTTAAACCATTTATTGTTGAACATGCTAAGTTATTTTATCATGAGGCGAGTTCTGAAATTGTTAAGCATGTAGTGCCTATCAAAAACAGTGAAGATGTTGAATTGGTTCCTCTTGATCACATAGTTTGTAAGGTAATTAGGGTTGGGGACTTTGTTTGTCTGCGGCCCAACAAATTTGAAGTCAATTTGTAATTATAAATATACTTCTGTTGTATGTGATGTACTTCCTGCAGTCTTACTTGTTTTATTGTTTCATTTTATTGAGCCTACTGCAATTTGCATTCTAAGCTTTGTTTTATTGCGGACTTCATTAGAACAATCTCATTACCCTTAATCGTGAGAAACTCTGTTCTATGCACGTTAACATGCAGACAAATAAATGGATGAACCTAGTAGGAAATTTTATTATTTTGCTACTTTGCTCGACCCCGTTTCCAATTCCCTGATATATTATACAAGCACTTATTTCAAATATTAATCCTGAATCCACAATTACATGAATAATTTTACAGTTTAAACACATAAGCCAACCTACAGAACTGATGTAGCCGTTCCTGGATGTGTCTTTCCAGTTTGTTGTTTCTCTTATCATTTACTGTTAGATTTATTACTGTTCTTTGCAATTTATATATTGCAAGCTTGTATAGATAAATGTAGCAATGCTAGATCTTGTTGAGCTTTGATCCAAACTTTTCCGAAATCTTTATCTGTCCTTCGAAGGACCAGAGTATTTCTCAGCCTGTCTCGAGCTGAATTGCAGAGACATCTTGTGTAGAACAACTGTAGGATTTAAACTTTCTTACACTACCCCGCCTTGTAAAATTTCCTACTTTATTATAAGTACTTTACTTACAAGCCCTTAATAATTTTAACATGGATAGTTTTCTTGTCATTTCGCCTCTGTGTTTGACAATAAAATGAACCTATTTTTTTTCAGCAGTCCAGAGTTGTAAAATATGTACACTTTCAAGAGACAAAATATGACATGGCACTTAGTGGAATTCACATTCTTATGCCTTGGAATATAATTCCGGACCCAGTTGCCCTGTCAATTGTGTCTATACCCCACGCGCTGCGCGCCACTAGTGCCATTACGCCTGGAGTATCGCCGCGCGCTGAGTGTGGGCTTAGTGTGGGCCACCCAGGCCACTTCTGTTCATTTCTGTTCTGGCGGTTGTGGCATTAAACGACCTGCTGTGTCCTCGGGGGTTCAACTTCGGCTGTTTTCACTTCTAGATGCACAAATCGCCGCCGGGGCCCCGGAGGCTAGAGTTAACATTAGTAAAGGGTTACAGACCAATTGAACTCACGGAGGGGGCTGCCACTCAATTAATCGGATTAACAAGGTACCCGCCCTTGCCCCCAGCACAATTATTTGCCAAAAGCGTGAAAAGTATTAGAGAAAATAAAATTAAACATGACAGCTACCCGACCAAACTGAATGAAATGTTACCACTACTTTGCACGGGGTAGGCACTCGACTCCTTTGTTGGACAAATAAAAATGGTGTTGGAAACTGTTCTTTTCAAAGTCTCCTGTGCCCTCAGCCATCTCAATTTTTTTTGTCAACATTTTAATTTTAAAAAAAGGTCAGTTTTTTTTTCCTTTTTACGGGGGAGGGGGGCGGGGGGGGGGGGGGGGGCGTTCGGTCATTCGGGTCGCCGGGGCCCTTAGGGGGGTAGTTCGAACCTGCATCGCCCGTTTGAAACAACGCGCAAGCGCGGAAGCCCGGATGATGGACATCATGATTGCTTTTGCGTCTCAAAAGCCGAGAATCTTTATTTTCAGGCCAGGGCTGGGCGGCCCGCGTTGAGAATAAAACGGTGCACTGACCGTTACTGTAAAACTGTAATTTTAAAACTGCCCCGTTCCATTACAAAACCTTCAAATATCCTCATAAAATTTAAATAGGTGGTAACGAAACATCCGTCCACAGATTTTTTTTCTCAAATTTGATCTTGATTAAATTTTATAACATACGTTTTAATTTGATGCAGACTTATGTTACTTAATTTCATTAAATAAGGCTCTTATAAGATTTAATATGGTTTCATATGATTCAAGCGTCCTAATGTGAGTTTAATTAGAATTTTATAAACAGTTAATTAGAATTTAATAAAGTTTTTATTAAAGAACATTACAAGGGATCTAACAGGTCCCGGAGGAAAACTGGAGCAATCACATTCTCTATTAGCTTAGAGCACTTGGTGCGGTGGCACCGAACCTTTTCAAGAGGGCTCCCTTTCCCCAGTTCGTGTAACAACTCTCCGAGGTGATCAATGGATTTGACCGAGGCATGCGCCGCTATGAAAACAGCCAACTTCAACTCCGAGAACTTCACCTCGTTGTTGACTTCGACAGTGCCTGTTATTTAAAGCAGGAAATCATTGTTACGTTCGGGAACATGCGATTTTCAGACACACTAAATAATACATGCAGATAAACCGACCATAGTTGTGGAGATCGGGTTGGGTTTTCCTATCATGCGACTTGGCCTTTGAGACATGCTTAGCTGTTGTTGCATGTTTTAGCAAGTCAGTATGGTGTGCTCTCAATGCCTTTTCACACACATTACAATATGCCTCCGGCTGCCCTCTCATCACATTCTCCTCCGTATTCGGAGCGAGCCAT
This sequence comes from Megalurothrips usitatus, assembly GCA_026979955.1. Classification (NCBI taxonomy): domain Eukaryota; kingdom Metazoa; phylum Arthropoda; class Insecta; order Thysanoptera; family Thripidae; genus Megalurothrips; species Megalurothrips usitatus. The sequence continues at coordinate 2,190,463 of CM049593.1, forward strand.
CCTAAACAACACCAAGTGCACAGGTGATAGTATGAATGCGAAAACATTACGTTATTTCCGATAATACAAATACAACAGTAATGAGGTTATGTTCTGCTACTAACCTTTCAGAGAAGGTTCTTTCTCCCTAGACCTTGTATATTTCTTTAAATACTTGCCATATTTCCCCATTCTTATTTCAAACTCATCAAACGCACTACGAAAAGACAAATCGAAATACAACAGCGCTTGCCGCCAGCCACTGCCTCACTCTGCGCAGTCGCAGGCTGCTAACAAAAGACGAACGCGAGCGGTCGAGTGGTGGCGGTGGGGGGGATAAAGTTCAGAAATACCAACCGAAAAAGTCAAATATCGGCAAAACTCGGAGAAATTTCGCCAACTCGGGCAGGCGCAAGAAATAGCCCAATTTGCGACTTTTGAACATAAAAAATAGCCCAATTTGCGACCTGTCGCAAATCGCCATTTTTAGTCGCAAACGGACGACCAAAAATAGCCCAATTTGCGATAAATCGCACAATCTGGCAGCACTGGTCTGCCTGCGTGTCGCTCCCGCTCGGTCGGTGAGGCCGGCCGAGGGGAATCCGCTGACGCGCGTGATTTTGCATCGCGGCTTCGGGAAGGCGCAGCGCGCCAGATTCAAAGCTGCGCGCTTCCCTGACAGCAAGGAAGCTGAACATAGATGTCTTCTTTTCCCATGAAAATCAGCACTATCCACCAGCCCTATCTGTAAGAGGACAGCTACGACCTGGCATCAAGGTTGATTTAGTGAAAATTCTGGAGAACCTTGTTACTGAGAAAAGAGAGCCTTCGCACTGCGGTGGTCTAGTTATTGACGGGGCTTCATTGGTGCATCAAGTACCCCCTCGCGGTGGCACTAAAGTTTTCAGTGAGTACCTGAAAGCTCAGCTTATTCCACACGTTAGGCAGATGGCTTTATCTGTCGGAGCTACCCGCGTACATTTGGTGTGGGATTTGTACTCAGAACGCAGTGTGAAATCAGTGGAACGTGGAAGTCGGGGATCGGGAGTGCAAAGGAAGGATCTGCCAGAAAAAGGTAATTAAACCTTCGAAATTTAATTTACCAGGAAATGAAAATTAACTTTTTCAATGGCCAACATTCCATCTGCGCAGGATCAATACCAAAAGACTGGTCTGATTATTTGAGACATGATTTGATTAAAACTGATTTGTTTAAATATCTAGCCGCTGGCTTTGTCACCGAAACAACTGGTCTCAAAATTGTCACCAATGTCTCAAAAGAAATTAAAACGTCAGGTTTGCCGAGTACCATGTTGCTATCCCGGCACTGCGATGTGATGCAGGAAGCCGATCCTCGGATTATTTCACACCTGCAAGACATGGTAAAAGGAACCAAGTCTGTAATGGTCCGAGCCACGGACACTGATGTTGTCGTGCTTGCTGTGTCCTGTTTCTATGAGCTGGGCGACCAAGGCCTACAGGTACGGAATATATGTTTTCTTAGTTATTTAACTATCAGGGATGTACCACATTGATAATTGTATTCTACAGGAACTTTGGATGAGATATGGCAGCGGGAAAACTATAAGGAACATCTCCGTGACATCTGCCGGATTCTGGACCGGAATGGCAGAGGCTTTGCGTGGCTTTCACGCCTTCACAGGCTGACACGACATCCTACCTGTCGGGCATCGGCAAAACAAAAGCCTGGAAGCTGTGGCAAACACATCCAGAAGCCACAGCGGCGTTCACAGCACTAGGGCAGCCGTCCGAGGCCCTGCCGTCGGACGTGCTCGACGCCTTGGACAGGTTCACCGTCTTGCTGTATGATGTGAATGGAGAAGAAACCTCCGTGAACGGTGTCCGCAGGCGGCTCTACGTCGAGGAAGGTCGGTCTATTTACATGATTCCGCCAACAGCTGCAGCACTGACCCAGCATACTCTGCGTGCTGCGTACTAGGCCGGCCACCTGTGGGGGCAGGCCCTCCATGCAGTGCCGGAACCAAACCCGGACCCGACGTCGTAGGGGTAGGAGATGAGTGTCAATGGGATCAGCCCTTACTGGACTCAGCTTCCACACGTCTGGGCGGCCTGCTGAGAGCTGCACATCTGCAGCTGTAAAACGACATGCGGTACCATGCGCTGTGGCTGCAGGAAACACAATCTGCCGTGCTGCTCCGGATGTTCAGTCTGCCATGGAAAATGCAAGAACAAGTCGACTCCGGAGGGCCCCACAGGAGCGGTCGCTACTAGAATAGAGGAGGAGGAGGCTGAGGAAGCCACTTTTGAGCTTTAATAAACCCTATGATAAAATTTCTTATTGGAGGACATTGAAATTGTTTTACTTTGAAATTACTTTTGCAGATAAAAGTTCGCCGTTGTATTAAATCGGTGGCGTATTTGATATCGGCACGCTCGAATCATACGGAATCGACGCCCATATCGACGTTTTTGGAAAAATTAAAAAATGTTCGAAGTGTTCGAAGTTGAAAAAAATTGTCGAGGCCGCAAGGGCACGGCGACGTCGAGCGCTGTTTCCGACTTAACAGTCGCTTTTATTGAGCATATATCAGGCGGAAACGACATCCATATCGTCGTATGCAACGCATTATAGGTCAGGTGTTCAAAGTGTTCAAAGCTTGAACACTGTACGAACACCGCGGGCGCACCTCTTGAACCCCACTAAAATTCCTGAGCCGAAACAGCTTCCAGAACGATTATTACGGTGAAACACATGCGTCTACTGTTGTCGTTCAAATTTTGCGTGTCCAAAGTGTACGAATTTGAACACGGTTAAGCTGATCTAGGTCTAGAACTGTTTGATTGGGCATCCTGAAGGCCAAGGCACCAAGAGGACACAAAATATCGGGTTTCCGAACGCGTAGGAGTGCTTGGATGGGTCGGAAACACGCAATAAATCACGTTAAAAATAGGGTGTTCGAAAGTTTTCATTACTAGGGCTCCACACGAAAAATCCGAAAAAGTCTCGGACAGATTTTTTCTGTAGGGCTTTAGGAATCGAATGCCGCAAACCGCATCATTTTAACACGATTTGCGGTTTTTTTTTATGGAATATCAGCCGAAGGACCAGGACTATATCTCCTCTTCGCCTTCGTCTTGGCCTGTAGGATTGTCACCATTCTGGGCATCCTCATCAGCTGAGCCTGAAACCGCACTTACAATTAATTATCTATATGTGCAAAATAAGGAAATATGCTGTGAAAAAAGTTAAATAAAACCATTAAACAGGGCAGGGGGCACACAGGACCGACAGGTATGAACTGTCAAAAAGAGTCATAGATGAAACAACCTAATGAGAGTTTCCCTATAATCAAACACACTGAATTGGAACGTGAAATTCTTTGTTGTGCAGCTATAGAGTCGTTTCAATAAAACAAATATTGAACCAACCTGAATTGTTAGTTGATTCATTGTTGGATGATTCAGAATCAGGCTGGGACAACAGCTCAGGCTCAGAATCAGAGTTCCCAGAGAGGTTAACAACCTCAAGCCTCTGACGCTTCTGACGCCTGTAACAAGCTCTCGAAGACGGGCTTTATCAGGTCTGCGCCGTGCTCCATCCATCGTACTGCGTCAATTGACTGACAACAAAACACATTGGAATTTTGAAAAATTATATCAAAACTTATGATATGACCTGGAGCAATATTTCATATATACCTTTGGTGTGTTACAGTACCTTTTAGTTCAAGTTCTCTGAGACTGCACTTTAAACCCGAGAGGGAAAGAAAGTGACTGTTAAACAAAGGTTATGTGTCTGTTACAACAAACATAAAACAAAAATATATCAAATATGTAGGAGATTAATGAAATACAAGAGTGTGATTAAGTTTTAGATTAATTAGATTAATTTTCATCCTACCTAAACACTAGGTATTTGGATGTGAAAGAAGAGCTTGCAGGTGCAGGTGCTGACACAACTGCACAATAACTCTCTTCAGATTATCTTCTAAACTCGACCGCGACAGGAGTGGAGTGACAAAAAATAAACCCGATCAACCAAATAAAATTTTTCTGTAACGTCCAATTCCACATTGAGGCTTCGGCAGACAACTCAAGCAGACCGAAGGGTGGAAGCAGGTGGAACATAACAAACAAGCGACGAGCAGACAAATATCGTACCAACTGTAAGGTGCTAACGGCATGTGGCCTTTCTTTGTGCCACCGCCTTTTTATTCAAACAAATATAAAAAAATTATAAAATAAATTATGGATATATCCATCTTTACTTGTGTTCGATTGCAGTGGAAAAGATTTCGCAGGGCAACAAGTTTTTGGCGGCAGGTTGGCGCTCCCTGCTGCTGTAACTGACAAACCGCCCAGCCCAGCCCAAACCGCCGTGACGCCACCATTTCATTGTCAAGCGTTCGTCCACTCTGAGCCACGCTAGGCTTGTGTTCTGTGCCGAAATTCTGTGGACGCCGTGGCAATCAATCCACTCCAGTTTGATTGTGGTTGTTTATTGGCCTAAAACCGAGCAAGTCAGCCAAGAAGACTAGAGCGTCGTTCGAAAAGATGACCGTTTTCAAGGTGCGCCGACCGTCATTAAATTTGGCAGCAAATACCACAATGCCTTCGTCAGACTTATATCGAGTAAGCCACTGCACATAACGCGCTGGGTGGTTTGTAGCCTGGCCCGAAGTCCTAGCCCAAGCTGCATTGTGCATACGTTTAGCCCAGAGACTCATTTAGTTATTCTAGAGGAAACTAGCCGTTTTCCTTTTTTATCGGTCTTTGGCGGTTCCGATTAGATTGTGGGACTGTTATAGACGTTATCTCTGATGCCGCATTTAAGAAGCGAATTTTGAACCGGCACATGGTCGTGTGCCCGAGTCGGAGGGAATACCCAACTTCCCATATTTATTTTAGTTTCTTAGTACATTTGTTTGGTCTGTGGCTATCAGTAGTATGATTTTATCCATATTATTCAAAATTTGAAGCGGCGTTGAGTAAAATTAGTTGCCCTAAACCGCTAAAGTCGAAGGAAGTTAACGCAAAACTGTAACACCAGGTAGGCGGTGCTGGGAAGGGGTTAGAGGCAGCATCCCATAGACCCTCTCTTGCATCCCCCGCGGCCTATGTTCTTGTTTTGCTTCTTCCACTGACCTCAGCAGAATGGTTGTTTTTTCTTCCATTCTCATCTATTTATTCTCTTTTCCTCAAAGTGATCCGCTGAAGTTGCAAGAGATGGAGGATCATGTGGCCAAAGAAATTGAAAAGGCCATTGCCAAAAGAGAACAGGAGGCATCAAATTCCACTTCTGGTAGGAAGACTCGAGCTCAGAAGAAAACCTCTTGTGCACCTGGAACTGCTTCTGCAAACCAAGTTGCTTCAGCACTAGGCAAGCGCCTCCAACCTACTCAACAGGCCGTGAAGAGTTGGCTGATGCCAAAAAAGCAGCCAACAAACTGCAACATGCAGCCCAGGTACAGTGAGCTGATTTCTAGTGAATTTAATTCCTATATGGAAACTTAATCCTGTGCAAGCATTTGAATGCGCTTCAATGAGTTATTTGGAAGTGTTCTCCATCCAATTAATGTCCCATTTTTCTCTTCTTTCTGAACAGGACGTTGTTGACAGGACTGCCCTAGGCGGAGGCAGAAAACGCTTGTTTGAATCAGGATGCTCCAATGATGAAGAATCAGCTAGTGATGATAGTAACGATACAGATGTTATAGATGGTTTGAGTGATGAGGAGCAGCCTTGTGCCTCCACGAACGATGCCTGCTGTGAGCATTGCAAAATGTTGAGAAAAGCATGTAAGTGTAAAATGTAAGTGAAACAGTGCTTCAGCATGGCAGAACTAAATTTATTATATTTTCTTTTAGCAGACTCCCAATCTGGAACCTTGTTTGTCAAGGCCTTGGCTACATTTGGATCTTCATCTGCTTCAGCTGGGGTCCTATATGCTGATCTCTTACCTATTCCAGAAAATGTGCCAAAGGTTAGTGCCCGACTTTTCTTTCTCACATTCCTTCTCTCCTGTTATGCACTTTTTTTCTTTGTTTGCCTAGTGTGAACTGTCTGGAGGCTCTAACGTCTACATAAAGGGCACAGACAAAAATGCAATCAAATCAGATGGGGAATGAGACCTCTCCAAAATGCTTATTGCCCTGTTTGGACGGGAAACATTAGAAGCGAACAGCGTGACAGCTATGGGTTCAAAAGCAGGGTCACTGGGTATCCAGAGTCATGTCAGGGATGCACTTAGAGGTGATTTCTAAAATGTTATGTCCTCACATATTAATGTTAAATTTGAAAATGTATTTATTTCATTTTCTTTCTTTTCCAGCTTTTGTGAACAGAAACAAAAGCGATGCATATGAATCTCTCACGGTAGCCAAATTCAACAGAGTCATCAACAGAAAGAAAAGTCAGTTGCAAAAGATGCATCCCAAGAAGCAGCCCAAGAAAATCAAGGCACCACTTTTAAAAGCCAGGACACCAGTGAAAGAAACCCAGTCAACCTCTAAAGATGCCCTGTCGCCAGTGAAGACACCAATGAAGTCACCAGCTGTGGTCAGGACTCCTGCGAAGTCACCAGCTAAGGTCAATGGGAGGAGCGTTCATAGAAGTCCTTTTAAACCATATGAACCAAGTTGGTCAGTAGAGCCAATGTCTGGCACTACACTCAGAGGTTTAGTGAGATCATTACCTTAATTCTTTCCCTTTATTGACTAGGGTTGCCAACTTCTATGAATCTATATTACAGGAAACCCTGGCAGCCTTACTGCAGGTGCCCATACACCTCCCAGTGAGAAGTCCTCTGAGTTCAGGCGTTTCCCTTCTCAAGGTAATTTCTTTTCTTTCTCTTAATTGTGGTATGGTCGTTTTTTAAAGGAGGAGCATGTAGAGAATGTGTTTTGTATTGTAATTACGCAAATATTATTAAACTTGCCATGTTCCTAACAGGTACTGGTATTTTTATTATACAATAATATTATACAAAAACACACAATACTTTATGTCTTTGTTTTAGCTCCTGTTCAAGATTATCCTTATCCGTCTTACTACATCGAATATCAAAATAGCCCAAACTTTTCCAACTACAACTACTCTAACTATGCGGCAGAGGGTTTGTTTTAAAATGTTCATGTTTCTAAGTAAATTACTCACAGTTGAACACTGACCAAAATTTTGCTCTGTTTCCAGGGCAAAATCACAATGGACAGCATACCGTGTTAAATTTATAAATTTCTTTCGAAGAGTGTGCTGTACCCATTCAATGTTTTTTGTTTTTTCCTCTTGAAGGAAACTTTCTTGTACTTCTTTGGACTTCCTTATGAAGAGTGTGCCTTACTCATTCAATTTGTTTGTCTTTTCCCTCTTCAAGGAAACTTTTTCTTGTAAATTTCTTATGATGGGTGTGCTGTACCCATTCAATGTTTTTTGTTTTTTCCTCTTGAAGGAAACTTTCTTGTACTTCTTTGGACTTCCTTATGTAGAGTGTGCCTTACTCATTCAATTTGTTTGTCTTTTCCCTCTTCAAGGAAACTTTTTCTTGTAAATTTCTTATGATGGGTGTGCTGTGCCCATTCAATGTTTTTTGTTTTTTCCTCTTTAAGGAAACTTTCTTGTACTACTTTGGACTTTCTCATGAAGGATGTGCCTTACGATTTGTTTATTTTTTTCCCTCTTCAGGGAAACTTTTTCTTGTAAATTTCTTATAAAGGGTGCGCTGTACCCATTTGATTTGTGTTCTTTTCCTCTTCAAGGAAGCTTTTTCTTGTTGTATCATGTTCTATATTTTTACTACTAAAGTAAAAGATTTCTACCTTTGTGTCACATCTATTTTTGCACTACTTTTCGTGCTCCTGCTCCCCTCCCCCAGGTGCCGGGGGCAACGGTAGGCAACCCGCACAAGCTTAACCCGGGCTAGGGCGCTTTTAGTGCGCATCTCGCCCCAGGGACTGGTGCGCTTCTGGCGCCCATGGGCCTGAAAGCGTGTCAGTCCACGCGCTGCCAGGGGGACCGCGAGCGTTCTAGTCCAGCTGGGACTGGGGCACTTTTGAGGGCGTTTTTTCCTGGATTTTGTCCAGTTTGCGGACTAGTCTCCGTGGCGGTTGGGGACTGAAGGCCTACCGTAACAGAGGGACTGTTCGCGGACTCTTTTGGCACTAAAAGAGTACTCCGGTTAATTGTACGGGCAGTCATTGGCAACCATTTTTCATCAACATTTTTATTTACATCAATGTGTATAATTTTAGAATTGTGTCTAAATGTCATTACCAGAATAGTCATATGCCGACAGGAAGGGAAAATGCCACATTTTCATCGGTAATTAGGTTGACTTTAACATATCATTTTGTTCTTTGATTTTCGCAACATTCTTTTGTTTGGTCAGATATATAGCTTAACGAAATAGTACGATCAAAGAACAAAAGAGTGGCTACAGAGCCACAAAAACAACCTCACTTTCATTCGCCTATCCATTTCATTTTCCTTCCAATAACTAAAACAACGCTGTTACCCTGACCCATTCGTGTAAATGTTGCGTCGTTGTAAATCTCGGGCTGTTCTGCCGGGCATACCTGTGCTCGGACTGTGAACTCCTTGGTTTACAACAATGCAACATTTACACTCGCGTGATAGTTAATCACGCCCCGCGCCGGCTGCGACGGGTTGTGGGGTCAGGGTTTCTGGCTCCTTAGACGTACACACACTGAGCATCGGTAATGTTTCACTCTAGTGAAATGATCGCTGTGGCTCACGGCCACAGCGGTCACGACGCGTAAGGGTATGCATTTCCTCTGCGCGGTGCGTGCGCGAGCTGTAATTTCCTTGGATCAGACGCCGTTATTCAGCAGGTAGTTTTGGGCGAATGATGGACCTGGGAAAGTACACTTCAGCGTTTAGGAAGTCAGAACAGAGGGCTGGGCAGCCGGCGGGTGGGGGCTTGCGTCCGATACCTGACCGTTGGAGGCAAGGCCCCCGCACACGTTTTTTAACTTTTTTAAAACTTTTTTTTAGAAAAATTTTAAAATTTATCATTTATTAATCAGTCACCTCATCTCATCGGCGCAATACGCTCTGCGACGTCCTCGTCGCTTGCGCTGGAAACGGTCAAGGTAATGGCTATGCATTGTTAATGAGCATTTCAAAACTAGTGGAAAAAGTATACATGCAAGCATTCCTGTTACCTTGGCCGGTTAACAGCAGAGCACACCGTCGGAACCGGCATTGCAATCGGTAAAGAGAAAATAAATACGAAAATGAAAATGAAACGCAATTTTACTGAAGGGAGGGGAACACCAGAGTACCACAATCACCGGTCTGGAGACTCCTCAACAAGAGGCACCAAACGCCGTCCTCGAGCGCCCGCCAGCTGATCGGTGGAATATCTCGGCAACCAAGCGACCTACCAAAATGCGGTTTGCGGCATTGGCTAAGGTAAGGAGTGCAGGTACTGTAAAAATTGCCAGCGACACGGATCTCACACTCAAAAAAGGCAGTTCTCAAACCGAGCCCAGAACTTCACTCGGTTTAGTGTTCTCGGAATATGTACTCGCAGCGAAAACATTTCGTTCTCGGGGTAAGCGAGAGCATTCGCTCTCGTATCAAGCGACGCGTGGTATCGGCTCCGCTCGGCCCGACTCGGCTCCGCTCTGCTCGGCTCGGCACGGCAGCCCCGACGGAGCGGATCGAGCCGGCATCTGCAGCGGCCGGCAGATGGGCCTGTCAACTCGCCGCGCGGTATGTGCTGTGTTGTTGCGCCTGCGTCGTTCAAGTCCTCCGACATGTCTGCTCCGGAACGCCTGGACGAACTGTTAGCAGAATATGGCTTGGAGCATCTTCGGGACAAGTGTCGTGGTGAGTTGTGTCGATCCGACTAAATTGCGTGCTGTGCGCTCTATTCGCAATTGCGTCCCAGCGAGGTTCACCGGTGCATTTTATTGTCTGCCAGCCCAGAAGTTCACGTTGCGCGCCGTACTGGCCCTCGAAGAAGCGGATCTGTCACTAATAACAGAATTTCCGGGTAAAAATTTTTACTGCGGTCGCTTATTTGCGACAACTCAAAGGTTATTTCGTCAGGCATTAATGAATGTCATCGTGGGAGTTGGTGACGTTTTAACGGTTTGTTTATATCGCGTCTTGGCAGAACGCTGCGAGCAGCGCCAGCCGGGGCCCGGCCGGAGGCAGCGGTTGCAGCAGCGGTGGCAACAGTAGTGCCAGCGGTGCCAGTAGCAGCAGCGGTAGCTGCGGCAGTCGCAGCAGCGGTGCCAGTAGCAGCAGCGGTGGCAGTAGCGGCAGCACGAACCCTGGTAACGACCACAACAACAACGGCGGTGCTGCACCTGTAAGTGTTTCGCTCTTCGACTCCTAATGGGCGTGAAGTGCTTTCACAGAGAAGCCCAGAACCAAAGTATTGTTTTGTTGTTCTTTGTCACGGCCTTATTGGAGTAATGTTCTCAGATAAAATGCTGAAAGCGAAGCTAGAAACCTGCCTTAGTCGGAAGAAATGACACACGAGTGCATTTGATACAATGCGACATTCTGTCCCCATTTTCATGCTAACATAACCTCATCTGAATGCAGGTCGGCGGCCCCAAGAGGAGAAAGCCTCTGATACCACCCGTTGCTGCAAAGCTGCAACGGGTTGATGAGGCAACTAAACTTCATGAGTTGGTAAGACAAACATTTTTGTGTCAATCAGATTTAGCTGTAAATTCTGGGCTTTTGATTTCATACCTACTCTGTGTATTGTGTTGCAGGATTTGGAACTATAAAGCAGTGATCAGTCGGGTGGTCAACATATTCTGGAGGGGTACAGGAAGAGTGTTACACTGTTCAATGAAAGAGACGAAGACGATGATGATAATGCATTACCACCTGTATTGTCAGAATCACAACGGGACAAAATCGCAGAAATCATAGTAAAGTACTTGTTGGCATTAAACAACAAACCAAACCACAAACTTCTGCCAGTGGTGACTGCCAAGATCATTGAACTTTTCCCGTGTGAGACAGAAGTAAGTTCTTTGAGAAATTTCTTTCTGAAATGTATGTTTATAGTTCTCTGTTTGTATGCTTTGTAATGTGTAATTACTGTTTAGGAAACTTACTACAGGGTGTAAATGTTCATATCTGCATTACTTCGGGAGCGTATAGGGGGCACCTAGACGAGTAATTTGATATAGGACACTTGGGGTCGCAAATCAAAATTACGACCGCTACAGCGAAATACAATTTGTGGACTGAGCGCCGGAAAGGAGGCAACCCATCTGGCAAAGGCGGTTGGCGTGGCGGAGCGTAGCGCAGCGTGCCGAGAGCCACGGGCCAGAGACAGAGACCGTCAGTGGGCGGGTCTATCGGGTCGCCGCGCTGAGTGTGCGAGAGAGCGCGCATGCTGTCGGGTCGAGCGCCGTGCCGTGCCGTTGCGCTGGCTGTGCGCTGCCCGGCTGGTGGGCGAGCGAAGACCCGGCCGGGCCGCAGCGACACAGAGCACACTTCGCTATGATTTCTGTTTACAATTTAAAGTTGAAGGCACATTGCGTCGCACTTTTACCCTCAGCGCCGTACTGATAGGCAACTCTTCTTGCATCTCCCGCCCGCCACTCACAGGCCAGGCCCACGGGTCTGTCGACGCGTTAGCTTCTCGCTCGGCCCGACCCGACCCGACCCGACCCGTACGGTGGCAACGGGTCGGGTTAGCCGGCCGGGCCGGCCGGGTCCGGGTCGATGGTCGGCTCGCCAGACCCGCCCTGCTCTCGGCACGCTGCGCTACGCTCCGCCACGCCACGCGGTGACCGCCTTGCCAGATGGGTTGCCTCCTTTCCGGCGCTCAGTCCACAAATTGTATTTCGCTGTAGCGGTCGTAATTTTGATTTGCGACCCCAAGTGTCCTATATCAAAATACTCGTCTAGGTGCCCCCTATACGGTCCCGAAGTAATGCAGATATGAACATTTACACCCTGTATATTGCTCCCAAATCTGAGAGCCCTACCCAAGACCATCCCAAGGGAAAGTTACCCAACCAGATAAGAAATAAAAAGCAGCGGCGAAGGGTTTTGGCAACTTTTGACTCATCACTGACTCCGTCCTCTTCTACTTCCACGAGTCAGAAAAGCACAATCACTGGTCTCCATCAAGTTCTTCAGACACGCGAGTATCAGTGTGATGCTTGGGGGGTATCAGTTTAGTGATTGTGAAGTTAGTACATGTTGTAATAATTTTGTCTATTTCTAGCTGTGACAGAGCAGATGCAAACAGCCTCTAGATGGCTTGTGAATGGGAGGACGCCATGGCCTCTTCTTATTGAGAAGTGGGTGCTTACAGCCCCTATCCGGTTTCGATCTATATTCCAGAGCGGAGACGAAACATTTATTAACACCTACATCAACGAGTGGCCCGTCCTGGCTCACAGATCTGGATATGAGTTGGTGAGTTGGATAGTTACGCTGTTTTATATTTGTCAAGATTTTTAATTGATTTGATTGATTTTTCAAGTCAAGAGTTTTGATTTTATCTTGATGTCATACTTCAGGTTCTGGAAGATTTCAAGCTCCTACAGGAGAATGCTGCACCGAAGTTGCTGGAGAATTGAGATTTGTTCGTTCAAAAAACTTTCAGCATTGCATCACGTGATGTGAAAGACAAGTGTATGAAGCGTACAGTGCTGGAGGCAATGAAAATTCCCCAAACACCTGTCAACCAGAGTGAGTTTAACTGTTTGTTTTTTTGCATTCTCCTTCTTAATAACTGCAATCTTTAATGTTTGGTTTTCATTTGGCAGATAAACTTGTTAGTGTGATTTTAAATGTCTTGCCATATATCAGGCCGAATCGCTTCTATGTTGTAGGCAGCAAGCAAGTGAAAGCCACATTTGATGTGGTTTTGAATAGTTATTTGCTTACTGTTGAGGTAAATATATGTTGCAATCATACTGTACTTATTTCATATGGCTGATTCCATTACGGGTCACCCAGGTTTTCCAAAAGAAAAATTTGTAGACAAATGCATAACTCTATGCATGTGAAGTAGGTGTGTGCAACTCGTTGACTGTTTTTTGGTTATTTTTTTACAGAAAGAAACTGACATTAAATCTGCCATTCAATTCAGACGAACCAAGCTGAACTCTCACTCTGGGGGAGGACAACCTCTCATCGTGATTGTGGGCACTGAGCAAAAGATCAGTCCAGTCCATGTTTCTGTTGCAACTCTGAGGTACAGGGTGGAGAGTCTTGTTGAGGCTGTGGATCTCTTTTTCAAATCTTTTCATGTGTTTCACATTCCATACCCTGTTGAATCTAGACATATCTTAACTGTTCTTCAGAGATCCATCTATAGTTTTAATACAGAATGGGACACTGACATCGCACATAGCTGGATCAAAGCTTGCAGCTGTTAAGTTTAGTTTTCTAAAGTGTTTATCTGTCCCTGGGTTTCTTTGTATTCCCTTCAAAGCATTTGCGCATTTTGTATATTTTGGTCTGGAGTTTTTCTAATATTATCTGCTTTGTTAAAGTCGGCATTAAAATTTATTTAAAATGTTTGTGTGCTCTATTTGTGAGGGTGCACTTCGGTCCATTGTTGTTCATCATTTGATTTTTTTTCATCAGTGCCTACAGAGTGACCATTTTCTCTGTTATTACTGTCGAAAGTCCATGTATTCAATTGTTGCCTTGAAAAGACATCTAGGGAAGCATCATGCTCAGGGTGGCTTGCCCCCAGTGATTCATGAAATGGAAGTTGTTCAAGCGAACGCTCCAGCTGCTGCACGGATTGGCGAGCAAATTTTAGATGATAATCATGGTGATTTTGGCATTCATGATGATGCTAATTCTCGATTTTCACTTCATCACTTTGTTAGTGACCTGTACAGTAGTGTTCAGCTTTATGTGGCACAGCTGTATTCTATTCCAAATGTAAACCGCCAGCTTGTACATGATATAGTGAATGCGACAGCTGACTTGATATCTAGTTGCGTTTCTAATTTAAAGGATAATGTTTTTCATTTTGTCTCATCTTTTGAAGATGTACCTCCTGATTATGCTGATGAAGTTTCTAAACTTGAGAATATGTTCAGCACTTTGCAGAATCCGTTTGAATTTATGGACTCAGAACACAACGATTTAGGTCTCTCTCCCAGAGCGGGCATTTTATTGCTCCTGAACGGTTTGAGATGGGTCATGTAGATTCTTATAAGATATCAGCTGATGGTATAATGGAGTTAATTCAAAAACCGGTTTATGGTCAGATGGTACCCCTGCGACATGTGTTCAAATCATTTTTAGAGATACCTGGTATGTTAACTGTTATTCGTGATTATTTGAATTCTTTAGACGACAGTAAAGTAGCAAATAATGTTCAAGGTGATCTGTGGAAGGAGCTTCGTTCCTCATTTGATAATGAGGGAAAGTTTGTTCTCCCTCTTCATTTAGAGTTTGATGACTATACAGAACACTCTTTGGGAGCCTTGTATGCCACTATTCCATGTCTGCCTCCTCAAATTCAGTCTTCTCTTGATAATATATTTTTGTTCACTTCATTTGAATCCAAGTTTAGAAAGCTTTTTGGGAATCGGATGGCATTTCTATGTTCAATTAAAGAAGTAGAGTTTCTTGAGAAGGATGGCATTAGTGTTAATTATGGTGATGAACAGATTCAAGTGTATTTTTGTTGTGCATTGATTATTGCGGACAACTTAGGGTTTAATTCCATTCTGGGTTTTGTAGAAGGTTTTCGTGGCAATTTTTATTGTAGAATATGCAAGCTTCATCGTACTGTGATGGAGCACCACTGTCGTCCTGTTCCTATTCCTCGCATGAGGACTGAAGTTAATTACGCTGAGGATTTGGAAGTTGGCGATTGTTCTTTGACTGGTATTAATGAACAATGCGTTTGGAATGAAATGCCCAGTTTTTACTGTGTGAAAATTGTTCATTGTGATGCAATGCATGACATATGTGAGGGTATGTTGAAATATGACTTATGTCAAGTTTTATTTAATCTGGTTTCTGTTAGAGGATACTTTTCTATTGAGTTATTAATTGACAGACTTCAGGGATTTGATTATGGACCTAATGAGGTGGGGAATAAGCCTCCAACTTGTAAATTAAGTTTGAATTGTTTGGAAAAGTGTTCTTGGAACCTGTCTTCTTCAGAAATGTTATGTCTATCCCGTTATCTAGGGGAAATTGTCGGTGACTTAGTACCAGACACTAATAGAGTGTGGAAGCTGTATGTTCTTGTCCGAGAAATTGTTGAAATTTTATCTGCACCTTATTTTAAAAAGGGGTTGGATGTTTACTTGCAGACTCTTATTGAAGAGCACCGTGAAATGTACATTGTATTATTTGGTTCTTTAAAGCCAAAACATCATTTAATCTTACGCTACCCTGAAATTTTAAGAAGAAATGGTCCTTTCTTTGCAATTTCTTCTCTTATGTGTGAAAGGAATCATCGTAAGGGAAAATTATATACTAAAGTGTGCAACTGTCGAGTAAACTTTGCCCATTCTGTCGCTGTCAAATCTCAGCTTGCGTTGTGTGAACGTTTGATGCATCCAGACAGTTTTACAAGGTAGACGTACGCCAGACCGCGTCGTGACGTAACAGGCTTCGCGCATCGCGAATCACTGTTCCCCCACTCCACGCCTGGCGCACGCCTACCTTGGCCTGCCGGCGGCTGTCACCTGACAGGTAGGACCCTGCGGGGCCAGTCAGAAGGACGCCCTCCGGGCGTCACTTTCCCCTTACGGCCGCAACCAGGCTCATGTTCTGGCTTCCGAACGTATCTTAGGTCATCCTTTCCTTGTCAATGCCACTCGAACAGTTTAACCTACCCTTACCTGCCTGCACCTAACATACCCAGGCCTCCACTAACCTAACCGAGCGTAACCCACTCGAGTCACTGACCCGCCCTTCCCTGACAGGCGCACGGCGCATACTGACTTCACCCAACCGGCGGATTTTAAATTTTAGACCACTTGCGAAAACTGTCTAAGAAACCGCTTGGGCTGCGGTGCCCCTGAGGAGAGGTTGACTTTGTTATGATGCAAGAAAGATGTGGTCCAAATTTGAGCTTTCTACGTCTAACCGTTCTCGAGAAATCACGCGGACAAACAGACAGACAAAACATTTTTGACCCAGTCGGTCCAGGGCTTCGCTATCGCTCAGCCAACAAACCGTTTAAAAACTTATGGAGTGTCCAATGTTCGGATTGATTCGATTGCAAACTATAATTCTGTGGTTGCATCTCTGCCTTTACATATGCCTGGCGATATAGTTTCTTTAGCTAAGAGTGTTCAAATTTATGGAACTCTGTATTGCATTGATTCAATACTTGTTGTTAAAGTAGGGGACTGGTTGCCTACAATTGGAAAAATTGTAAATATTATTGTGAAAGATTGTGAGACTGTTATTTTTGTTACTCGGATTCTTTGTACCTTATCATATGTCAAGCACATATGTGCTTTTGAAGTTGTGCCCACGAATGAGTATCTTGCTTTATGTCAAGATAATATAATCAGTTATGCTCCTTTGTGGGAACGTAGGTTTTCTTGTAAAAGTGTTGTGTCCATAAAACAATCGTTGTAAAAGTGACATTAAAAAATTGCTACATACAAACGAAATCATTCACTTCCTACTTTTTTGTTCCTTTTGTGTGCATGCCTCGGTTTATCATTTTAACCGCATTAAAGTAAATCGCATGATCAAGCAGTTCTGAGAGAGCATAAGGCCAAATAGAAATTGCTATAAGAGGTTTTCTCTTGCGCTTCCAGCGTTCCAAAGTAAGGCTCGTCAAAAACCATTTTGGGATAAATTCTTAGGTTGTCGGTAGAACCTTAGAAGTTTCAGTCGGGAACAATATTGCTCTCAACATTGTCCAGTACACGATCTCGACTGCGACCAAGCCGTTTCTGTCGCGCATGCGAGTAAAAAATGTGCCTAGACCAGAACATGTGAAAATTTGAGTGCAGATAAGTCTGGAGAAAAGTGCAATAATCTCGAACCGAGAAAATCCGTCGAGAACATTGGTGAAGTCGAGTGCGCAAAAGCATCGAACGTTCCCGCCAATTTCCGAGAACATTTGGAACTCGAAGCAATACTAAACTGTACTGGACCGAGTCGAGCGCCAATTGTACTTGTATCGAGAACATTGTTCTCGTTCCAAGAACCGCTTTTTCTGAGTGCAAAACCCTGGACCCCGTGCTCGTGAGCCGACTTCAATCTTTCGAACGGAATGGCCCAGCGACATGCGGTTTTCGGCATTGCACTTTGCCGAGGCCGGCAATGTAAATCATGACCACGACGCCTACCGGTCTCGAGACCCGGCGCCCCGTCCTCGAGAGCAATGCGGGGCGCTGGGATCGGATTTGCGGCGGCGGGCAGAAGAGTGCTTCTCGCAAAACCACGCTCGTTTACAGCTCTTCTATCGCTGCAAACGCATCTTCTATCTGAAACGCATCGCTTACTTGGTTCTCGAGTTACTCTCGAGGACGGGGCGCGTGGCCTCGAGAGCGGTAGGCGTGGTGCATCGCCGCGGCCCGCAAAGTCCAACGTCGAAAACCGCAAGTCAGTACCTCATACCGTTCGAAATAGAGAAGTTGGCTCTCGAGCACGGGGTGCGTGGTCTGGGAGTGGGGTGCCCTTCTTTTCCTTTGCCGCGGCCCGTCAATGTCGAAAACCGCACGACGCTACGCCGTACCGTCTAAAAGATGGAAAGTGGCTCTCGAGGACGGGGTGCGTGGTCTCGAGCCCGGTGTCATTGCTAAACGATCGGAATGATGGCCGAACCGCTGTGATGGCCTGCGCTGCAAACCGCACCTCTTTAGGTGGCTCGGTTCTCCAGATATTCCTAAAAGTTTGCTTCAAATGGACGCCATCTTGATCTCGAGCACGGGGGAGCGCGGAGGGGGTTACTATACACGTGCCTGTACTCCTTTTCCCATTTCACTGAGGGTCGGTTCTGTAGAAAATTTTGATAGGAACCACCGTTTAGCCGTGATAGGGGAAAGTAGAGGGCCGCGCCTCCGCAGTCCATCTTTTAAATCAATTTTTTTTTAAAGTTAATATCAATTGTAAAAATTATCTAAGTAACTACAAGAGCTACGGTAACCCAAATGTGAAGTTGACTCCGGTATGCTAGTAGGAAGATGTGGTCCAAGTTTCAGCCTTCTACAACTGACCGTTCTCGAGAAATCGCGCGGACAGACATACATACTGTTGTGATGTGAGATTCTGGCATCACGACGTTACAAGTAAACTCTAGTTGCAAGCAAGCAGAAGCAGAAGAGTCGCGCCGCGCGTCGTCTGCCTCGGCGCCTTGTGACGGCTGGCCGCGTACGGACAGTTTCCCCTGGAGCTGCCCTCTAGCGGCGGCGGAGCGAGCTAGGCTTGGAAGCGCGCGCCGCGCATGAACTGGCCGCACGGCTGCCGCTGTGCCGCTCCCGGCGGCTCCCCCCCCTCCGCGCCCGGCCCGAGCGCGGCCCGCCGGCGGAGGACCCTGGACGCGGCTCGGCGCGACGCGGCTCGGCATTACAGCGCTTGCGTTGCATCGTGTCGGACGTCTCTGCACTTAGGTGTCAGCAGTCCGGTTACGCAGTTTCGTTATCTCTCTCTCTCTCTCTCTGGCCAAGACGCTTGGCGGAGAACTCAGTTTACGCTACCTTGCATTGGATTGCAATAAATATTCCAATTTTTCTAACACCAACTGCTTCCTTATCCCTCCTGAACCAAGCACGCTAGGACTAAACCGACCGATGCCGGGGTTTACAACACTGGTGGCAGCGGTTGACGGAGGAGGAGAGGAAGAGCGTTGGGACGCTTGGCGCGCAGCCACTGCCGCCAAGCCGGAGCACATACCCACTCACCTAACACAGGGCAGCAATCTGCTAGCTAAGGGGAACACGCGGGTACTTGTCTCGAGTAAAAACTCAGCTTTCTAGGGATTTTAACGAAAGACGCTTCTCGTCACTTCTCGTCGCGTCACATCACAACAATACAGACAGACAGACAAAACATTTCGGAGCTTGTCGGTCCAGGGCTTCGCTATCGCTCAGCGAACGAGCTTTCAAATGCGCGCGGAGCGCGCATGAGAGATCGAGTTAAAATAATACATTGGGATGAAAATTTAAAAAGCCCCAGAAGGAGGTGGCCGTTAGATAGAAATGTTTTGTCAGGGATGGCGCACCCAGATTTTTGAACAAAATTTAAAGCAATGCCGGGCATCGATAAAGGAGATGAGGTCATTGAAATAAATAGAAAGGTGAGATGATTAATTTTGAGATAAGAAAAAGGCGGATCCGGGAGCGGGGCGCGCGCGTCCTATTGGACCTCTAGGACCCATGCACCCCTAAACCGTTCCTACATAAGAGGAGGGGAGGGGGGTATGTGAGAGAAGCCAATAGGACAGGTGCTCCACGACCATTGGAAATTATAACAGACCCAACAACTCACACTTTGTGAATAATTTGGGGTTAGCCAGGGCATCCCTAGGGGATCATTTTTTACCGATGAACTCGTGGGCGCAAACGTCTAAAGACGCAGATAATTAGTATTTTGAAATCAGCGTTCGCGCCTGCGAGTGAGGCAACCCAGTACGAGCGCCCGTGCAGTAGGCTGCCTATCTCACCGGCGCGGTTGCCGCCGGAGCGCGCCGCACGCTCAGCAGACGACACCTTGCTGTCCGCTTGCGCTGCCTTCGCTGGTAGCAGACGACACCCTGTCACCACGCGCGCTGGGAGGTAGGCCACTCTAGCGGTGGCGGCGGCATGTTGGCTGCCTATCTCCTAGGCGCACGGGCACCTCCCGCGCTCTGCGAGCCGGCCGCCTGCGTGCGGCCGAGGGGTGGTTCCGCCCGCCGCCGAGAGATGGCGAGCGGGCGGAAAAGCAGTCTCGCTTTGCCCGCGGGCGAAGCGACCCGCCGCCAACACCTCATCCGTCAAATGGCAATAAAGACACACTGTTTCCTACTGGTTGTGTGCGACTCGACTTCCCTGTCCACCCCCAGTTCGAACTCTCAATTTTCTCGTGGAGGCGGTCGGCGCCCCCGAGGTCCTTCGTGGAGGCGATCTCGCCCCCCGAAGGTGTCGCTGCGGCCGATCAGGCCCCCGACTGCCCGTGGAGGCGCGCGTCGCCCCCGGGCCGTGCCCGTGCACACGCGTCGCGACCACCGTGGTCCCCCCCCCCCCCCCCCCCCCCCCCCCCCCGTACACGTGAGTACCCGCGCCGCGGAAGAGGACGAGAGACCAGGGAGCCGTCCCGGGCCAACCCCATGCCGTCGGCTCCGCGCCGTCGTCCCAACCATAGGCACCGACGCTGCGGACGGCGGTTCCGGGCCCAGCAGCCGTTTGCCGTGCCTCCCGTCCAGCGGGACCCACTGGGCCTCTTCGCGGACGCCCCGGAGGCCGCGGTACCGTCCCCGCCGGCCCCCGAACAGCCTGCTAGTTCCCGGTCGACGTGGCCGGCGGCCCTAGTTCCCGTGGACGCCAGCCCCTCCCCGTACCGCGAGGAGTACGACCCGGCAGCGCCGTCGCACGCCCCCGCAGACTCCCGCGCGCTGCCAGCTCCCCGCGTCGTCACCGAGGAGGTGCTGGTAGAGCTCCGTGGCCGGTATCCTCCTCGGGATTTTCCGGCCATCATCCCGCTGGAGGCGCGGCCCCGTCCGCCAACCTTGTGGGTATCCATCGACCTGAGTCGTGTGGCTGGGGTGCACTTCGGCCGCAAGGACTCCATCCGGGCCCTGGGCCCCGTTAGGCCCCAGGTGGCGACCGTGACCGGTCCTAGAGTAACCAGCCCCTAGGCACACGCGGTTACAACCCCTGCTGCGGTGACAGCTGGGCGGCACTTGCCGGCGTCGATCAGCAGGCTGGGAGACCGCCGCGGGGGCCACACGCGCATTGCACAGCCGCATTGCTTCAAATTTTTCGATATTTTTCTCTGAATGTAAAACGTTAAAATGTGTACTTGAAAAATATTTGAGACAGATGTGGTATAAAGCGGTTTTCATGGGTGTATGAAGTAGATTCGAATTTCATAGAAATTATAAAGAAGGCTTCATAAGGTATCGCGGTTTTCATATATTTTATGCACTGTAGGAGAAGTATTATGCACCAGTGTTGCGTTGAGCCGGCGGTGCGGTAGCGACCAACAGTTCTGTTGCGTTCGACATTTGGACTCCACGTCAAAGTCCTGGCCAGGCAGTGAGAGCATTGAGAGACACGCACACGCGTTTTCGCGAGTAATTTGACAATTGAAATCCACGTCTAACAAGGCGAATGCACAAAGTGCAAAATTTCAGAATCTGGTGAAACTGTTTCGTCAATCCTTTGCCTATGCAGGGGGCGGAGGGAGGGAAGCGTAAAATATGGCGTTCCCGACCTCTGCCCCCTATAGCGCCAAACAGGTTCTTTTTGCTTCTATTTTGCTTCTATATGAGATACTATTAGAAAACTCCAAAAATTCCGATAGAAATACGAGGTTTATGAGGTTTGGGCGATGCAGGTGTGCGTCACCTGTTTAGGGCGATGGACTTCTCATCACTCCATTAGGGAAATGAACCTCGCCTGAAAAGGGAAACGTCCCTCAAACATCGCCCTTCTAAGGCGAAAACTTTAGTAACATTACCCAATTGCACTGCAAATCCAAATGCATGACTTCACGCATTACTTACTGTATGGTCTCAGACCATGCATTTCCTAGTGCATGGTTTCCTCCCCCCCCCCCCCACGCTTTAGGAAATGTGTGGTAGAAGGACCACGCATTACCTAATGTGTGGTGTCAGACCATGCATTAGGCAATGTTTGGTGTACACCCCCCCCCCCAACACCACACATTAGCTACAGCCAGGTAGGGACCACACATTAGCAAATGCATGGTATGCGACCACACATTAACTACAGCGTGGTCTACAACCGTGCATCAGCTAATGTGTGGTCCTAGACCACGCTGTAAGTAATGCGTAAAGCCATGCATTTGGATTTGTAGTGCAACTTTTCTAATATGTGGAACTTTAAATTTCAATTTCAAATTCACGAGCCTTTAGAAAATACCGCGTCGGTGGCTCCTCAATCGCTACTTCGTTTGCTTCCTTCTTGGAAGTCGAACCTTGCAAAAAATAAGCTCGCTTCGTTCGCGCGACTATTTTATGCCTCCTACGAAAAGGTGAAATTAATGAATCTTTAGTGAATCATTAGTGGCTAGGGTGGATCAAAAATCTAGGATCGTAAATTGTGACACGAAGTTTTAATCCTCGGTGCATGCAACTGTCGAAACCAAAGTCGTTTTGCTGTAAGACGCAGCGTTTTTGAGTTTGTACTTTGCGTTTTCCGAAAAAATAAAAAATTCCGAAAATGTCGACGTACTAAATTATCAAACTTAGGAAAGGGGCTGAAATCAAATTGCGGCTATCAAATTTCATGATCTTTCTCGGCTTGCGATTCTAACGAGCACCTCGCCAAACCGCGGCCAAAGAGGTTGAAAGACGGAGCGGAGGGGGCTTCAAATTGCGATGAAATGCGGCTAAGAAATTTAAAGATCTACGTCGTCTTCCGATTCTAATGGGGTCCATGAAAACCAATTTATCCCACGTATGAGTGACGGAGCATAAATAGGTTGAACAAGACTGTCCGGGTGAGCGCAGAGCGTTCATGGAGAGGCTCGTTCTTTCACTGTAAATCGTAGGGTGAGGTTCCTCACCCTTAAAAAGGCGAGCTATTTGACTCAAATTTCTAAACTTTTTAAAAGCGAGGTTCAAAATTATCAACCCACACTACAAATCCAAATGCATGGCTTTACGCATTACTTACAGCGTGGTCTGGGACCACACATTAGCTGATGCACGGTTGTAGACCACGCTGTAGCTAATGTGTGGTCGCATACCATGCATTTGCTAATGTGTGGTCCCTACCTGGCTGTAGCTAATGTGTGGTGTGTGTGTGGGGGGGGGGGGGGGTGAACACCAAACATTGCCTAATGCACGTTCTGACACCACACATTAGGTAATGCGTGGTGCTGCTACCACACATTTCCTAATGCATGTTCCTTCTACCACACATTTCCTAAAGCGTGGGGAGAAACCATGCACTAGGAAATGCATGGTCTGAGACCATACAGTAAGTAATGCGTGAAGTCATGCACTAGGAAATGCAGTGTGGCCCGCCCTACCAAACGACCAAAAACATTTTTTTCAGAATTTTCGGACCACTTCTAGGGGCTCCGCAAGAGCCATTTGTAATGAGCTTAGGCAACCCGCAAAGCACCACTCTTTCGCCTGTCCTGTCGATTAACTGCGGGAAGACGGTACTTTTTCGGCTTAGCTGTGGTTGGACCTTGTTGGGAGTGACCGAGGCCGTCAGATCACGTGGGTTCACTCAGTGCTGCCGACAGGGGCTACCTCGCCTCACAGGTAAAACTCCGTTCGTACCACTAAAATCGTGAATCCTCCGTCATTTCCTTATTTTTAGTCGTATTTTGTATCCGAATTGTTTGTTTGCATCGCAATGTTAACATGTACAACTGGCGCTCTTTAGATTTTGTGTATCGCTTTCAGTGTAGATCTTCATTTTTTACAGTTTTCGACACTTTTTCAAAACACCCGAAAATGAACATTTACATTGAAAGCGACGCACAAAATCTGAAGAGCGCTAGTTGTACAGGTTTACATTGCCATGAAAAGAAGCCATTCGGAAACGAGGTACGACCAAAAGTAGGTAAATGGCGGAGGATTCACGATTTTTGGCTGAGCGATAGCGAAGCCCTGGACCGACTGGGTCAAAAGTGTTTTGTCTGTCTGTCTGTCCGCGCGATTTCGTAGAAGGCTGAAATTTGGACCATAACTTCCTACCAGCATATCGGAGTCAACCTCACATTTAGGGCACCGTATCTTGGGTAGTTTCTTCAAAAAAAAATTACAATTGTTATAAAATACAAAAAAAATACTATCCCACTTCGTGAGATACTGGTAGTCCCGGAGTGTACGGAAGCAAATTAAATTAATAATTAACAATTTGATTCAAGTTTAATTTAGGTTTGATTCGAGTAAAATTAAATTTTGATTGAAATTCAGAATTAAATTTGATGTAAAGTAGAGTTTAAATTTTATCTGAATTTAGTTTAAATTTCATTTAAATTTAACTTGAGCCTTGTTAAAATTTGGATAAGGATTTTTTTCGGGCGTCGTCTAAGTTGTGGCGCGGTTTGAATTTCCTTCGAGTGGAAGACGGTAGGTTTAGAGTAGAGCTTGAAGGTAGCGGACCGCTCACATTCTCATGCGCGGGGCGGGCCTAACTCTCCTGCGAGGCGGTCGCACTGTTGCCGCCGGCACCGGGGGACTCCTCTGTGGCTCGGGGCCCCGGCCTGCCCCGGCTCGGCTCGGCACATCAACAATGTGGGCTGCTTCACAAAAAAGGAGGAAGGCATGCTTTCTTCCGTGGAATGGAAAAGGATAGATGACGGAGACAGCCAGCTGACGAGCCGAACCAGGCTAGCTCCATCCCTTTCTCTCCAATGTGGGTGGAGTGAGAAAGCTGAATTTCAAAACGTTTTTTTTGCGAGTTTGCGATGTTTTTCGAATGTGAAAACTTGACAGACGTCTTTGTGGCAATGATACGCACAATTTTGTAAGACAGATTTTTGAAATTTTATGTCGTTTCAATTTTACCATAAGAGTACTTGCTTCATAGAAAAAAAAAAGTCTAGTTCGGGGTGAGACGATAAGGCAACTCCGTTTCACTCCGTGCCTAAAAAATGATTAGGAAGATGGACTGCGGGGGCGCAGCCCTCTACTATCCCCTCTCGGTGACCCCTATCCAAATTTGCTATAGAACCGCCCCCCCCCCCCCCCCCCCCCCCCCCCCCCCCCCCCCCCCCCCCGTGGAATGGGACAAGGAATACAGACACGTGCATAGTAACCCCGTCCCTCCCCCCCCCCCCCTCCCTCCGCGCTTCCCCGTGCACGAGATCCAAGATAGCGTCCATTAGAAGCAAACTTTAGGGACTGGAGAACCGAGCCACCTACACTGGAAATCCAGGATTGTGACATCACGTCCCAAATGTGACAAGTGTCACATTCCTCGGAATGCAGTGTCACATTCGTTTGAGTGTGACTCGAAACGAATGTGACACAACATTCAAAGCAATGTGACATGTGTCACATTCGTTGGAGCGTGATGTCACATTCCTGGATTACCAGTGTAAAGGTGCGGTTTGCCGCGCTGGCCATCGCAGCGGTTTGGCCATCATTGTGATCGTTTGGCACTGACGCCGGGCTCGTTAGCCTGTTAAAACCTTTATTCAATACGAAAATTTGAGACTTTATTAAAAGTTTAAGTTACTGCGAGAAAGGACCAAGGCATGTTTCTATTCTAAAGCATACGTTAATGCTGTGACTCAATCATCCGTTATCTTGGAGTCACTATGAACTTCTTTCGTCAAGTATTCAGCTTGGGAAAATCTTTTGGTTCGGTTTCATTTTTGTCTTTTGTTTCTCTTTTCCAGGGGTAGCTTCCTGACAAGGTGGATCCCAAGTCCTTTTCGGTGATGTGCTTACCTCATGAACCATTGGCAGGACAAAAATTAGTGGTTTCTAATGTAAGTATGATTGTCATTGCTTTCCTAATGTTTTTAAATCAACTGATATCATAAAGTGAATATTTTTTGTGGGCACTGTTGTATTGCTAGCCTCCATCGTGGTTCACACTCAACATCTCCCAAGCATCTTCATGGAATGTTTGGTGTGAGCATTGGGCAAATGCTCGCAAAACTACAGATTAGTGGAACTTTTGCTGTGGTTTCTCGTTTTTCGTAGAACTGCTTGATTGATAACTTAGTTGCCATCATCAAAAGACATGGAAATGGACATTTTATTTTTAGTAGGTGACTTGCACCATCTGGTCTACGTATCACTGTTACTGCAAGTGGTGCAGTCAATGTAGAGACCATGTATTCTAAAATTTCAGCATTCAAATGTGTTCTTAATTTTGAGAGAGGTAGGTCAATCCTACGAAATATGGTGACACTAAGCAGGTCTTTGCAGTGACAAGGAGATAATATTATTGGGGCACTGATCCTAGCGCGCATGGCCAATTAAAAGACAGTTCGTCTGTCGGTCTCAAGACCCGGCACCCCGTGATAGAAAGACGGCAGGAGCTTGCGCAGGGTGGTTTTGGGCTCAGTTCGTAAACGGTTTGATTATGATGGTGGGTGTAAGTTTGACATACCGGTGTGGTGTCTGGGCTAAGCAAAAATGGGATCATCTGCTGCCATGTCAACTGTTGCTGGCATTTTTTCACAGAAAATAATTTATTCAACACAACATGTGAAAAAAATAGAACACATTATCACACTTGCTCAACAGGAATGAAAAACATTTCCTGAGACGTCTTTGCGTACGACTTAATGTAACAAGGCAAGTAGACGTCTGAATGTCCAACAAGAGTCATAACTTTTTTCCAGCACTTGCTGGCGCATGGTGAGCCGTCAGGTGGATTGCACGGATAAACAAAGTACTATAACTTAAGACAGTTAACGATCAACAACAGTTACCTAAAACAGTCTAAAACCCACACACTATTTCTAAGAGGACCCTAAAACCGTTAAAAAAACGCAGATTATTTCAGACAAGACCCGACTTTGTCACAAATTGCGTTTAAATCGGACAATTTGTCTCATATTCAGATTTCAGATTTCAACACATTCGTGTCTCACAGAATAGCGTTAACACCAACATTGGCCCAAATTTCAGAGTTTTGTGTTACGTTTGTAAAATGACGGCTACCTTAGGGTGGCGTCCGGTCAATTTATTGCTTCATTGAGGCGGGGGGGACGGGTAAACCGATACGTCAGCGTGGTCTGTGTTTTTTCGTCCGCGTAAGGCGTAATATGCAGCCCATTCGGCTTCGACACCCGATACACTGCTGTGCACGCTCTGAGCGCACAACAACTGCAAAAACGCACATTGCCACAGACCGGGATACCGACCCAATAATAGGGTATTCCGCTGAATCCCGCACCGGAAGTTTAAAGAAGAAAAAAGGGACTAAAAAATGGGCGACGGCTGTGATGTGACTGTCTCCAATTCTGTTTACCGTCAAGTTTCCTTTTCTCCCTTTGACTTCCGGTCTGGGACGCAGCGGAATACCCTACTTTTCCCACACACGACCCGTGCTGCACACGTCGGACACACGACGCGAACCGGTGGTGTGCATACAGAGGACAACCCGGTCCACAGAGAATCGCAGTGGGGTGGATCGGTGTGCCGGCCCGGCCCGTTCACTAGTAATGCAAGATTTTTCTGGCGCCCCCGGAATCAAGCGGGCTCCAGCTGGACGCCGGGCCCGGCACCCAGCCACGCGTCGTGTAGCGGCACGTGGTGCGCAGCCGCCGCGTCCTGCCCGGCCTCCTCCTGCTTGACGCACACAGCTCGAGGGTCCACCGGGACGCACAGCGCCTCTCCCAGGCGGCCGCCTTCCCCCTCCTTGCCTTCATCCTCGCTCTCTCCGCTCACCGGCTCCTCCTTGACCCGAAGGCCGCCGCCGAGAGGATCGCCGCCGTCGCCGCCGTCATGGCTGCGGCCGCCGACGTTGTCGCCGCCTCCGCCGGCGGGCGCGGGCCCCCAGCCGCACGGGCCGCCGTCGTCGTGCAACGCCATGTGCGCCGCCAGCCACGGCTCCCGCACGAACGCCATTGGGCACTGGGGGCACTGGAAGCGGCTGTCCGGGTGCTGCGAGCTCGTGTGCAGCGCCAGGCTCTCCGCGGACGGGAAGGTGCGCGGGCACCAGGCGCACGCCAGGCGCGGGTCCACAACGGGCCCACAGCTGTCCGCACAGCCGGCCGCACAGCCACCCGGCGAGACGCCCCCGTCCTCCGCGTCCTGCTCCAGTTTGATGGGGCACTCCTCCTTGATGAGCACCGCGTCGAACAGAGGACTGGCACCGGGCGTGTCTGCTCGCAGGGGCTCCGCGCCGCTGTCGCCCTCTCCTCCCGACCGCCCGGGTCCGGCGGCCTCCCCAGCGACTTCCCCGGCGGCCTTCCCGGCGGCCGCTCTGGTGGCTTCCCCAGTAGTCCCTCCGGTGGCCTCCCCGGCCGCTGAGCCGGCGTGCGCCTCCCTCGCCCGGCGGCGGCTCGTGGTCTCGTGCCTCCGCAGGTGTGCGCGCCAGGTCCACTCCGTCAGGTACTTCTTGTGGCAGAGGTCGCACGCGAACACCCCGTCCGCGTGCTCCCGCGTGTGCACCGCCAGGCCCGCCTTGGTCGGGAACGTCCGCGGACAGGAAGCGCACGCGAAGGGGTCCGCGAGCATGACCTTGTGCACGGGGGTCTCCGCGGCGCGGGGGAGTGGCACCTCGCACGGGGGCGCCTTGCCGTCGACCGCGTGCTTGGCGAGGTGCCGAGCCAGCGTCCACTTGCACGTGAACTTGACGGGGCACAGGTTGCAGGTGACGGGCTCCGAGCTCTCGTGCAGGCGCATGTGCGATGCGAAGTCCGCCTCCTCCCAGAAGGCCTTCTTGCACAGGTCGCACTTGAACAGCAGCTCCCGCGCGCGTCTGATCATCGGGAACGTCCACGCGCCGTACTCTCGCGCCAGCGCCTCGAAGCCGGTAGCGGACTCGCCGCCAGCACCGCGTCGCTCCGCGGTCATCAACGACAACGGAGTTCCGGGTTGGGTGTGATCGCTTCCGGTGCCTCCTCGCTCCTCACGGCGGACGCGTGCATTCGCTCGGACCGGGGCTGCGTCCGGCTCGCGGGGTGCAGCGGGGCCGCCTCCGAAGCCGTTCCCCGCCCCGCGCCCCGCCCCGCGGCCCCTCAGCGCCGCCGGCTCGTGCTCGCCGTGGTTCACCTCCGGCAGCGGGGAGGCGTCGGTGCGGCGGCGCTTGGTGCGGAGGACGCCCGTCCTCGGCGTCCGTCTCCGGGGGCTCCGGGCCGGGGCCGTCGGGGCCGTCTCCGGAACCGCGGGGATGGCGAGAGGGTCCTCCAGCCCCTCCGCCGGCTCCACGTCCCCCGCGAACAGGGACTCGTCCACGAGCGGCTCTGCAAGCAGCACTGTAAGAATTGATAGATCAATACATCGTCAATGCATCGGAAGGTACGTGATTGAATGAATTCGTCAGGATTGCAAACATTTGCAATGAACCACGAAGCCACTCCTTTAAATAAAAATGCGCGTTAATTGGAAGGTCACTATCTCAGATTTCAGTCGGGCGCTCAGCATTTGTTCAGACCACCACTAGGAACTGCCACGAAACACCGCCCAAAAAGTTACAAATAGCAAATGGTTCACAAAGAAACCTTCGAAAATATCATATGGAACAGTTAAGGGGAAATTTCCCAGCGGCCCGAACTCCGCAGCCGCCGCGTCGCTGGGCGCGCGCGCCGCCGTGATTTTCACATCGATGTACGAAAACGGTTCGATCAATCGGTCGTTTCGTTTTCGAATCGTAATCGTGCGATGACTATGAGCCGAGATCCGAACACTCCTCTTGCGAAGGATCCGGGGGCTCCGGCAGCCAGGACCGGCGGTCCTGGCTCGACGACGACGAGCTGCAGGCCGCACCGGCCGCGGCGGCGGCGGGGCGGCGGGACACTCTAAATTACTGTGTACAATTTTGTAAATAATTATGTACGTTTTTAAACATCCATAATTGCGTACGAATTTATCCATAATTATGTACGAATGCATACATAATTATGTAGGAATTTGTACGCAAGGGTGTAGGAATAGTTATTGTACATAATTATGGATGCGTAAAAACGTACATAGTAAACGTACGAATTCATACGTAATTGTGTACAAAATTGTACACAAGCCGAATTTGTACATAATTATGTAAGAAATTGTGCATAGATATGCAGTAATCAGTACATAATGGCTTGTGTACAAACATGTTAATCCATAATTACGTACAAAAAAATTGTACACAACACGTTACTGTGGAGGAGGGAGGAGGGCTTCGCTTGGGGTCGGTCCTTTGTTTACCGGGCCTCCCGCGCACGGATTCTCTGGAGCGGCGCTAAGTGCGATGCAGGCCTATTTTCAAACCCTGATTTTAGCCACACCGTTCAAGGTTTCGACTTGGGATTTCGTGACAAGCTAAGAGAGGAACTGCCGAGGCCCTGACAAAACCGAAATTGTGAAAAACGGCCTACGCTCGTAGTTCTTGGGACGTAAGCTTACCCTATTTTGATCACTAGATCAAGAGTTTGAGAAATGCTAGAACGATTCAGATTGAACTGACACCGAGCTTGGTCTTTTAATGGACAGTGCTGAAAATTTGGGACCGATTGATCGAACCGTTTTCGTACAGCGATGTGAAATGTTTACTTCTGCACGGCGGCGCGGCGGCTGCGGAGTTCGGACCGCCTTGAAGTATCCCTGAAAGGCAGTCTCATTGTCCTCGTGATTCATTAGGTACAAGGTAGGCGTACGCCAGACCGCGTAGTGGCGTACCAGGCTTCGCTTATCGCGAATCACTCTTCCACCACTCCACGCCTGGCGCACGCCTACCTTGGCCTGCCGGCGGCTGTCACCCAACGAGTAGGACCATGCGGGGCCGGTCAGTAGGACGCCCTGCGGGCGTCACTCTCTCCGCACGGTCGGAACCACCCTCATTTTCTGGCTTCCAAACGTATCTCACATCATCCTTTCGTTATTAATGCCGCTAACCAGTCCTAACCTACCCTTACCTGCCTGAGCCTAACCTACCCAAACCTCCACTAACCTAACCTAACCGAGCCTAACACACTCAAGTCACTGATCCGCCCCTCCACGACAGGCGCATGGCGCGTACTGACCTCACCTAACCGGCGAATATTAAATTTTAGACCACTTGTGAAAATTATCTAAGAAACCGCTTGAGCTGCGGTGCCCCTGAGGGGAGGTTGACTCTGGTATGATGCAAGAAAGATATGGTCCAGATTTGAGCTTTCTACGTCTAACCGTTCTCGAGAAATCGCGCGGACAAACAAACAGACAGACAAACAGACAGACAGACAAAACATTTTTGACCCAGTCGGTCCAGGGCTTCGCTATCGCTCAGCCAAAAATACAGAGACAGTGTTGTAATGAAAAGTCAGCATTAGACAAAATTCATTCAGATAGGAAGTAACATCTTGATTGTATTCCAAAGGATTTTTGGCCCACAAAAGGAAGACTTTTCGTGGAATTAGGCCTGTGCAAATCTGCAATTTTCGTATTCCTGCAATGTCTTTAAGAAACAGTATTACCAATGAAATTTAAAATACACGTGTTTCAAAAATATCTGTGGAATTGTGAAGTTTTTCTAATACTACATTCATCATTTACATGTTATCAAGAAGTATTTTTGAAATCATACGGATGAGAAAAAATAATGTTTGGACAAAAAATAAAGGGGTAGCAGTTGTGTTGTGATAAAAATCCAGTTTGCCAATCTTTGATCTTTAATAGAGCACTTCAAATACCAAGAGACTTATTTGGTCGTACAATCATGTTACTTTGGAGAGCAAGAGCATTTGGAATTACCTTTAGGGCAGCCATTGTCATCTTCGGTGGCTTCGTTTGGACTGTGAGGTACATCAACTCTACCCAATTCTGAAGAGAAATAAGAGAGCGTAAGTGGAACAATATAATCTTGAAATTCTAGACGCAAATTGACAATACACCTAACAGCTAAACAGTGATAACCGAACATGAATCATCCCAAACAACACAGAGACCAAAGTGTTTCAAGCCCGAAGGACAGTTGTTTCAAAGTGTTCGCCACCTTTCCAAGGTTATTTGAAGTATGGTTAGATTAGAACTTCCCTTCATATTCTGCTCATCAGGAGAATTGTATCGTGTCATAGATTTTCTCCCAGTTTTGAAAAAAAATTATGGACAAGATAGTACGATCACATTGTCTCGGATCGTCTACCTTGAGCGAGGCATTTTGAAACGAGGAATATTTTTAGGTGACAAACTCCAAACCCAAATATGTGAGACTTTGGCAATAGACTTTGTATCATCTGAGCTGTCCAGCCTGCCAACGGCTCGTAATGATAGACCGTTGACTTATGCCGTAAAAGTGGAAATTGCCCAGTATTTTGAGACCGCTATAAAGTTCTAATCCGTTAGGTCTCGAGATGTAAAAAAGCATGGTTTCGGACGGATACTGAATAAGAGGTCCATTTCCGAGAACATTCCATAGACAATCTAAAGGACAACCCAAAGCATCCCATTACCCAAAAGCTGGCGAGATGTTGCAAATTAATGCGTCACAAGGCTGTGCTCTGAACGTCAGAGCACAGTGCTTCGCTGCACTTGCCTCTCCTCTGCGCCCGCCTCCTCCGCTCCCTCTCCCGCCTCCGCTCCCTCTGCTCCTCGGTGGGCGGGCGTCTTGTGGGCGGCATCCCCGCGCACTGCCACCGCTGTCAGCTCCGGGCCCCGCTGGGGAGCCGTGCCGGAACGCAGCGGCGGAGGTGACTTGCCGCGGAGGCCATCTGCAGAACACAGTTTCAAAACAAATGTAAAAACGAAAAGTAAAAATAGCTCGTCTTGCGACGAGAAGTTTTGTGACGACTCGTCATCACACCGCACGGAAAAAAAGAATTTGTTCGCGCAACTTCGAGTAAGTTGGGATAACTTACATAGCGGTATAGCGAAAATTTTATTTACGGGAGCAAAAGTTTGGTTGGCCACAGCAGACGTTTTTGTTGCCATGAAGTAAGTGAAATTGTTATAGTAGTCTATAGCTGTATTGTTGGCACAACCACCGGATTTGTCAATCACATCCCAGATAGTTGTTTAGTAGGGCTATGCGCGAACTGTTGCGTGAACATTTACCTTTGTGTTATGGCAATCAGCACGGTCAGCTGTGAGGACTAACACCGGACTTAGATAAATTTTCGCTTTCCCTGTCCATCCGCAAGCAGACCTCAGAGAGAGACCGCTAGACATCAATGTCTCATGTGAGGCGGTGGCTCAGTGGTATCGAGCTCGACCATGACTGGTTATATCCGCACAAGATGTGCCCGTAAGACCCGCCAGGTATCCGCACAAGACAAATTGTGCGCGTAAGGACGCATCTGGTATTCGCACGAGTCATTGTGCGAATAACAGCATATTTCTTGCGGACACAAGTTGTGCGAACAGGGATTGCATGGCTATTCACACAAGTGCAATATAAGAAAGATCATCTTATTATATTGCACCTGTGCGAACATCCTGTCGGCACGAGTTGTGCGATTAAGTCTGTCACCGTTATTCGCACAAGTTTTAATTTTCAACACCGCAAATGCCGGATCCAGCTGGATCATACCGATGACGGAGCCCTCTCCCAGACTACCAATCGAGGGAATGCCATGAC
Organism: Megalurothrips usitatus; assembly: GCA_026979955.1. Lineage (NCBI taxonomy): Eukaryota > Metazoa > Arthropoda > Insecta > Thysanoptera > Thripidae > Megalurothrips > Megalurothrips usitatus. The sequence goes on from CM049593.1 coordinate 2,223,723, forward strand.
ATCTGGAAAAGTAATTTAGGAAACTAGAACACAAATCATCCCCCACATATAGTGTTTTTTCCCCTTCTTGTGTGGAGTAAAAGGACTTTTGGAGGGTGATGGACATGGGATCTTATCAGTGATTCACCTTCACACAGGCTGGACTGTTAATGGTTAATGTCAGTCATCCCGTAGCACAGGGCGCATGTGACAGCTTCTGATCAAGCACCTCTGATGCACGTGTCGTCATACAAAAAATATGATGCAGTTCTGTCTGTGGTATTGTGTAAAGGGGTTGTAAGGGAAAATCACATGCAAGCTCAAGGAAACAACGGACGGATCAAAAGAATAACGTGTCTTATTCAAAATAAAATAATTTAAAAAAAAAATAAATAAAATATCAGACTCGTATTCGCCCTTGAGTCGACAGTTTCTTGCTAAGCGTAGATAAACCCCAAAGTTACAAAATTATTTCTAAACAACTTAATAAAAGTATTGAACAAATTCAAACAGATCAGTATCCAACCCAGAATATCCTATTTTGCATAGAACTCATATAGAATAATATATGGAATATCAAAATAGGAGTGCGACATGAGTAAATGATTCCTGTACACGTTTCTGTTTCTCGTCATGACCTGAATAAGAAGACAAGAAACAGGAAAAGAAGTAGCACTTTCCTTTACTACTGTACAGAAAACTAGTTATCCCTGTTTATTGCCTGAACACGACTCGCAGATGTAGTCCCCTTCTGGAGGCTCCAACAAATTCACACATCTTGGATGATACCATTCAGAGCACTCCTAACATCCATACATCTCACTGCTGTCATAGTGTTGTGGTAGTCTGCATGTGCAGTAAACAGTTGTTAAACTATGTCTAAGTTTGGAGGCCTTCTTTTTCCCATGCTTTGTGGGGAAGCAGGTGAGGACACCCTTGAGAATACAGTCTTTCCAATGCTGTCGCAACTTCTCCTCATCAAAATTGACAAACTCAATTCTCCTTGTAAAGGCGAAATGGGTCGCATGCGCAATTGCAAATAACCCACAATTGTCCCCTATTGTCTGCTGTGCGCATGAGGGAAAAGTAACTTTGAAAGCTTCAGTCTGGCAGTTCATCAGCATTGCTAACTGCGTCTCTGTCTCTGAGGTTGTCCCCAAAGCAGCATAGGAATCAAGAATAACAGGGGTAACACCACCTACAACATAAAGTTCAGAGGATAAAAAAAACCTTATTGTGCACACACTCATCACCATGACAGTGATGACAGTCACCTAGTTTACCTTTCTCTATTATGCATGTCACTCAGTGTTAACGTCCAGTATACATAAATTGTATGCAATCAGTGTCTTTGGATACAGGGTCGTACTTCAGATCACCAAATGACTCGTGGGCCTGCACGTAGAGGGTGGTGTGGAGAGCACCTATGTCCGGAAATTGCTTCCGTAACATTAATGACGCCCTATTCAGATGGGCGTCCTGGAGCATCCCACCATCAACCTCCAGCATTGTTAACAATGTCATACTGTGCTCTGGAAATGAAACGGAAAACATCACTTCACATTGAACATTATGCTATTATTGATGGTTAGGAGGCTAGACATCGTACATGCATTCATACCCTTAGAAAAGTTGCATGATGAACAAATCCTTTGAATATTGCTCCCTTTCTTTTCGTCGACTATTTGTGAACTACAGTTGACAAGCATAGCCTTCAAACACCTGCACCAATTAGTGAAGGGCAGCAAAGTGGTCGTGAGGCATTTAGAGCACCGACAGGCGTGCTCTGCAGACAGCACTTCTTTGCAAATACCACACGTGCAGTGCATGCAGGATCTAATGCCGGCTCCCTGATCACGTGATGCCACAGAGCAGTTGTCATAATGGGCGGCTCTTTTGCACCTGCAACATTTATGGCCACCACTGCTTTCCAGGCACACACAGCATAGCTCCTCTTGACCTGACGCAAGGAAAAAAGGACAATACATAAAAATTTAAATTATGGATTTATTAAATCATAGACACAGATTTCCATATTACCCTTTCCGGTTTTTGTGTAAACAGGGATTTTGAAAGGAGAGAATGAAAACTTTATTTTCTCCTTGCTGGGTTTGCTACCATCTGTGGAGCCAGCGGTTGTAGCTGCACTTGTAGATGAAGTTTCAGTAGTCAGAGAAGACGAGGACCCTATTTAAAAATCATGAGCAATCAATGGCCTTGCACATTTACACACACACATGCACAGCAGTTATGCAAATTACCAACTAAAAGGTACCAACTACTCTGCACTTGTCTGCAAAGCCGGACACTTGGCAAAGAGTATCATACCAAGGCATGTAATTTTCAAAACTTCTTAACAGTAAAACAGATACTTGGCTCTTCAAAATTTACTCAGCAGTGGTGTTAGTTAGTGGTCACATAATTCAAAATTATTTAAGAAATTCCTTTTAATGTACCTCTGCTGATAATGAATTAAGGCTTCCAGTTTCACTGGTCGTTCCAATTGCATGCAAACTCACCTATCCTCAGATCTCTTCATTCCTTGAGCGACAAATTATCACGAGAGAAATCGTCCAAATATGTGAGAAGAAACATTTTGCATGTGACATTTATCAAATTAAGTACATACTCTAAAGAAATAAAATTCTTTCCCTTTTTGTCAAGGGCAAGTTTCATACTAATGCAAAATGTTTCTACCACAAGTAATCCTGGAACTGTAATCAGACAGAACCATTACATGACAGTGTTCATCTGCTACAACGGAAATCAATGTCTAGAAAGTTATATAACCGTTGCTAGAAGAAAATTTGACCCAAGCCAAGCATCAACATGCCACTACGTGAAGCACATAAACCCGAAAGAAAACAAGAAGATTTGCACTAACAGATATGTCACTTCATTTGTGACATGTTTCAATGAACACTATCACACTCCCTTTTGTTGATACATGCAACATCCGCAATAAATACAAACCAGCATCGTTACCACCATAGAAATTTGCTATTTTGTACATGTGTTTGCACGGCTTGATTTTGTCCTTGCATGTACAAGTGAGAGAATGTGGACAGAAGTCTGTGGAGCTTGGAGCACACTGACACAATGTGGACCCTGATTTCCTTGTGACGGTGTGAAATTCCACCCTGTCCGTCTGTGACTTGACTATCCATTTGCTTCCATCTGGAGAAACATCAGAGTCAGGAATATTTCGACCACGAAAGATACGGTTTTGCTCCTCAACCTCCCGTTTTTCCTCTAGAGACAGGAGCACACCACCTCGAACACAGAAAACACATCTGAGAAGTTTCAAAACTTTTATACGATTCAGCTAGAATAATTGGAATAAAAATTCTTACCAGGCCTTTTTACTTCATTTTTCATTTTGTAGGGAAATTTGGTGCACGTCTTTTTTAGGCCCTTTGGCCTTCCCTTATGCTTGATAGATGGTGGGACCACAATTCGCCCGATGGCGGCCTTCACTTCCTCCCTAGATGACTTTGCTGATAAAAGAATGAAAACATGTCAATGCCTAACGAGATATTTGGCCCCAGTAGATAGAAATCAATACTTAAAGGCAAAGGAAAACTACCAACCTTCAATAATATGTATTGATTTGGAAGTACCAGGCTCAGGCTCAGATGTATTCTGTGATAGATTTGTACAGTAGTACCTGAACATAATTCAAATCCATAGCTGATAAAAAATGTAACACATGCAGGCAAGGCTCTATTACACATTAAAATGTGTACTTACTATTAGAACACGCCACACAAATTCGTTTCTCTCCACAACCCTCATCTTGATTTGGTATGGGCCTGCAGTACCTCCATGGTCATGTCCATCTGTTTTCTTCTTCGTTGTTCGGGGTCGCTTGGGGCCTCCCATCTTTGGCGCTGTCTGCCAGAACTTGCATGCATTCTCCTTACACTTAAAGAATGGATTACCTTTCATTTTTGATGTTAATTTAGAATTTAGCCTGGAACAGCACAAAGTTGAGTATATAATTTGGAAATTGTGGAATACACACACAGATGCACAGAATACACAAATACAGAATTTAGATTTGCACCTTATGGCTGGAACATTACAGAAGCACATTGGAGGAGGCTTCAGGATAGTGTTTTCTGGGTAATTGTGGACTTTAGCGGCTCCACCACCTAGAGAGACGTGGCAGGTACCATTGAAACTGGCTCAACGCATAGAATTTGAATATGACAATCATATACGGCGCTCTACAACGCCTTAATTGTAAAAAAATAAAATATGAGGCGACCTAACCTGTCACAGGGCTTACAAACACGCCTATTTTGGACACATTTGTGCACGATTGTTCGTCAAACGATGAGAAACGCCGCTGTTAAGTATGCTTATTCTACTGAAAGACTCCTGGTGCACTCTTTCGCGTCCAACTTGGAGAAACTAAACACCATAAATCCGTCCGCTACATCGGTTCCGCACACAGCGACGCTCGACGGGTGGAAACCCTACGCGGCGCTATTGCAGCGCCGGACTGGTGGACGAACAACGAACCCCGTCGGCACCGGCGTCGGCGGCTCTGTCGGGCGGCTCGTGCGGGAGACTGCGCGGCGCAGTCAAGGAAGGACACCGTTTCCCGTCGGGTGCGCCGACCTGCTCTATGTGCTGTGATGTCCCTTTGACCAAGGTCACATTCACAATCATTTCCCTTTGACACCATCACCTCACACACTCTCATAGCGGGAGAGGACGCTGTTGTCCGCCGGGTGCGGGCCTATTTCGTTTGGCCGACCTCAGGATACGCGAACCTGAACTGATCAAAACTAAGCTAACCTAACCTAGCCTCGGACGTTGAACTGCGAGGTCGGACAAAAGTGAGGTCGGAAAAGCGATGTGACAGTGTGAAAGGGAGATGACGGAGGTGACGACGAACGGCAAATGGCACCCGGCGGGGATACATCGCTTGCCCGACCTCACTCTTGTCCGACCTCGCAGTTCAACGTCCGAGGCTAGGTTAGGTTAGCTTAGTTTTGGTCAGTTCAGGTTCGCGTATCCTAAGGTCGGACGATCGGAGGTCGGACAAACGATATACACCCGCACCCGGCGGACAACAGCGTCCTCTCCCGCACGAGCCGCCCGACAGAGCCGCCGACGCCGGTGCGGACGGGGTTCGGCCTTCGGCCACCAGTCCGGCGCTGCGGTAGCTCGGAGCGCGGAGGGATATTATGGGATTGTTGAAGAAGACGACCTACCGGCAAAGCAGTGCCGCGACGCACCGCAGCGAAATAGACATTTCACAATGTCAAAGGAACATACAGTGAGTCGGGCCCGAAAAAATACTTTCACTCAACTCGATCAGGCCCGAGCCAGGACGTAGCGTACTGAGACGCCGTCTCCAATCAAGTCGTCTTGGCGCATACCCTCTCGGAGGGTCCACGGGGAGGAAATGTAGAGTTGCCACTCGTCTGACGTCGCGACGCAGAGGATCGCCGTAGCAGACGGATTTATGCTCTTTGGATTCTGGAACTTGTACGCGAAAGTGCGTACTAAGAGTCTTCCGTGAAAGAAGCCTACGCTTGAAAACGGCGTTGGACATCGTTCGGTGAATAATCATTCACAGATCCGTCCGTAATGCCCGTGTTACTAGGCACTGTGACAGGTTAGGAGGTCTCATGATTTAATATTTTGCAATTATTACGTTCAAGAGCGCTGTATATGATTAGCATATTCCAATTGCGGGCGTTCAGCCGGTTTGAACGGTACCGGCCATATCTTCATAGGTGGTGGAGCCCCTAAAGTCCACAATTACCGTTTTCTGCTTCAGTAATAGCAGCAAGGAGGACAGTATCATCTTGATCATCAAGCAGCTCATCCGAAAGAAAGCATCGGTATTTGCATCACATGCTTGCAATGATGTATTAAATAATCGGCTTAAATAAAATACATTACATACTTATGAGAGTGTGAGGTGAAGATTCAGGATCCTCATTCACTGTAGAAACTGCAGAAACATCCAGAGCTGTGATTATTGGCTCTATACTTTCAGCATCTACATTGCTTGGTGAAACTTCTGGCGGTCTGCTACTAGATTCTGTGCTGACGGAAGTGCCCACTTCCTGAATTTCACTCATGGCTGCAGTTCTATTTTCATTGGTAGCTTCCACAGCATTCTCATCTCTGACAGCTGAGAAGTAGACAGTCCAAATGAAAATTAACATGAAGACTACTGACATGTCGACACTGAATGAAAGGTAATGTACATTACCTGAGTAGAGTGGAACAATTTTGTCATCCACTACCGATGACGAGTGAACTTCATGTCCTTTGGCCCAGATCTGGTGAAAAATGTCGCTCATACACTTGTAGCGAACACCAAATTGTTGGCCTCCACTAGCAGCCATAACATTAGCCATTTTCTTGAGCAAACTTGGTAAACTTTTCAGGGCCTGTCTTAGGTATCACCTTTTCTGGCACCGTCATTGTCACTACTCTTCCCAGAGCAGCAGGCGGCTGGGAACGGTTGGCAGTAGATGTACTCAACTTCCATCTAGGATGATAAGACTCTGGGTCGTACCATGGTAAATCTGAAAATTTTGAAATGATTTATACCTGTTCACTTAGGCATAGATGGCAATACAAGTATAAGAATTACCTTCATCTATCCTCATGTTGATGTGGCGGCATGGGAGTCCAACATAGTTAATAAAATGGGAACAATCACAACTAGTTACTGTAGTGGAGGGCCTTACAACAGCTTTCGCTGCTTCCGCCTTTTCCCACATGATTAAATCAGAGGCAAACCAAGTCAAGTGATAAACCATTTCAGGGGGTGGCGACACCCCCGGCGGCGCGTGAAGCGATGCGCTCGGTCGGGCCTCCGAGCCGGGACCCGAGCGGGCGGCTGCACGGGTACCTTACAATCGGCTTTAAATCCACTTTAAATGTCGGAACCAGCACAGATAGGGGCGGAATATGATTCTGCAGGTCTCAAAGTCTCTTTTGAAACCTCTCCCGTTACATTCCATTCAAAATTGTACTTGTAATCGTAAATATAAGATGCGGAAGGAACCCCGCGACAGCTCGCCTTTCGCATTTTCACCGATTTCCGACCGGTTTTAGTCCAAAAGTGCGTGAATACAAAGTTTCGGCAAAATATTTTGCCGTGCATTGAGACTATTTTCATGCCAATGCGACATCTAGTGCCGATTTGGCAGGCCTAAATGTGAAATGCCCAAATCACCAAGTCCAACTTTGACATTTTATTTATCGTGTTTCTGGTCATAAATGCAGGTTATGTTTGGTACCAGTGCACGCAGTATTTATTTCTGCGTCACTGGAACGCTCGACTTTGGCAAAACAAATGTTCCTTTACGAAAACTCGGAAAAGGCCCGAGGCACTGCACGAACAGACCCATCGGCGTCCTATTTTCTAAACGTTAATGTACGAAAACCACTCACCTTTTTGCGAATGTCCACTCACGCAAACGCTGCTAAAACACTTTTGAAGGTCCATTGTAAGTTTCACCACCGTTCAACATCACTACAATTAACAGGAATTGTTTTCCTGAGTTAACACAAAATCGCAGATTTTCGAATGCTTCATGCCCCGCCTGACTCGGGTGGGTATGAGAAGATCGGCGGTCGGCTCACTTCGGGTCTCGGCTTCGGCTCCGGACCGTGACGTCACATGAGTCTGGGCCCTCGCGCTGCTGGCTGTTTTGTTTACAGTCCTCAGCCGGTTCTACCGTTTTGGATTTTACTTCTTCGCGTAAGTGATATTTAGTTTTGTGTGCTTTAGTTTTGCCTACGGAAGGGAACGTAGGCGACGCTGTCGCTCGCCGTGCTTTTTAGTCGAGGTAAAACTCGTAAATTCAATGGCAAGACGCGTCCCCTCCCTCCGTCTTGGAGGGACGCGTCCATTGCTTTGTTCTGTCCCTTTCATTGAACCTTTAACTCTTGCAATATTTCGTGGCATCGCATTAAAGTAATGCCCTTTAGGCCGACCAATCCCACCGAATAAGCCTTCACTATAACCTGAAAGTTGTTCCCGTCGTTACAAAGCCTTTAGTGTCCAACCCGGGCAACAGTTCAACCCTTTCACACCCACCTGTTGTTATCTTTTTGGTACAGTCCAATCAATCAAATTATCTCAGGTGTGTCGTGATGACTCAGATGGAGATGTTGAAATGGATGGCCAAAATGCGGACGTGGAATCTTGTTAGCACCGCCCCACATACAGGGCGTGTTGCGACACCCTGTATGCGGGAGCATTTCTGCGGAGTCGCACAGACATGACCCAGAGGCCGCGTGCGGCCCGCCCGCAGCGAGCGAGCCCACCGAGTGTCGCAATGCTGATGCGTGCACGGCTAGTCCGTTCACCCGCGCACTCAGGGGGGCCCGCGACGGCTCGGGCGCACTGGACGCGGCAGACAGAGACAAGACGCAGAACAGGACGGACCGAGACGAGCGAGGTGAGCTGAGGCTGGCTGTCAGGTGCTGGAGGCGCGGTGATCTTTTAACTCTTTTCTCCTAACCATATCTGTACGTCCTCTAAATTTAAATATAAAATAAGTCCTAATCGTAAACGTGTAGATAAATATAGATAGGGACCCTTTAACCTAACATGGTGCATCGGCCGATCGTACCCCTGCTGCCCTGATGGAGAAGTACACAGCGTTCCGAGAAGAGATCTTGTCGTACGCCCGTCAAGTAGTCAAGACCCCCGCCCCCGGATACCCGTGCCTCCTCATTGAAACAACGTACAACCTGACAGCCGCCCACTGCCACGCCATCGCCGACCGCATCATCAAAGTCTGTGAGTACTACCAATACGTCCAGAACCCCAACTCACGACAGACCGTCCGGTCCAACGCGTCGGAAAACATCACGCGCCTCCTGGACTTCCCAAAATCTTGGCAAGTGTCCCGGGCAGAAATCATCTCCTTCCCGACGAACAACGCCCAAACTGCTTACAGTATCAATACGATTTACAATCTGATCGTCAACTTACGTAGCAAACAATTCTCCCCAAAAGAAATTACTTATGTCCTCTCGATCCTGCTGCAGCAAGCCTTTAGCCCAGAGCAACTAGACCTCGCCCACACTCCCCCCACCCAGGACAAGATAAAGGACGACATCAAGCTACTGCCCGTGAGCGCCGACCAGGGCCCGCCACAGCAGGCCTCAGTCAGCAGTGTCAACGGGGAGAGCGCCGGTGCCCTGAGTGCAACAGCCGCAGCGGTACACGAGGAGCTCAAACAGGTAACCTCAGCCCGCGCCACCCACACCACTCCGGACACCATGGCCCCGCCCACCGCTGCGACGCTGCCGTACCTGGCCTGCTTGCCACAATTTGACGGACGGGACGAGACCAAGGACTTCGCCCCCTACAAGGCCGTGCTGGAGGCGACACTGCGCGCCCTCAGCGTCCCCGAGACAATATGGGGCGAAATGCTCCTCCTCTCCGTCAAAGAGCCTGCCCTGCGAGTCGTCTTGGCAGAAAGGGAGAGGAACGCAAACTGTAAGTACCAGGACGTCATAGCTGCACTGGAGAAGGCCTACGGCAACAAGTCGACACCGGAGACGTACCTGGACAAGCTTGAGGCCAGGGTCAAGTCACCCGGTGAGTCGGTACAGAATTTCTGCAGAGACGTGGAGGCGCTGTGCAAGAAGGTAGACAAGAATATGCCTGAAAACCTCGTCATCGCCCGAATCAAGCGCGGCCTGCCCATCGAGATTCAGAGGGTCATAATCAGGGACAACTTCAAGACCGTGCAGGAGCTCGCCTCCGCCGTCGAGCAGATCGAGAGCGGCCAGACTCGCCTCGCCCAGCTCGAGGCAGGACAACTGCTAAAAACTTCTGTCGACAGGAACGTTGCAGCGCTGACGGACAGCGCGCGCCTGGACGAACTCTCCGCCAAGGTGGATACCCTGCTAAGAAAACTGGAAGACCCCAACGTCGCGGCCGTCCAGACCAGCAACAGCAGCAGCAACAACAGCAGCAGCAACAACAACAGCAGCGCCAGAGGCGGCGGCAACGGCGGCCGGCGCGGGCGAGGCGGGGGCCGCGGCCGCAACGGCAACGGCGGCAACGGCAACGGCGGCAACCCGCACGCCAACGCGTCAGGTCAGGACTTCCTGCAACAGCTGTTCCCACTGTGGCAGCAGTACAACCAGCAACAGGAGTTCATGGGCATGCTGTCCGCAATGTTCAACCGTGGCCGAGGCCGAGGCCGCGGCCGCGGGCGAGGCGGCGGACGCGGCTCGTACAACGGGAACGGGAACCTGAACGGCGGCCAGCACGGCCAATTCCCGCCCGTCAACACAGGTAACCCGCAGGTCAACAACGTCAACCCGCCCTCCCCGTGCTCCTACTGCAACGGCCCACACCAGGCCCAAGAGTGCCCCGCGCTGAATTTTTTCAGCGCGGGCGGGACACAATAGGACCAACCACAAGCACCCCGCCCGCCCCGAAACTACACGGCTCATGTAAGTTCGTCGACCTTTTCACAGCACTCGCGGCGGCTCACCTACACAACAAAGAAGAGGCCCAGACCATCCGATCCTCCTGCTCGTCGTTCCTGCTTAACAACTGGCACAAATACGCCCCGCTGACGCAGGCCCTCGACAGAGAGAGACACTCCACGGACATCTGGCACGCAAAAAAGCCCCCGGGACTGCTTGAACTAAGAGCATGCGCCGACCTATTTCAAGTACCAATAATCCTCAAAATTCCAGGTCGACCCGATATCAAATTCCACGGCGGCCGCGGCGACACGATCCTCCTGGCGGGCAACGGCGAACCCGCTGACCCACTTTTCCAGTCCGTCAAGCTGCCCGCCAAACAACAGCCCAGCCCAACGCCCACCGCAGACGAACCGGAGACATCCCGACGTCAGCAGAAGCAGCCGCCGCTCCGCCGCGCGTGCACGGCCCCGCACATGAAGGGAAGAACTGCAACGATCAGCATCCCCGAGGTCAGCGACACGGCAGAGACCTCCGCCCCCGGCTTATCGCCCCCAGCATCGCCAAGCGGCCAAAGAAAACGAGGTCGGTGCCACGCGCGCAACTGCCCAAACAAAGACCAACAAATGGTTAGCAGTGTGGTCCCACCCAGGTTTGTGCCAGCAATGCTAATTCCGATCACGCTGAACGGATGCCCCGCCCTCGCCCTCTTCGATCCCGGCTCCGAGTTCACACTCGTGAGGCCGCGGCTGGTCTCAACCTTGCCTAAGTTTCCAGCCCCGGCTCAACCGGGCATGGCAGACGACTCACGGCTCCAGATCACCGGCGCGTGCACCGTACCGTTCACCATCGGCCCGATCTCAACCTCCTTCAACTTCACCGTGGCGCCGCGACTGCACTACGACGCCATCCTCGGCACCGACTGGCAAGCCTGCTTCCACTGTCAGGCCTGCTTCGGTTGCCGGAAGGTCGTCATGCACCACCAGGGCGTACGCGTCACCCTACGGGGCACCCCAGAAAGGAGAGAAACGCAGATCGTCGGCTCCGACTCCAAGACCCACGTCTCCGACCTGTGCAACATGGACGTCGAGGCCACGTTCAACTCCAGACGGCGCGTCAGCGCAATCACACGGACAGTGATCCAGCCCAACGAGGTGAGAGGCGTCGAGTACAAAATCTCACCGCTCCCAATCGCCTCCGCAGCAGTGTTCACCCCCCGCGGCACGCCGTCAGAACTCCTCCCCCTGGAGTGCATAATCGAAGGCGACACAGGCGCAATCCCCGTCCACAACACCAGCGATGTCCCCCTCGCCGTCGAGCCCGGCGACATCCTAGGCGACATCCTCCCCGAGGACATCGAGTGCGCCCCGAAGCAGATCAGCAAGTTCGCGTTCAGAAACCCGACCGACACAGAAGAGAAGCCAAACCAAGACCAGGGAGTCGTCTGCAGCACCAGCAAACCACCGCTGCCCGACATCAACCCCGCCCTCACCAAGGAACAGCGGGAACAACTCGAAGACTTGTTACAAGAATACCAGGACGTCTTCTACCAAAAAGGAGACCCCTTAAGAACGACCAACATCCTCGAAGTAAGTTTGGAACTAAAGGACGACACGCTCTACTACATCCCACAATACAAGCTCAACCCACAGCAAATCCAGGCAGCAAACGAAGAGATCCAGAAGCTACTACGGCAGAACGTCGTCCGAGAGGAACCAAGTAACTACTGTCTACCCCTCCTCGTAGTGCCTAAGGCGACACCCCCCGACACACCCCAACGGTGGAGGGTAGTCCTGGACGCCAGACCGCTGAATCGACGCCTAAAGACCATCTGCTTCAAGGGTACACCGTCCGAAATTTATTTCAAACATTTGCGTAATGGCAAATTCTTTTCCCAGCTGGACCTGGTATCATCCTACCAACAACTCCGGGTCAACAAGAAGTCCCAGCAGTACCTGGCGTTCCAGCACGAAGGACGCTCGTACGTCTACCTGTCACTGCCTTTCGGCGTCGCCCACGCGGGCGAGTTGTTCCAGTACGCCCTCAACTCCGCTCTCAAAGGACTCCTCTACAAAGACTTGGTAACGTACGTCGACGATGCAACCGTCGCCACCAAGGACTTTCCCCGCCACCTCGAAGTGCTGAGTCAAGTTTTCCAGCGCTTCAGAAAATATGTATTCACGCTCAACCCAGAAAAATGCCGATTCGGCTACTTTGAAGCCAAGGCCCTCGGCATGATCGTAACGGAAGGTGCTATCCGACCCGACCCAGCACGACTGCGCCCGGTCGAGCAGCTGCTATCCGTCACGTGTAAGAAAAGAGCAAAAAGCGTACTGGCATACTTCTCATTCTTTCGTAAATTCCTCCCCAGGTTTTCGGCACGCACCGCCATCCTCGCCCACGCAGCCCACCCACAGCAGAAATTCGCGTGGTCGCAGCAGCACGCCGACCTGGTCCTAGAGCTCTACAACGAGATAAGGACGGCTGTCCTGCGCCACTTTGATGAGAACCGTCCGACGCGGCTCCTGACCGACGGATCCCGCGCCGGCATCGGTAGTCTACTGGCCCAGCTCGACCCGACCACGAGGAAATGGCATCCGGTCGCCCACTACAGCCGGATCCTCTCACCTGCCGAACGCAACTACTCCATGACTGCAATAGAACTCCTCGCCATCGCCGCGTCCTGCACCCATTTCCGCCACGAGCTTCTGTCTCTCAAATCGCCCTGCGAAGTGCAGACAGACTGCCGTGCCCTAATCTACCTCAAAGCATCAAAATACCTGCACCCGCCAATCGCTAGGCTCCAACTGTCTCTGGAAGGATACCCACTAACACTAAAACATGTTCCAGGCGCCAATCACCTCGCCGCCGACGCACTCTCACGGAACCCCCTCCCGAACGACTTCAAGGACAGCCACATCGAGCCGCTGCCCGGTGAAGAGTACGAGACTGATAACACGGTCAGCGCGGTCACTCGCGCACAGGCCGCGTCAGCATCCCCGCCCGGCACCGCGGCCGGCTCAGCGGCCGACGCGCCGCTCCTCACACCAGCCCGGCCCCAGGGGACTGCAGCGTCATCACAACACGGCAACGGACGAGCTTCCAGCCCAGCGCCACCAGAGGGCAGCAGCGAACAGGACGACAGCGACGCCGAGTCTGACTGGGACGTCCCCACGGGAACGGAAGGAGACGTTCCAGCGTCAAGAAAGTACCTCAGCGAAGTCTACGCCCTGCAGCAAGCTGACCCAGAAATCAAGTCGATCATCGAGTCACTCCCTTCGGACCCCTCTACTCAAGAAAAGTTCCAAATCATCGACACCGTGCTGTACGCCGTTCGCGGCACACAGCGCCTGCTCTACGTCCCAGCCCTGCTACGGAAAGACGTCCTGCAGCAGTCACACGAGCCAGCACACTTCGGCAAAGAGAAAACCCTCCAGAGCCTCTCCCGTTACGTTTACTGGCCCAGCATGCGGAAGGACTGCGAAAACTTCGTCGCGTCCTGCACCCGATGCCAAACCTTCAAACGGAAGCCGCAACGAGAGGGCCATCTACACAGCATCACCGCAGAGCACGTCAACGACAAGGTGTGCATCGACTTCAAGAGCGCCCCACTCTCCTCAAAAGGCAAGAAGGAGATCCTCATCTACGTCGACGTGTTCACGCGGTACGTGCGCCTCTACGCCTGCAAGGGCCACACCACCGACGACGCCATCAAGGCCCTCCGCAGAGCGTTTCTGGAGGCAGGCATCCCACGCACCATCATCTGCGACGCGGACCCCGCCTTCACGTCTCACGATTTCAAATCCTTCACGGACTCCACCGGCTGCGACCTCCACGTCATCCCTCCAAATGCGCACCAGGCCAACGGCCTCGCCGAGGCCTTCTGCAAGATAGCCGGCGAGCGCCTCGCCCTGGCCTGCCAGGACCTGAAGAAGTGGGACGACGATCTGCTGAAGTTGCAACTCCACATCAACGACAGCAGATCCAAATCACTGGACCAGACCCCCTTTTACCTGCTACACGGGTACCACCCGAAGACGGCAAAGTTCCAGCTCCTCGCGAACCACCCGGCAAGTGAAGACATCGCCTTGGTACGACAAGCGGCCCAAGACGCCTTGGAGACGTCCCAGGCTCGTCTGCAGAGCCGCTACAACGAATCAAGAACACTGCCGGAGTACGTTCCGGGGCAAGAAGTGTGGATCTTCGTCCAGAAAAAATCGACCTCATCCACCCCCAGCAAGTACGCTCACAAGTGGCGCGAGGGCAGGGTCACCAAGATCATCAACCCTGTCACCCTCGAAGTCAGCGTGCAGCAGAGGGGTATGGAGGTCATAAAGAAGGTGCACATAAACTTCGTTAAGCCTAGGGTTAAAAGGTTCAATCACCTTCAATAAAATTAAGTAAATAATAGTAACTTTTAATCAATTAGTCAGTTAAACTTAAACCCAGAGTAAGATTAATCGTAGATTAACGGCAAATACGTAAACAAACCAAACGACCCTTGAACTGCTAGTCGTTTCCAAAAACAACGGGACCCCGTCCCCCGTCGAGTGGCAGCAACGACGGTTCTAGAACGCGGTAAACCCCCCCAAGAAATTTTTTTTTCTAAGTTAAGCCACGATTGCACCGACCACCGCAACGCGGTCCCGGCTCGCTGCTCTAGCTAAAAAAAAAAAAAAAATAATAATAATTAAATACCGGTATATAATAAGTTAGCTAACTATAGATTAAGTTCGCGAACATAAAAATTAAGATAGCAATAACGTAGAATACCAACATAACATTATATCTTTCCCTTCTTTTCCTTCTATTGGCTAGTCTACGTCTTTCTTTTCCTCTCTCGCGCCGCCGTGCCCCATGCCATTCCTCAGTTCACAGGTCCCTCAGGATGCAGTCCGTCGTGCTCGTGCTCACGCTCGCGCTGTGCCTTCCGGCGTGGCCAACGTTCGCACTCGAACTCCTGGGATACGACTGCACCAAGGCGACCTCCTACCGCAAGATCGCTCTGACGGAGGTGGCCCCCTGCCCGGCGCCGTCCTCCACACCGCCGCCGGCATCCTACCACGGCGCCCTGATCCAGAGGAAGGACTTCAAGACCGTCGAGATCTTCAGTTGCAGCCTCCGATATGTCCAGACCATCACCCGGTGCGGCATGCATTCTCACATTGCGGCCCCGGCGCAGTTCGTCGCAACGGGAAGCCACCGCCTGTCACGCGAGGACTGCATCCACGTCATCAACACAGGATTCCTGACGCTCCACGGCAAGACCATCTCCGGCATCAAGGAAGACGTCCCCCACCCCACCCACATCTTCGTGAAGGGGAAATCTTCCAACACCGGCAGCTGCAAGGGCGACGACTTCGAGTTCCGCGGCGTGTCGTACGAATCCTCCACCATGGAACGGGAGTATACCATCAAGGTCGGAAGGTCATCGGCCCCGTGCGACATCGCCTCCGGTAAAGTCAACATCCTGAATTCGGTCGCATGCCGCCTGACGGACTACAGCTGCTTCGACGACGCCCTCGGCGCCTTTTACTGGTCGCCGACGCAGAAGAGCAGCTGCGAGAAGGACGGCTACTCGACCCTCTACACCGGCCCCATCGAAGTGGTACAACGCCCCACGTCGACGAGAGACGACCAGCGCTTCGCCGTCGTCACCGGCCCCACCCACATCTTCGCAATGAAGCTCCTCGGCAACGAGACAGCGTGCGGGCAGCCGATGACGCTGACGGAACACCCGAAGCTGTCCATCGTCTTCCTCCCGGCCAGCGCAGTTTCACCTTTCCCTCCCTCCGGAACCGAAATCGACACCATGACTTACGTAAATTCAAAATTCCTGTACACCGAACTACGCCTGCACGACCGCTCCGTCAACATCTCCGCCCACGCAATGGAACGCCGCTGTCAGCTGCAGCGCCAACAACTTCTTCAGAAGCTGCAGCTGGCGCGCGACCAGCCGGAACTAATCAGCCACATTTTCGACCAGCCCGGGATCATTGGTCGGGCTGTCGGAGAACTCCTGTACGTCGCCGACTGCCCCAGGACATCAGTGACTCTGCGGCGGACCGACCGATGTTACGATGCCGTCCCGGTCCTCAACGATCGGAACGAGTCGTTATTCCTCACACCGATCACAAGAATCATCACCTGCACCGCAGAGCCCGTCCCGTGCGACGGCCCAGCGGGCCCCGCCTTCAACTTCGGCGACGGCTGGGTCCAGCTCACACCGTCACCGAGACGCCTCACAAACCCGACCACACTGCAACCAGACGACGACCGGGTCCACTTCCAAGCCCTCGACGCCATCAGCACGGCCGGCCTCTACTCGCGGGAAGAAATGGAGGAATTCGGCCGACTCCTCACCTTCCCCGCGTACCGCGCCGCCGTCTCAAACACTATCGCACGAGCGGCCAGCGGGGACCCAGTGGACCACCAGTTAACGGCATACAACATCTTCGGCGTCGACGAGGCCACCCGACTCGTCAAGTCAGCCTTCCGCAGAATGTGGGGATGGGCGTCGGCCGTCGGCGAGGTGGCGTCGGCCCTCTTCGGCGTCTACGTCATCTTCAAGATCATCGGCCACGCCCTCACCGTCATCGTCAACGGGCTGGCGCTGCGGGACGCCACCGGGTGCAGCCTGTACCTGGTAGCGGCCCTCTGGTCCGCTGCCACGACGTGGGTTCTTCAGCGTCGACGCCCGGCACCCCCGGCGGAGGACGTCGAGGCCGCACAGCCGCTGGCCTGCCCACCATCCGCGCCGCCGGCTCCGGCGGAGACGTGGCCCACATCGCTGACGACTTCGCCGCCCCAGGACGTCATAAAACACAGCATCACCCCGAGCTCATGCCCCGTGCAATAAACCATCCGAGAAACATGTCATTACCTACCCCCCCCCCCCCCTCCCTCCACCTCACAGCCACACCAGAACAGCTCAAACAAAAAAAAAAAAAAAAAAAAATTTCTCTTTTTCGGCCACACATAACCTCAAAATTTAGAGTCAACAGAACACACAAGACCACTCATGTCTGTGGGACTTCGCCCAAGTTAAAACCATGTTAGCATGGACGGTGCGAGGACGCATCCTTTCTAAGTTAAGCCATGTTAGCACCGCCCCACATACAGGGCGTGTTGCGACACCCTGTATGCGGGAGCATTTCTGCGGAGTCGCACAGACATGACCCAGAGGCCGCGTGCGGCCCGCCCGCAGCGAGCGAGCCCACCGAGTGTCGCAATGCTGATGCGTGCACGGCTAGTCCGTTCACCCGCGCACTCAGGGGGGCCCGCGACGGCTCGGGCGCACTGGACGCGGCAGACAGAGACAAGACGCAGAACAGGACGGACCGAGACGAGCGAGGTGAGCTGAGGCTGGCTGTCAGGTGCTGGAGGCGCGGTGATCTTTTAACTCTTTTCTCCTAACCATATCTGTACGTCCTCTAAATTTAAATATAAAATAAGTCCTAATCGTAAACGTGTAGATAAATATAGATAGGGACCCTTTAACCTAACAATCTGATGTGGTGTGTATCTGTATTCTGATGTATCTTTATGGTTTCAATTTTGTTTTGTTGTTTTACTTATTAATGGAAGTAACATTTGGGACAGGAGGCTATTCATGCTGCACCTTGTTCCTCATCTAATGTAGAACAGGTATTATTTGTATTCCCGTATTGAATTATTACTGTGTAAGTGGTGTCTCTGACGTGGTATTTCTGTTGGTCTGTTGTGCTGATTTAGTTTGCACCTAGAAGAAGGAGGAAGAAAAGAGGTGGGTTTAAGGCAGGCATTTTGAAAAGAAGGAAAAGCCACATGACGCCTCCTTTGAGTCGGAGCTCAAGTCAGTGTTCAAGTCCTATTCGATGTTCTAGTCGCAATACTACAGGAAGTGAGGTATGTAGTTGGTATTTTTCTTTTTTTGTTTCTGATGTAGAATAATTTTTTGTTTAGTTTTAAACCATTGGTCATATTTCCAGGACTTTGCAGATGTCATGGAAAATGTATTAACTGGGGATCTTTCTTATGACCAATATGACACTGACTCAAGAGGACATTATTCTTGTCAGTCCACTCTGCCCTCTGAAGGGGATAAAACTGGAGATGATGATGATGAACATAATAAGAAAGATGATTTCAGCATGGAAAAGGGAGAAAGTATGCAGAAGAGAAAAAAGGTTGTTATAATAATGTTTTTCCATTCTTTCAAAATGCTCTGATCACAATTTTATCAATTTTTACCTGGTTTCAGAGAGGTAGAAAAAAGAGGGGAATTGGTAGAAGGAGTAAATTGTATTGGAAGAAGGAATCTGGGACATTTGTTGAGCAAACCGTAGGTATCTTCATTTGGTTATTTTTAAATGCCCCTCTCACTTGGTTCTGTATCTGTGTGTGTCCATAGTTCTCTCAGTTCTCTGAAGTACCCATTCTTTTACCAGGGTGATAGTCATGCCGTTCCCACTGACTGTGTCTCAGATGATAAAAAAGATGTTGGTACATCTGTCACAATTGATATGAGAGAATCATGTGAAGCTACATCAGCATCATCCACAGGAGAAGTATGTATTCTCAACATTTGACATAGTTTAGACACACTTAAGCATCTTTTTTAAAATTATTATTATTATTTTATCTTTTTTGTTTTGCAGGACATGACATAATTGTCGGCTATCTGAAGCTCACTGTTGATGAGAGCTGGATGGTACAGGGAACTGATGGCACAATCGCGCTCAGCAAAGTAGTGAATTCAAATAACCCTTATGTGGAGAGAGCCATAACATGGGATGGGCGCAAAGTAAACTTTCTTGTACACAACAAGTCATTGCCCCATGGAAGTCCTTTCTGGGACATTAGAAAACCCGACCCCCAGAATTTTGGAAGTGTTGCAGACTATCTGACCTCCACATCAAAGCGGTTTGATTGCTTTGAGGTTTGTTGTGGTGTGCAATCACACCAAGATCTGTGGAGTAAGTATGCCGAATCCACAGTAACAGAAATTTTCACTGGGTCCCCTGTACTGCGCTCTGCTAGGTGCCCACTGTTACGCATGTATGCTGGGAAGTGCTCCAGCTGCCATGCTCTTCTTAAAAAAATCCTTGATGTGGAAAGGTTGAAAGCCAAAGCAGAGGCCAGAGAAGAGACAGATCTCAGCAAAATCAACAATCGATATTTAGGCAAAGAAGATCTGGTGGAAAAATTACACAGGATACAAGCAGAGAAAAAATTATCACTACAGGTAGTCAGGCGGTTAAAGACAAGGATCAATAAGCTCATACAAAAACAGTCAGAGAAAATAAGTAGTGAATTGGGTAACGACTTCATTGAAATAATGAATAAAAATACTGAGAAGATGACGGCAATAGAAAAGCTATTCTGGGAGCAGCAGAGTCTAGCTCTTAGCAAGAGAGAAAAGTCAAAAGGTATGCGCTGGCATCCCACCATGATACGGCTTGCCCTTCAGTTACGCATGTTGTCACCAGCGGCTTATGACTTCATGAGAGGTTATTATTTTTTCTATTTCTACTACTCTTTATTTTTCTTAGAGTACTATAGATACATTAGTATTGCATGTAGATATTAAAGCACATTTATTTTTATTTATGCAGGTTTCCTGTGTCTTCCATCACAGCGCCGTCTCTTTGATTACTCTCAATTTACTGAAGCCAAAGAGGGAGTTCAGCAAGAAATTTTGGACCTTTTAATGAGTGAAATTAATGCCAAGTGTCCAGAGGAATACCAGAAATATTTTAATTTATTACTGGATGAAATGAGCATTCGGTCAGATCTTGTTTATAACTCTGGAACTGGTGAGCTTGTGGGCTTCACAAATCTAACATCTGTGGAAGAAGAGTTGGCCTCTCTAGAAGCAGAGATCAGAGGTGATAAATATGAAAAAAAGTTAGCCAAGAAGGTTCTAGTTTTTATGCTGAATGGAGCTGTGAATGACATCCGCCGTGTTGTGGCAATATACTCAACAGATGATCTTTCGGCAGCTCAACTTTATGTTAGAACTTGGGAGGTAATATATCTAGTAGAAGAGGCAGGTGCTAAAGTGTTGTGTAGCATATTTGATGGGGCTAGTATGAATAGAAAATTTATAACCATGCACTCCAATTCCGGGGATACTGATTTTGTATATGTTACCTACAATATGGCATCAGGAGAGTGTAGAAATATGTACTTTATGCTGGATCCTCCCCATTTGGTAAAAACATTCAGAAACTGTTTTGCTAATTCATTCTGCCACAGAAATTCAAGGGCACTCTGTATAAATGACAAGCTGCTATCGTGGAAAGCTATTCAGAGTCTCTTTCTTATCACCAAGGAGCATAAGTACAAAGGGACTAAACTGACTGATGCTCATGTGCACCTTACAAGCTTCAGCTGCATGAGGGTGTCTTTGGCAGTACAAGTTTTCAGTAATTCTGTAGCAAAGGCTCTGCAAACGTTCAAAGACAATCCCAAATTGAAAGAGTATTATAATGAAGAGCTTGTGGATTTTATCTTAAAAATGAACCGTTGGTTTGACTGCATGAATGCCAGTGAAGGTAGTAAGAAGAAGCATCACAATGCTGATTTACTTGAATATGTATCAGTGCATGATGAACGGTTCACTTTTCTTGAGAAAGAGTTTCTAAAATATCTGCAGCAATGGGAAGACTTTGTTGAAAGGCAGAACAACCTTTCCAAAGAGAAGAAATCAAAAATGATAATAAGTTATCAATCCCTCGAGGGGATTAAAATAACAACCCTTTCTTTCATCAAGATGACCAAGTTTCTTTTGAACATCAATGCCCCAAAGGTGTCAGCAAGGAAATTTAACCAGGAACCACTAGAGCAATATTTTTCTGATCAAAGGCGAGTGAGAGGGGATGATAACAACCCAAATTTGAAGCAGTTCCTACACTCGAACCTTTCTCTCCAGTCAGCACTGACTGTTCAAGGGAAACGGGGAAATAGAGAGGATGTAAGAAATTTGCAAGTGGATGCTTCCCCATTGCCTGTTCGGAAAAAAGCAAGAAAGTGAGACTCTCAGCCCAGGCTTCCTTGAGAAAATTGTGGTCATTCTCATGTCAACTTCAACATGTACTGAGTGGTAATGCTGTATTCATAAATCCTTGCCTTTTATTTAGTATTCCTAAACTGAAGTGTTCATTTAGATATGCTTTCTTCTCATGTTAAAAATACAACAGGAAAATTATTTTTCTTGTGTTGTGCTGTGAGTGTACCAAGTGCCTTAACATATCTCATGAAAGTGATTGTATAATAAATCAAACTATTTTTGGCAACTGAAAAGTAACCTTTATTTAATGATTAATACCTTCTTAGCACATACATAACACTGTGAATACTGACAGCTTCCATTAGAGTAGTTCACATAGATTTTCATGGTAAGAAAAAAACAGGAGACTTCACATAAGTGGAGACGAACATTCGCATAATAATACTGCAATAATTAATTAACAGTTGCTTGGCTGCACAACTCACAAAATAGGAGAACAAATAACTCTCTAAAAACAATCAAATTTGTACATGTACATATCGTATCAAATTAATTTTAATTTAGCATTAGATACATGCAAAGGAGAGGTACAACTCATTTCTTGTTTCTACCTGAAGTATGCGCTTTGCTGACAGATGCGGTTGTTGACCTGGTCTGTCTGGGGGCATTTACAAGATTGCCGGCCACTGCACTGGCAGTAGGAGTGTCACTTTGTTGGGTGTTTTTTCTCGACCGAGATCTGGGGACAGGCACTGGGTCATCAGGATCGGCTAAATCTGATTGGCTGGGTTGGCCCACCACTGGGTTCCGTTTAAGATTGGTCCTTAGTGACACTGTCGACGTCTTCTGTTTATCTTTTACACTTAGCAACTTCCGCTTCGCATCAAGCTTCGAGGAAAGAGCTAGGAGACTTTTGATGAGGTCCCGGATGAACTCAATAGCCAAATCTTCACTAAGTATGCCTCGAAACAGTTCCCGAGTGTGGTCCAGCAGCACAAGATTTTCTGGATTAGTAAGACTTTCAAAGATGGCATCTGCCGTGCACGGCAACCCCTTATCTTGACTGCTCTGAATGATTTTTTCTATGCCCAAAAACAAATTGAAAGCATTAATATCAATAGTAATAACTTGTTCCTCCCACAACTTCGAGTCTAAAAACCTATCTGCACTTATTTCTGAGGTAGACACTACAAACCTCTCTAGCAGACTTCTACACCTTAAAGCCCAGGTACTGTTTCCACTTTTGGCTCCAAATTTAAACACTGCCCTAAGAAGATTGCACACAAGTTCTTTAAACACGTCACTTTCACTTTCCTCCATAGTACACTTCGGATGAGCGGTCTGATGATTCTTCTTCATGAGGTGAAATACTTGTTGTTGGAATTTTTCCATAAATTTTACTGTCAGCCGCCAAACCAATCTGTTAAGCACTTTATCAGATGTGACCTTCAGTTCATTAGGAAGGCAAAGCAAGATCATGCGTTTGACTTCCTCACAATAACTGCCATCATTAAGTAAACCATTCAGGCTCTTCAATGCCGCTTCATGATGAGCTGAGGGAAAAACTTTGGTCCGCACAGTAACAAAATTCAAAATGGAACCATTAATTTTTTTCTGTAGCATATCTGTGCTTGGGCAGGTGCTTAGAGCTTCAATACACTGTCTCTTTTGGGCTCCCATTGCGCCAACAGCGGGTTCATCCTTAATACCAAGCAAAGCATTTTTAAAAGATTCATCTAAGGATGACAAGATAGCTTCCTCCATAGGTTTCCTTGAGTTGTAATCTGTATGAAAAAGAACATCATTAAATTATGAAACAAATGCTTACTTGTGTTATAAAATAATTCCACTTTTCAAAAATAAAATTTGCAAACAAGACAGAAAGACAATATTAGCTCACCATTAATTTTGTGAAGGACTGTATGCCTTGTGAATCCAGACTTTGTTTTTAAGGTATTACCACATTCTGGACACACATATTTCGCAGCACTAGGCTCAGCAGCGGTACTCGCAGGGACAGCAGCAGCAAGAACACCACTTGCTTCAACTGGAGTGGAACCTCCAGACGGTCCCGACAGAATAGCAGGAACATCATCCCCAAACAGGTCCTCAGAACTCATGATAAAACTGCAAAATAAAAGAAAGTTAGTTGGTTAAAGTTAAAGTTTCCTACAGCAAGAGTTTTTGAATTTCGATAGCGCAAACATTTTCAAAACACCGGAAGGAAACATAGGACCCAACAAATCTGACATCAAGCTGAAACACACCTGGGCACACCTGAGATAATTTGATTGATTGGACTGTACCAAAAAGATAACAACAGGTGGGTGTGAAAGGGTTGAACTGTTGCCCGGGTTGGACACTAAAGGCTTTGTAACGACGGGAACAACTTTCAGGTTATAGTGAAGGCTTATTCGGTGGGATTGGTCGGCCTAAAGGGCATTACTTTAATGCGATGCCACGAAATATTGCAAGAGTTAAAGGTTCAATGAAAGGGACAGAACAAAGCAATGGACGCGTCCCTCCAAGACGGAGGGAGGGGACGCGTCTTGCCATTGAATTTACGAGTTTTACCTCGACTAAAAAGCACGGCGAGCGACAGCGTCGCCTACGTTCCCTTCCGTAGGCAAAACTAAAGCACACAAAACTAAATATCACTTACGCGAAGAAGTAAAATCCAAAACGGTAGAACCGGCTGAGGACTGTAAACAAAACAGCCAGCAGCGCGAGGGCCCAGACTCATGTGACGTCACGGTCCGGAGCCGAAGCCGAGACCCGAAGTGAGCCGACCGCCGATCTTCTCATACCCACCCGAGTCAGGCGGGGCATGAAGCATTCGAAAATCTGCGATTTTGTGTTAACTCAGGAAAACAATTCCTGTTAATTGTAGTGATGTTGAACGGTGGTGAAACTTACAATGGACCTTCAAAAGTGTTTTAGCAGCGTTTGCGTGAGTGGACATTCGCAAAAAGGTGAGTGGTTTTCGTACATTAACGTTTAGAAAATAGGACGCCGATGGGTCTGTTCGTGCAGTGCCTCGGGCCTTTTCCGAGTTTTCGTAAAGGAACATTTGTTTTGCCAAAGTCGAGCGTTCCAGTGACGCAGAAATAAATACTGCGTGCACTGGTACCAAACATAACCTGCATTTATGACCAGAAACACGATAAATAAAATGTCAAAGTTGGACTTGGTGATTTGGGCATTTCACATTTAGGCCTGCCAAATCGGCACTAGATGTCGCATTGGCATGAAAATAGTCTCAATGCACGGCAAAATATTTTGCCGAAACTTTGTATTCACGCACTTTTGGACTAAAACCGGTCGGAAATCGGTGAAAATGCGAAAGGCGAGCTGTCGCGGGGTTCCTTCCGCATCTTATATTTACGATTACAAGTACAATTTTGAATGGAATGTAACGGGAGAGGTTTCAAAAGAGACTTTGAGACCTGCAGAATCATATTCCGCCCCTATCTGTGCTGGTTCCGACATTTAAAGTGGATTTAAAGCCGATTGTAAGGTACCCGTGCAGCCGCCCGCTCGGGTCCCGGCTCGGAGGCCCGACCGAGCGCATCGCTTCACGCGCCGCCGGGGGTGTCGCCACCCCCTGACCATTTCATCCACCACGGGGTCTGAACTATTAGAAATGTAGCGACGTTTGACCTGAGCCGCTGTGCTAACTCTCCGAACATCTTCCTCTCGGCTCAAAACAAGACTCAACAGCCCTTTCAATGAATCATTAAGTGATGAATCGACATCGACAACCTTCAGAGGAGAGAATACAATTAGAGCAGGACGTGCAAGCACACATGCACTATCTCTGATAAGTAAAAGCTTTACCATTTTAGCCTTTCCGTTCCAGTTTTCAAGCCTGTTTGTTGTGTTGTTGCCAAGATTAGGAGCAACTTTCTTACTTCTGAATGACCAGGCAAGTGGACAGGTCATCCAATTTTTTTCGTAATAGGCCCAGAACTTTGGAGAAGCACACTCTTTCAATTCATTACATAATTCATTAAATGTATCTTCCTCAGCACATATCCTAAGATCATCCAAAATTCTTCTGACTTCCTTGCTCTCCTTTGATGATGCTTTGTTCAAAGTGTTGGCAACGTGGAAATTGCACAGCTGAATGGACACATTCGGAAATACTTGGGCAATGGCCCCAGCCTCAGAATAGTCTTTGTCTATGACAACAGTTTTAATGGCCTCAGCCACCTCATCTCCTATTGAAGATCAGAAGGCATCCAACACAGACGCAACTGTGCTCTTCTCCTCATTAGCAACATATGCTAGCCCGACAACTCTACCCAGCCCTTCACCATCCATAACCATAAGAACAGCAACCGGCATTCCATTCTTGTCAATTTTATATGTATGATCCATGAGAATTACAATGCCATACTTCTTCACATTCTCCTTCATGCAACTAGACTGAATAAATAAAACCTGCAGGTTATCAGATGAGTCTTTCTTAAGATATATTTAAGCACTAGGATCCGCTTCCTGGATGTCAACAAGCGTGTCCTGCAGCATCTCATCTTCCGTCCTGCCTCCTCTGTTCTCTTTCTGCCTCTTAGCTCTATCAGACAAAACACAATGGAATAGCAAAGTAGAAAGAATGCATCACCACATGACCAAATAGAGAAAGGAAGGCATAGTTAAACCCTTAGACCATTGACCCCCAGCCTCAATATAAACCATAGAGGTATTGAAGACCCATAATATACTGGTATAGTTTTCAAATTACATGCAGAGATACATGAGGAATGACCAGCACCCACATTTGAACCGATGATTGTTTTTGACAAGAGTGTGCTACTTTACCTGTAGTTGGCGATGTCGCGTGCATTCATGGCACCACTTTTCATATCCGCTAACAGCGGCTTTATGAGACTTGGCTTAACTTTACCATCAAGGAGGGCGTTTAACTGACTTTGATCGTCAGGATGAAGTTTCCTGTTCTCAGGCATGACGTCCGTTTCCTCCTCCATTAAGCCATGCCCTGCATGCGTCTCATGCAAGGCCTCAACAGTCAGGCCATCAGTGGTGTGCGCAACCAAATGCAGCATTGCTGGGCATTCGATCTTCCAGGTACTACAGCATGCATGACATCAGAGAGATTATTAGACAAATAATAAGAACACCACAGGAAGTGCATGATACATAGGATACTCACGACAGATGTGTGCGTAGGCCCTTGCTCTTCTTTCTCGCCACCCCACCAAATTTGCAGATGAACTTTATGTTCTTGTGCTTCAAGTTCGGGTTCATCAGCGGGCGCCCATCAGCGGCTCTAATTTTGTTTTCCTGCGAGATGCTGGAGCTGGACTTGGTCACCCATTTCATGTGGTTCAGCATTTCGTACTGCTTGCGGGCCTCTTCAAACTCTTCGAAAGATTTGAACACTTGCCCCACCTGTATGGGCGCCATGCTGCAGGATTCAAACGCACAGTGAGAAGTAGGCTGGCAGTGAAATTAGAATAGACAGAACTGGGCTAGGCAAGCACATGGCCACCAAAATGGCACTACATAACCTAACGAAAGCATGGCCAGTTTTTAATTTGAATTTAAGTGGTTTAGGACTCTGTGATACATATGATTAACATATGCGAAAATCTTAAATACTTACTTTAATCGAAGACCTATGTCTTCCGCAAGGATTCAACCGAAAATAACGCGCAACGCGAGGCAGTTTAGCGGCACAGGCAGCGAAACAACAGATCGCAAGGACCCAAACGACGAAAAGGGCCGGTTGGCGAGGGAGAAGGCGGTGGGCGGGGCTTCGGCGGACCCGTTCAGGAGTGCGAATAACGGGGATGAAAAAACCGCACGACTTGTGCGGTCGCTTGCGTTGTAGCTGTTCGCACGAGCTTAATATACAACATAAGGCTGATTATACTGAACTTGTGCGATTATCAGAGTCGAATGAATTGACACAACTTGTGCGAGACCGTGTGTCGCAGCTGTTCGCACGAGTGCATTATTTTTTTATATTGCACTTGTGCGAATAGCCACCTCTTCCTTATTCGCACAATTTGTGCGCGTAAGAACCATCTACCATTGGGGCGTGGGTTGTGGGTTCGAGTCCGGGTCGGTGCTAAGGGCGTGTTACTGTGCACGGCGGGTGGAAACGGCAGTGCTGGACCGGGGTACAGGGCTCGGCTCCGTGACGTCACCTGTTTACCCCTACCCCTCGGCCCGACCACCGCAACAAGAGAAAATTCAAACTGCATACAAAACGAACTGCACACACAACTGCATACCCAACTGCATACCGAACGGTATGCAGTTCGGTATGTAGTTCGTTTCGTATGCAGTTTGAATTTTCTCCCGCAACAACACTCGACTTCACTCTAACCTGGCGTAACTCATCAGAGATGCACTCCATATGCGTGAAAATTTAAAAAAATACAGGTGCTAGCCTATAATCTAGACACGTTTTTGACCGTTTCGGATACTTTCAAACATTTAAAAGCCTATAACAAGTGGCCGCTGCGGGCCTCGGATTTCTCGGTCCGTTGCATTCATATTTGGGGGACCGCCAAACGAGACGTACGCAGTGTAGCCAACTTACCGACCACATCTCAGCTAAGAGGTGCTTGTATGCAGTGGCGAACTCAGTTTTCCCAATATCGCAACGGGGTGCGCCTTTCAGGTGCACCACGCGCAGCGGCCAAACCTAACCTACCAAATGAAACAGTTCACATAAAACAGAAACGCGACAAAATGCAAAATCGTTTCCACCGTACGTTTATCTACGTCATATAAGAAGTCTAACGACTGAGTTCTTTACAGTGCCCATATTGACACATTTTTGGGTTAAATATTGCATTGCAATGTCGTAGCTCGTCACGCTGTGTCTAAAGCAGTATAGTTCTGGGTGAAACGATAAGGCAACGCGGTTTCACTCCGTGCGTAAAAATTCTATTTTGAATTCTAGTTTTGGTCTCGATGTTGGCGGGAGGAATTTTCTCACCCAGACTACATCCAATACCCTCAAGTGGGGATGGCTCGTTAGTTCACCTAAAATATTTTAAAATTAATTCCGTACATTTTCAAATGTTTTGCAAATAATTTTCCCGAGTTGGCGGAAATTTTCAGAATTATTTGAAACCACTTGGTTAGGTTAGTTGAGGTTGGGTTAAGTTAGGTCGCATTATCGTTACCTAACCTAATCAAGAATTCGAAAAAAAGGCACGGTGGACTTGAACCCGGCGAGTTTTGAGCCCGGTTCGGGACGAGCCCGGACTTGAGCCCCGATTTGATCCCTCATTGAGCCCCGACATGAGCCCTGGCCGCATCGAGCCCGGGTTTGAGCCCGGACTTCAGCCCCGATTTGAACCCCGTCACTATATTCTCGTAAGAATGCGTGTGTGAACATCCGCGGACAGTCCTGCACTCACTTGTGCGCCTCGCAGACTCCTTCTGGTGACCCGCAGAGGTCCTGACACGCATAATCGATAGATATTACTGATGGGGCTCAAAGCGGGGCTCAAGTCCGGGCTGAAGTCAGGGCTCAAACCCGGACTCGATGGGGCCGGGGCTCGGGTCCGGGCTCAATGCGGGATCGAATCGGGGCTTGCGTCGGGGCTCGAAGGGGCCGGGGCTCAAAACTCGCCGGGCTCAAGTCCACCGTCCCGAAAAAAATAAATGAAAATTAAATTAAAAATAAAATTAATAAGACCAAAACATTTTATCCATTTTGAGTCGCCACGAACTGTGTTTCTAACGATGTACGGAATAAATTTAAAAATATTTTAGGTGAACTATCATTAGACCAATCGAGCCCAAACCCCTCATTTTTTAAATAATAATAATGATAATAATTACAGGAGTGTTTAAGAGCCGATTCGAGAATCTTCGTTAGCAGCGGTCCCGGCTTTCTTGACTCCGTTCACTCCCCCAACCAGCAAGGCCGGCTCCCTCTGCCGCAGTGCACCGTCGACGCAGCACGCCTGATTCTGGATTCATTCACCGATTCCTGTGAACAGAGAGGTCATCCTGAAAGAACGGCATCGAACACCCTTCAGCAAGCCCTGAAAAGGGACAATCGGCGTTCGTAGGGTCAGTGCAGGTAAGAAAGTCACGTTTTTGCAACCTTATCAACATTTTTGACAATGTTATTACGCCTAAACATGAGTTCCGATAATATGGGGTCGGAGCTTGACGCGAAATGGCACTAAAGAAAGCACTGGTGTTCAACATGCATTACTCCTAAACAACCGAGGGAGAGACAATTTCGTGAGACTTGACAGATAAGAAAAAATTCCAGCGCCTACAGCACTGAGTGGCACTAGTTAACTGAAAAACGAATTTATTCTAAAAATAGGAATATGAAACGACTTAGTATTGGAACCTACGACGCGCTGTATGCCGACTCGACCTCTCAGACCGCGCGTCCACGGCGGCATTGTTAATGGGACTCGCGCGAGCGACTATTACGAGCCGGCCGGAGCGCACAGCACGGCTAGCCAAGTTGACAACAATACGTCTTGGCAATAAAGGGTAAATCAGCCATTTGAAAAATATTCATATTTAGTTTAATTAGGACCGTGAAATGTGGCTCGATTTTATGCAAAATGTGCATGAAAACAACATACCTAATTTTGTAATTTTAAATTAACTAAGGCGATAAATAATATTTAATTTTAAAGTTGGCTGTATTGGAGTACCGATCTTATACTTCTTGCCTCACTTTTGTGGAGCCTTTTCTCGTCCTGCCCCAGTTTTGTGGCGCCCTCTGTTGGCGGAGAACTGAAACTCTCCGCGCTCGCGGCTACAATGACACCTCTAGCGGGAGAATAAAAAGTGGAGTAGTCGTTGGAAAGGGGTCCTCGCTACGCTCGGGCCCAAAAAACCGCACCCCGACAGCTACTCGTGCACATATGAAAATTACACCGCGCTTTTTACTTCGCCGAGTACTGCTTGCCGCGGAAACCATTCTGAATTGGTTTAGCTAGGTAAGAGAAAGAAACATTTTAACACTAGAAAGATCCCAGACTAAAATTACCATGGTGGCTATGGCCAAGAAGGTCCTTTTACCATGGCCACAAGCACGCTTACCACGACCATCGGGTCAGTTACCATGGTCATCCCGCTGGCCATGTCCAAGAGGCTGCTTGCCATGGTCAGAAGATGGCCATGGTTAATATTTCCCATGGCCGTCCATTGGCCATGGTTACCCACCATGGCCATCCGATGGCCATGGGTATTGGTCATGGCCATTAGATGGCCAGTGGCAGTGGCCATGGTAAGTATAAGAGATCAACTCTGCCATTACCTTGTATCTAAGTTCTGATACCCGAGTGGGTAAGAGGGCAAGTTAGGGAGTCGGAGGTCGATGGTTCAAATACGACTTAGGCGAAAAATGGCCATGGCCGAATTTTACCATGGTCCTCTTTTGCCATGGCCGTAGCGCCCATGACAGCGCCGCCCATGGCCAAGGATTACCATGTGTATTTTACCATGGCCGCCTGAGCCATGACCCATCCATAGCCAGTGACCATGGTGACCATGGGTGGCCATGGCTATGGTTATCTCCATGGTAATTTTAGTCTGGGATTAGCCCACTTCGCTCGGTTTCTCCACACTAAATGGCATGGGACGTTTTTTTTCCGTTTAAAAAAGTTTAGTCCCAGAATCGTGCCGAAACAAGCTCCGAAAAAGCCCGGCGTACCGCGGGCTACCCCGAGAACGGCCCGATGCGTCTTCGGGCTGCCCCGCTATAAGTCCGGCAGTGCATGCGTTGGGACTGGATCAGCCCGAAAACAGCCCCGACTATTCCGGGGCTGCCCGAAATCGGCTCCGCCGTGGACCTCAGTTCCGGAACAAGCCCGAGGCGAGATTGCGGGCCACTGTCGATGCTGTCCCACCTATCAGGACTTAAAAATTTTTTCGAATCTGTGTTAATACACTGGCGACCAAAATTAGCGGTCCACTTTTTCCGAAGTCCGCCATTTCGTTGCTAGTCGACCTAGAGAGCTGAAACTCCGTGTAAGCACGTGCCAAAGGTTCATCTTCGAGGTCCCTGGACGCCAATTTTATTGGTTCACTCTAAGGGGTGGAACCACCCCCTTAACTCCGACAATGTCGAAAATCGCCGCGAAGGGCGCCGATAAAACCCATGTGGCGGGCAAAAATTGTCAACTTTTCAGTCGGCGTGAACTCATGGACCATTGAAGCTGCTGATTCCTGAATTTCGACCCCCTACGACTATCCCTTAATTTTGGAGGGGGTGGGGGTAGTTTTTGAGTTAGGGGTCGTAGAGTTTCGAAATTGATCGCAAAGGGTAGCAGAGGGCTCAGGGGTGTCAAAAATACCCGGCGCGACTCAAATCGACACCATAAAAGTGTAATAAACTCGAAAAAACTGAAAAATTAGGCTGGTTTTTACAGTCATTTTGCGTCCCTCTACCGCCGCTCTCAGTCGAGTTAGGGTGTTGCACGAGACGGTTTTTTACAGTTCGAACCTTTACAAACTAGGCCCCAAACGGACAACACAAAATCTCGACGGCTTCAACCCTTAAATTGCGGTAGCATAGACTCTTACACCCCATTGTTAAAGCGTGACATCCAAACAATCACTCTTACAGGCCACAAAATCCATGGAAACGAACGCGCCTGGCACTTTTTCGATGATTACAGTGGCTGTGGTCAATATTCGCGCAATTTGCGTGCCATAAAATTCGATTCAAAAATTGACTTTTCTTGATAATCGCTTGCAGGGGTATGCGCCCCTGTAGTTTCAAGGTTGAAGCCCTCGAGATTTTGAGTTCTCCGTTTGGGGCCTAGTTAGTAAAGGTTCGAACTGTAAAAAACCGTCTCCCGCACTACCCTGACTCAACTGAGAGCGGCGGTAGAGGGACGCAAAGTGACTGTAAAAACAAGCCTAATTTTTCAGTTTTTTCGAGTTTATTACACTTTTATGGTGTCGATTTAAGTCGCGCCGGGTATTTTTGACGCCCCTGAGCCCTCTGCTACCCTTTGCGATCAATTTCGAAACTCTACGACCCCTAATTCAAAAACTACCCCCACCCCCTCCAAAATTAAGGGATGGT
The DNA here is from genome assembly GCA_026979955.1 of Megalurothrips usitatus. Classification (NCBI taxonomy): domain Eukaryota; kingdom Metazoa; phylum Arthropoda; class Insecta; order Thysanoptera; family Thripidae; genus Megalurothrips; species Megalurothrips usitatus. The sequence goes on from CM049593.1 coordinate 2,256,185, forward strand.
CGTAGGGCGTCGAAATTCAGGAATCAGCAGCTTCAATGGTCCATGAGTTCACGCCGACTGAAAAATTGACAATTTTTGCCCGCCACATGGGTTTTATCGGCGCCCTTCGCGGCGATTTTCGACATTGTCGGAGTTAAGGGGGTGGTTCCACCCCTTAGAGTGAACCAATAAAATTGGCGTCCAGGGACCTGGAAGATGAACCTTTGGTACGTGCTTACACGGAGTTTCAGCTCTCTAGGTCGACTAGCAACGAAATGGCGGACTTCGGAAAAAGTGGACCGCTAATTTTGGTCGCCAGTGTATTAGTGACTTTACGTACCTATAGCCGAATAGAAGTTTCAAAAATTGAATTTGGTCCCACTGCATCTATGAAATTTGCATTATTCTACACGCAAGTGTCTAAAAAAAGTGCAATAACTAATCTATTCTTTCTTGTCATTGGCCACACCCGAGAACAGTGCTGAATTTGTAACATTCTGGGACAACGCGCGGGCTAGTCCGACGGAGTCGTTTTCGGGCTTGTTCCGTGACGGGGCTGTTTCTGGGGCTAGAAATTTCTAAACGGGTTTGTCCCATTATTATGGGGCAATTTGATTGTAACATACATGGTACAATTTTGTCACATGGCACTGGTTACAATCTTCGTTTTGTCCCAAATTATGGGACTCCGGGTAACCGTGGATGTATATTAGACATGGAATTGTCAGCGAACATCGGAGGACTAAAGAACGACCGAACGACCGGGACGAACGCCTGCGAACTCGAGGGTAGGCCAGCCCGCACGGCACGAGTGCATGTAGGTACAGATTGCCTGCCCGCTAGGCGCCAAGATTGACCAGAACAGCAGGGAAGGTGCGCGCTCAGGAGAGGAGGGAAGAAGTCTTACTAAATTTAGATATTATTTTATTGCCTAAGTATTAAATTTAAGATAACCATCCAAAGCATCCGTGCTTTTTTCGATTTCAGCGGTGCAAGGTGGGTTTTGTAAAGGGGTAACCATTTCTATTAACAATATTTACATTGTCCCATAAATCGATACAAAATTGTCCCATATACAAGATACTCAATTGTAACATGAGTAGTTTTGACAATTAGTACCACGTTCATGGGACATGAACATGGGATGTTTTGGGCAGAATCTCAACATTTCATGGGACAAAATTGTAGCAGTCTATGGGACAAAAAAGTCTCATGCCGTTTAGTGTGTCAAGAAATAACGTTTCAAAAGTTTGTGTTTTTTTGCCCACTCCTTAAGTGTGATCATTTAACCCGCACTGACCCTACTGCAAGTGTGATAAATCTAATACGTCAACTGTGATAAGGAGCGAGTGTGGTTAGTGAGAAATCGAGGGGGCGGCCATTCGCGTATTAACCGGGAGCCGGGTCGAAGAATTTTGCCAAAATGAGCCCAAAGTATCCTCAAAAACTGATATTTTGGGGTGAAATAGCAGCTAATAACGTGCGTAATAGGAAGTAGTTGGGTTTCATATTTCGGGAGTGGACCGCCCCTACGTGAAAAATACTACACTTTATTGCAGTTGTAGTTCTATCACAGCCAAACGTATTGGACAGCTGCAATGATCATGACAAACATGGAGAGCTTCACGACAGCCAAGTGTGATGAATTCATCACAGTCAACTGTGATAAGTGAAAAATACTACAGCCGCATCTGACATGGTACTTTGCTGGAATGTGATGTACATTGCATTGCACTTCAGATTACAGTGCGGATCGTTGGAAAACTGACGGGAAAGCGAGACGCGCACTCAATAGCACGTATGATTGAATTAGCAGCATATGTACTTACAACGAGAATTTCAAGCATGTGAAGATTAAGCGCCGATGAAGCATAACAGTATTTCACTCGAGAATACCCTTTAATCACGCATACATACGCATGAAACATGCATAATTTTAACGTTACTTAAGTGCATGCTTCTTGGTGGAAATGGGCGTCAATGTTGCTGTGGATGAAATGTGGTACAGTACGCTACCCTTTAACTTACTTCTTACTTTTCTGGGAGAGAGGGGTGAAATTTCCGGTTCGTTTTGCTGCGAAGCTCTCCTCTCAGCCACTACTTTAGTCAGTAGTGTTGCCCAGCACCAACGACGTGGACGTGGGAGTGGGCTGGTGCCATTCAGTCTTTATTGGTACCAAAATATATTTTACATAGAAGTTTACACGACGAGGTCACGTATTCAATGAATACAAAAATATAAAAAAAATTACAGGACTCGCTGAAATAGAAGGCAACGTAGAACAATTCACAAAGAAATCAAATGTCCATTAACAACCAACCACAGAAATTCACGCCAAAGCCGTTCATTTGGTGTGGAATGACCCACCGTCAAAATGGTCGAGGCATTCCTTAACAGTTCAGCAAAACTGGCAACGCAAGGCGGCCTTCCAGCCTTTTGGCGTGCGTCACGTTTTGCGGCTGCGAGTGAGCAGTTGGGGAAGCACCACGCAGCGCCTGCCGCCCGGACGTGCACTTCGGTCAAGTTGAGCAAGGCGCCACCGAACGATCGCCACAGCCTGCACGCTCCACGTGTGTACTGCGCCGGCTGTCCAGAAGATACAGCTATCATGGCAGTCAGTAGGAATTGCTTATAAAAAATTGGCGTTCAAGGTAGTCGTGAGTGAGGCAGTCGTGAGCGACCGCCACATGTGAATCATGCGGTCAATCAGCGTGTGGCTTCATGTGCACTTAAACTGAAACTTAAGCGCAAACTGACCAAACACACTTGCAGAAAACACTTGCATGATTTCTCGCCGTGTTGGTTAATTATGTGCAAAGTAAGTTGATGCCTGCGATCGAATGTCCTTCCACACACGCCACAGCAGTGCAGCTCACTGTGGTGCCTGACAACGTGCCTTTAGGCAGGCTGGTCTCTTGAACGTCTGTGGGAGCCGGGGCGCTGCGTTCAGGCAGGTTTTCTGTACACGCAGCTGCATCGAGTTGCGCGGAAACATGAGGCGCATCGCCCTCATCTGAACCCTTGTGATCTCCGCTATGGGAGGTGCTCGCATCAGGTGAATTCTGGGTTACCGCGTCGGGACTTGGCATGCCACCGCAAGAGTTTTCTGAACTCGAATCTTCGTTTCCAGTTGAGTCTACTTCCAACACTTCGTCCTGGACTTTGTTGTATTCTAGGGGAATCTCTAAAAATGTCAAAGCATCACTAGTAGAGTTCTGGGCCGACACCTGCAGTTCTCCTTCTAAACAGTTACTGTCCGCCCCCACCATTTGCTTGAAATGACACTCCGCCAGGTGTTCTTCGAGATACTTCTCTTCTCCGAAAGTTCTAGTACAAAGCGGGCACCTCACCTTGTGCGCTACGGCTAAGTGGTCCAATACATTCTGTTTAGTCGAGAACTTCTGAGGACACAAATCGCAAATGAAAGCGATCTCTTCGTGCACGCACTGGTGACGGGAGAAAGTCCACAGAGTCCTGAATGTCCTTCCACACACGTCACACTTAAAGGATTTCGGCAACAGCGGTGTAGAGTGTGTTCCCAAGTGGACCGCCAGCTTGGATTTTTCATTGAAAGTCTTTTCACAGAAAACGCATTCGTAGTTACGTCTTTCGATGGGCGAGTTAGGAACAATGACGGAAGAATTCCCTCGTGCCTCCACAGCCCGGACGGCTTCCTCAGCGGGCGCGTTCACGTGGTCTACGTTGTGACCAGTATGTCCTCCGTGTGCCACAGAAGACTCTCCCGGCACATCCTCCCCGAAACACTCAGTTTCCAGCTTTATGGGGTGATCGACGGCATGGAATAAAACAGAATCATCGGCAGCTCCGGAAGCGACTGCGTCCGAGTCGTCCATTCCTTCGTTCATCTCGACGCTGCAGTGCAACCGCTTGTGAACATCACACAGCTGTTTCCGGGCAAACGACTGGCCACACGGCCGGCACTGGAAAGTTTGCACTTGCGGGCTGCCAGCACCAACCGTCCCCCACCGCACGCAGAGCCCCGAGCGGAGGTGCCGCTTCAGAGAAGCTTTAATCGGATACGCCTTGGTACAATTCGAGCATTTGAACATCTTTCCTCTGCCCCCACACTTGGGCCGCTTAACATGGAAGGCCTGGTCTCCGCTTCTTGGAAGTTGGTCGTACATGGAATACCCCAGGAACTTGTCGTGCGCATCGCCGCCACCTTCCCCTTGGCTTTGGTCACGCAGTGCTGGGTACGGGTTCGAGTCCTCGTCAGCAAAGGAGCCCGAGGGGGTGTCGACTGACACACGTCTCCCCGACTCCGATTCTTCGACCGTCTGTGCGAGCGAGGGGATGGCGAGCGGGTCCTCGACATCATCCGTCTGCTCGTCATTTTCAAACAGCGACTCGTCCACAAGGGGTTCTGCAAGGCAAAAGACCGGCGCAAGAAACAATCAACAACTCAAAACGAAGAGAGTATTAAAAGGGCGCTGATGCTAACGTGCAAGCAGATGTCACTGAAAACCAAAGAGCGACGTCCGTCGCCCAGTGTGGGCAAACGCAGAAACGCACAGCCCTTTTTTGGGGCGACTTTATAAAACGTCGCCCAGATAGGGTAACGAACGTCGACCGATAAAAGCAACGTTCCCCCTAAACGTCGATCTTCAAGAGCGACATTGAAGAACTGCGAATAGCAGAGGGAGACCGAACGTCGCCCTAATGGGCGGAGCGCAGCTGGCTTTGCCTGATCGGGGTTACATCACAGAGCACCGTTGCAGCAGGCTATACACTTCACCGAAACGTTTGGGCACCGCACTGTAAAAACTCTGCTGTAAAATAACAACGAAAAAATTAATCAACAGTTTCCTGTTATTTGACGACTTTCCTTGTAATTTTACAAATATTTTACAAGACATTTCTCGTTTTTTTACGACTGTTCCTGTTATTTTACGGGTATTCCTGTTAATTTACAGGTAAAGTCCTGTTAAAGAGAACAAATCGACCTCGCGTTTTTTAAACTAACGGGAATGTTCCTGTGAAAGTACAAAACACGACGCTGTGATTTAACGGTGACCCGTAGTAAAAAAATTAATCAAGGATTTCATGTTTTTTTACAAGAATATTTTTAACAGTGCGGCCCTGAGCTCCTACGAGCGACAAATTTTGCCCCAGGGCGAAAGGGCGTATACTCTCGAAAAGTGTAACCCGACTACTCCCTATTACGCAGCATTAAGTTAGTACCAAGCTGCTATTACACCACAAAATATTGGTTTTTGTGGGCACTTTGGTCTCATTTTGGCAAAATTCTATTAATATGACGCGTCTGGGTGACCCGACTGATACGCGAGTGGCCGCTCCCTGGCCCCTCGCACTAGGATTTACAGAGAAGTCGCGGAACGGCCCGCCCCTACCACACCGTAGTCGTTTGTAAACGAAGATTGTTTGATCAATAAGGAACTAAATGCAGTTTTTTTACACGAGTATTTCTCCCACATGATTTCTTCGTTCTCTAACGAAAAATATGAGGATTCTGGGGGTGAAGAGTGAAGAGGGCACATAGCCTTAATTGCAGTGCGCTGCGATGTGGGTTTTTGATCTCACCCCAAATATGACGAAGTTAATTCAGCTTCACACATACCCCTGACGACCAGATATAACACAATGGAAAATTTTATTTATCGAGGTTTCCTTGGTTAATTCAATTTTGCATCAAAGTCATTTAGGGCCAGCGCAGCCAAAAAAATCACGTTTTTGTGGAGCCAAGAAAAAAACACACCCACACCATTTCTTTTGTCGAAGGTAAAAAGATAACACCTTTGCAGCCAAGAAACAATGAGCCTACTTCTAACGCTGGTGAGTGTTAAGGGTGTGCAATCGTACATTTTTCACTTTACAGATCGATAGTTTTGAATGCGCTGATTCTAATGGTATGTGTCTGTCCCTCCTAGCCCGTCTAGCTTTTGCTCTAGAACCTTCCAAACATTCGTTTTTTTTTCACTTTTTGAGCCAGTCAAACTTGAGAATTTGAAATGGTATGGTGACGAGACTTTCCATAAACATAGTACTTTACTTGGACTATGTTTTGAAATTGTTTTCGTGTCATTCCAGGAAGGCTCCTGGAATCATTTGAAAGTGGGCCGATATCAGAGAAGGTTTTTAAGTGAAAGGCGGCGAAAGACCAAGTCGAAATTATATTTAAAACACAGCCCCATTCTTCTTCTACGAGGGGTGACCCACTACCCACATTTATTGTACACCTGGACACCCAACTCCCGAAAATCTCACTCACATTCCCTAAATTCTCCCACAATCCTAAACATTCGGCCACAATCCACGGCATTCTCGTACATTCGCTTGCATTCCCATACATTCTCGTACATTCTTCCACAATCGCCACAAATTCTCCCACATTCTTACACATTCTTAACACATTCTTAACACATTCCCGAAAAAAGCTAGTGAAAACCTGTAAACAAATTCAAACATTCTGACACACTCCTTCACAATCTCATACATTCTCCCAAATTCCTTCGTTCATTCCGTCACATTCTCTTACATTCCCTGACATTCTCAGACATTCTTGCATTCCATCACACATTCATTCACATTCTCATAAATTCCTTTCCATTCTTACAACAATCTATCACATTCTCCTAACATTCTCGACAATCTTTAACACTCGACGGCAGAACATTCTCATACATTTACACACATTCTCACACATTCAGCACATTCTTCATTCAGTTGTACACGTTTTCAGGCAAAGGGTCACCCCCCGTTCCTCTATAAGATGAGACCATTACCATATTCGTAAGTCAACTGCAATTTGAGTTTGACGGGCTCAAGTGCAGGCCTTTTTCAAGTTCTAGGCATGAGTAGAGAGAGACAGGCTACAACTTCTCTCTCACACGTGGCGGGGTGAGGCGGTGCGTGGTGCGGGGGAGCCGTCCCTCCCCCTCCTCCCACCGCTGTGACAATGCGCGACGTCTGCCGGAGCACCGGAGCCCGCTAAACATTACAATAGGACGGATTAAACGCGACCCGTCCTTTCAAACCTGACGGAAAACCAAATCTTGAGTGGCAAAGTTTTAACACTTGCAAGTCACACCATCGTTTTCGCAGCCTCGTGGCAGTGTGATTTCGTTCTTGAATCCTGATCGTGCGAGGTTTTAGAGCCGACTTGTGGTTGCCAAAAATCCGGAAGAAGAGCGAAACTGAGCCAAACTCTGGTCCGGAGAGCCGGAGCTGCCCGGTGACACCGACGTCGTCGCTGTAGCAGCGGCGTTGCCACCTTGGCTGTTGGGGAGGAGGTGGTCAGCCTACCCACCCCTCCCACCCCCACTTTTGACTAATAAGCGTGACGATTCCGAGAGTACGAGAGGAATTGCACACCCTTAAGGGTTTCCAACCGATCTTTTTTTATTTCATGATTCGATAGTCTAGAACGCGCTGATTCCAACAGTATGTGTCTTAGCCCGGTGCGCCTTCTAGTTTTTGCTCTAGACACGTTCAAAACTTCGGATTTTCCCACTTTTCAGCACAGAAATCTCGAGAATTTGAATAGCGAGAAGAATGAAACTTTACAGTACTGTAGTACTTTACTTGGACTGTGTTTTGAAATATTTTTTGTGTCCCTGCGACTTCCAGGACGACTCCTGGAATCAACTGAAAGTCGGCCGATATTGAACCATATTTTCTAGTAGACGGAGCCCGAAAACCAGGTTTAAATTACGTTCACAACATGGCCTCATCTTTCATCTACAAGTAGAGACCCAAACCATACTTCTAGGTCAACTGCAATTTGAGATTTGTATGCCGAATGAAGGGCCTGTTTTGAGTTCCAGGCATGAGTATACACTAAACTCTTATGGAGAATTTTCGTGCATAAGTATGGACGTTTCTGTGCATACAGAAGGTATGCATGATTTGTCCACAATTATCGATTAAATTGTGCATAACGTTCTGTATGCACAAGAACGTCCATAACTAATGCAGAAATACTGCATAAGAATTTACTGTGTAGAGAGAGAGAGACAGGCTACAACTTCTCTCTTGCACGTGGCGGGGTGAGGCGGTGCGACGTGCGGGGGAGCCGTCTCTCCCCCTCCTCCCACCGCTGTGACAATGCGCGACGTCTGCCGGAGCACCGGAGCCCGCTAAACATTACAATAGGACGGATTCGACGCGGCCCGTCCTTTTAAACCTGACGAAAATCAACTTTTAATGTTCAAATTTTCAACACTTTAAATTGACACCAACCTTTTCGCCGCCTCGCAACAGTGCGCTTTCGTTTTTGAATCGTGATCGTTCGAGGTTTTAGAGCCGACTTGTGGTTGCTAAAAACACAGAAGAGCTAAACTGAGCCAAACTCAGGTCCGGAAAGCCGGAGCTGGCCGGTGACACCGACTTCAGCGGTGTTGCAGCGGCGTTGCCACCTTGGCTGTTGGGAGGGAGGTGGTCAGCCTACCCACCCCTCCCCCCCCCCCCCCCCTTTTGACTAATAAGCGTGACGATTCCCAGAGTACGAGAGCGATTGGAGACCCTTAAGGGTGTGCAACTCCTCTTACTCCTCATAGTCCAAGTACTATGTTTATGGAAAGTCTCGTCACCATACCATTTTAAATTCTCGGGTTTGACTGGCTCAAAAAGGGGAAAAAACGAATGTTTGGACGGTTCTAGAGCAAAAACTAGACGGGCTAGGAGGGACAGACACATACCATTAGAATCAGCGCATTCAAAACTATCGATTTATGAAATAAAAAAAAGTACGATTGCACACCCTTAAAATGTTCATTTCTCTTGGCTGAACCGATTCAGGATAGTTTACGGCGGCCAGGGTCGGACTGGCTACCCAAGGGCCCTGGCGACCCGCAGGGCACAATCTAACCACCCCCCCTTTCCGTTAACAGGATATTGTTTCAAAATTTTTGATCTAAAATTATTTATTTATTTTTTTTTAGGACATTGAAAATGTTTGTTACTAGATAGGCGTACGCCAGACCACGTCGCTATTTTTGTCAGAGGCGCGAACAAACGAAGACCGGTGGCGTTGGCGGTTTGCGTGCCGCCCCGCTATACAAATTATGTTTTGCACATGTTATTGAATTGAACGTCATCTGAGGGCCTACAAGCCCTGCGGGCCCTGCCATTTTGAAACATTACGTTCATTGCATACCCTGCAAACGTTCACTGTAAAAAATTCAGTCGTTTCAAAACGAAGATTGTTTGATTAATTGGGAACTGAAGACCTTCGTTTTCGAACGAATAGCTTTACGAAGATTTCTTTGTTTTTTAACGAAAAACATGAGGAATTTGCAGGTCCCTTCCGCAGTACAAAGGGCAAATAGCCTCAATTTGAGAGGATAACGCTGCGATGTTTTCTTCATTTCATCCCAACTATGAGGAAGTCAATTAAGCCTATCACACATGCCTGATGTCTAGTTATCGTGCGTAAGAAAATTTCGTTATTTTACGAAGTTTTCTTGATTAATTTAGTTTCTTCAAAAAGTCGTTTAAAAACGACAATCCCTTACAGTGTTATTTAGGGGCCCCGTGGGGCCCACGGGGTGGGCCGCGCAGTCATGTCGCCCTTCGTGGCTGCCCGGGAGGCCCCAGCTGAGCCCGGGGCCCCGGCGGCGATTTACGAATCGCCGCCCTGGCCAGTCCGACGGTGCCTGACGGTGGCTAGCAGTACTCAGCGACGTAAAACACGGTTCAATTTCTTTGCTGCACAACTGTTATTTTATTGCCTTCAATAATGCAGCTGGCGAGGGTGCGGTTTTTTCTTATCTGCATTGTCAGGTCGCACAGTTATTGCAAATTATTTATTCGACTTGAAAGCTGCTTGGTATTATTTCTTTATCTCGCTCCGACGAGTAATACACTCCTGATCACTGTTAAATATATAGTGGGAATTCCTGAAGTCCTCCGGAAACTTTTTTACCAACTTATCCTTCGTTTTTACCCAACGTAAGACATATTGAGATTCGCTCTGCTGTGGGGAAAATTCTGAGGCACATTGTAATAGAGGACACAATGTCTTCCTCAACTGCCACAATATCATACCTCAAAGTAACGCATACTCCCTGTGACAAGTGATTTTATCCGGCGAATTCCTGAAGGTTCTCTGGAAATTCACAAAGGACTGTCGGAAATAAAATTACCAACTGATCCTTCGTGATTTCCCAGACTTTTTTTGAACAGTGATGGTCACCCATCGGGTCTGTCATCACGCGTAGTGGAGCTAATACATTACTTTTACATGCAGCATCGAGAAAACATACGGTTTTTCAATGTTCTTCAACGTTTGAACGAATATATCGACCGATCTTTTTCGGCCACTCCTAAAGAGTGATCTTTTAACATGCGGGTCAAAGCAACCTGAAGTTGAAACTTAATCTTCTAAAAATGCGCGAAATAATGTCGGGATATCAAAAGAAGCGCACGCAAGCGACGAATTTTAGTGCTGACAAATTTTTCGTCGTGACTGCTAAACGCGTCAGAGGGGAAATTCCATATCTTGTGGACGCATGGAGTTGTCTCCACTGGTAAGTCTAGCAACTTATTTTTGACGAAAGTTGCGTGGATCGGCGACCAAAAACGATCAGTTGCAACAGCCAATAATTGTTCTCCGTAAAAACGACAAAAAAAGTTTGCTCACCTCCAATCCAGTCGTTCTCATCCTCGGCGCTACCCCGCCCCTACATTTCATTGCAAGGGGGTTCACTTGTATTCATTTCTGTGCGGACGACGATATGTTAACGAGCTACGATGACAAAAATATACTTTTTGTGAAGTTGCTACCACGTTATACTTACTGGTACTGAAGCCGAGATGTGGCACCGAGCGCTAGGTTGCCATGCAACTAGACTGCGGCCGTCTGTCTCACTTTTCTTTTCAGACGCCAGCTCACGACACTGTAAAAGATGACACTTATGAGGGATTCTACATCAAAGAGCCCGGGGTGGGGGGTGGGGGTAGTCCCCAAAATTGGAGTAATTCTTTCTAAGCGGTCTAGGTCCAATACGGTCATAATAACAGAACATTGTTTTGGATTTGGGCCACCCAGTCCCGAGTGACAAATTTCACATTCTTTTTCGATTTTTGTTATGAGCAATAAAAATTCTTAAAATTGAGACATTGCCTTCCTGCTTGCGCACTCCCATCCCCATCTACTTGTAGCATTGGAGATGCATAAGAACCCTGACGAGTTTTCCGTTGCAAACTTCTTAAAATTGCCGCTTGTCGCATGGCGGATAAATTTAATCGTTCGAATTCGAAATAGAGTAAAGTGCCTCACTTTGATCCCAGACGAAATCACACCGGATTCGTGTAAAACCATGGACATTTCGAGCTTATTTTATGATTTTCGAGTCTGACACTGCCACGCGCACTGCGAGTTTGGTGCGGAACTTGATGCTATGAAAATGCGCTATTTTTCTGTGACGTCAGTCCCCCACTGTAAATCGAAAAGAAACATTCGTTGCCTAATTTGGGCGACGGTACAATGCGATGCTGTAATAGAGCGATATTTGAGCCGTCGCCCTAATTGAGCGACGCACGTCGCTTTAAAAGAGCGACATTTTCGTAGCATCGCTCTTTTAGAGCACCATTATTCAGAAACATTGCTCTAAAAGAGTGACGATTTTAAGCGTCGCTCTCTGGAAAGCGACGAAATTGGGGACACAATGTCGCTCTTCTAAGAGCGACAAATGTCGCTCCAGGATTTACAGTGCCTAGATGGGCTATCGGTAAATTACGGAAAGGGGCTGCACAGTGGGACGAGCGACCTATTTAGAGGGACGAAACTCAAGAATTTTTTTTTAGGCAGGATTGTTTTTTGCTGCGACCTTAATAGTCGAAAGTACAGGGATTCAGAATCTGTGAAGCTTTTTTCTGTGTGACACTCCGTTATGAAGTTATAGCACGATTTACCCACTCAAACATAATGTATTTTTCTCGGGTCGTCTGTTAAAGATCGGTTGATATTTCCGTTCAAACGTCCGAGAACACTGAAAAACCGTATGTTTTCTCGATGCTACATGTAAAAGCAATGTTTTAGCTCCACTATGCATGATGACAGATCCGATGGGTGACCATCAGGAGTGTATTATTCGTCGGAACGGGATAAAGAAACAATACCAAGCGCCTTCCAAGTCGAATAAAAAATTTACACTAATTTATATTTACGTGACCTCCGCGACATAGCCCTTGAAAGCCCAACATATGGGGAGCTTTGTGCATCCAGACGAAGCTGCCTCCGAAAACTGTGAAACTTGCAATAAAAGTTTAACTGCCTCGGCCGGAAGCAAGCTCGGAATTGCTCAGCCCCCGCACTGCACGCTACAAGCGAAGCGTAGTCAGGTCCCGTATGGCCGAGAGAGCGTAATTTTGTAGTTTTTTTTAGTCATACGCGGTCGACTAAACTATTACAGAAAAACGACAAAATAATCACTAGCATACGACGAAGTAACGGCAACACCACGACAAGTTCATTTGCCGCAATTTTGTTGTTAAAAGTGCACTTTATATGACGAAATAACGACAAAATTATGAAAAGCGAAATATGCAAAAGGAAAGCGCGGCAGACGCGCCGGCACGCGGATCCGAACCACCAACCTCACGGCCACGAGTCAGACCACCGAACGCGCTGGGCCGCCCCGACTCCACAGAGGCGGTCGATGTGTCGGCCGTTGCTTTACGTCGCGCCCCTGCCATTGATCGCCGTCACATTCCTTTGAATGCTGTCGGTGGTCGATCGTTGGTGGCTGAGGAGTGGCCGTGCGGGCTAGTCCGTCAGCCGCAATCGCCACCCATCTACACTCAACGCACATACCCCAAGCGCCGAGAGACACTACCCGGTAGGAGCACTACCCCTTGGCTGGCCAATCAACTTCAGCGCGGAGTATCGATATGGCGCGTCGTGACAGTAGAAGAGATGAATGGAGAAGGGAAGAAAATGGAGAAAGATTCAGAGATATAATGAAGTGCATGCAAAGATGATAGAGAACAGTTTATAATGTGACAAAAAATGTTTATATCAATAATAATAATAAAAATAATAATAATAATAATAATAATAATAATAATAATAATAATAATAATAATAATAATAATAATAATAACAAGGGCAAAGGACATAATCTGCCTCTGAAGCTCAGGGTAAGATCCTTTCTTACACTACTACATGCCTTCAAAGCCAAAATTACAGTGCGCATCAGAAAGTTAAAAAACATGCCAACTTTGAAATGCTCTTAAATTTTCTGTATATTAGATGCGGAACACAGTAAAATAGACTTTTTACACATAGAGGAATTTTTTGTTAAGATAGAAATTCCTCTGAGAACAAAGTTGGTTATGGCAAGTTCTAATGGAACAATTTCCATAAAGAATGACTTTTAATATTATTAACGCACAAATTTTATCCAAATATCGTAACAAGCCGTTGTACACCAGCTGCAATAAGAGTGAAGAGAGCTCTGGGTGACGTTCTGGAGAGAAGACACAGTGATTCAGATAGGACTCTAATCTTCACCACCTGCTCCGTAAGTTTCATATCTGTGCTCTGGTTTGTGAGAGTTTCGGTACAGTTCGGGTGATGAGGCTTTTGACTTTGGCTTTGGACCGTGAGAAGCTTGAAGGCAAACAGAATCACATGCGGCATTCGCGGCTTCCTACAGACTAGTGGTCTGTCCCAGAATGGAAGTCCTTAAGCTCTCTCACTAGGCACCTCCACAAGGGTGCAAGCCTAAACTAGATATCTAGCGATACATATAAAAATATATAGGACAGCCTGTTATGACAGCCATCTTTGAGAAAAACTGCTCAAAAGTGAGCAAACCCAACTATTGCAACACATATTCTTTTCTTGGCCACAGCTTCGACTTGGCATTTAACAGCATTAGGTTGAAGCTGGAAATCACGATTACCTCTTACACAGCACTCAAAGAACAAAATACATGCCATAAACTACTTCACACAAAACCTAGAAACTTCCATTACCTTCAAAAGGGAGCATCAGGTGCTGGTGTTACCATACTGATAGTGATATGGAGCAGACACCACACTCCATAAAAGCCATCAATAACCAGCCCGATCTGGTACAGAACTTTGAAATCGGAACATCTAACCACACTGTTAGTCTGCGTGCCATTGGAATACAAATAGTGTGGATAAATACACGGACAGAGAAAAGCAAATACACCGGCCGTCAAGAGGTTATGGGGGTCATGGGGGTTAGTGCACACATCGAAACTAGCGACCCAAAAACAGCAGCGGGGTCTCTACGGAAGGCAAAAATGCTTTGAACAATTCCTCGTGCTCAATCGTACTCACCAAGTGTGCATGATCATGAAAATGCACCGACGAGGGTCCAAATCTTTCTCCAACCTGGTGAGGCTAGAGTTCCACGGGCCAACGGCACCAGTGAGCTTACGGTCCCGGTTTCGCAGCTGTCTCAGATCTACGCGAGAGGCCAATGCTTAGGAACGTTCGCTTGATGGGTGGACGTACAACATAGCTGCAGTTTCCTACACGGTACCCGCACCGCACCCGCAACCCACCCTACACGATGCACCTCCCACGGGCTTCAGGGTATAGGCACGGCACGGGGTATTGACGCTCAAGTGTCTCTGATTGCGCGGGGTAAACCACGCAAGGAACTGACGTCGAACTGTCGAATTCAGCGTTCCACACGTCTGTACGAAGGCAAAGAACGCACCAGTCGTGGAGCACTTCAAAAGAGAAGTAGAGAACTCTTGCCACGGACCAAGCCACTGTGGAGTAATGTTCCACTGTGTTGTGTACCGTGCAGGTTCACAAAAATTGGGATTCTTTAAACAAAAAAGTAAAGTGCAGACCATTCCCTGAACGATATATTCCGTCTGAAGAAAGGTAAACATTTTGTTGAGTATAAAGGATATAGTTAGTGTGGAAAGACTCCAAACAGGTCACATGAAAATGTCATTGTTTCTATTTTGTTCAGTAAATGATTTGTGTCTGCACTGATTGTGTATCAATCTTTTCATTTCCACACAGCTAGACAGTCATGAGTAACATAATTAGACTAAACAGAGAATCTACACCTCACATAGAAAATGGAACAAAAACAGTGTAGATCCATGATCTATGCCGTGTGGACACTACTTATCAGCGAAGCCACTAACAGCCCCCAGGAGATCCACGTTTTTCTGCAAGCCACTAGCCCATCAAAGGATTTAACAGCTCTGACATTTTATATACAGTATTTTTCAAAAGCCGTAATTTAATAGAGGCTTTTTCGTAAATCCTGGGATTCCAGATGCTCAGGGCTAATTCTACTGCATCAGACAACAATTTATTTCTATTTCTTTCTAAATTTTTCAGTGCTTTCATCCCTTAACTCTCAGCATTAACTATCCAAACAGCACAGGAATAAAATGACAACAGAAAAGTTCAAGCAATGCTCAGTTTTTAATAGAAAAACATTACAAAAAAATCAGCCTTATCTGAACTACAAACAAAGCCCTCAGTAAAGCCAATTGAAATAGAAAAAATCGGCAAGAAGTTCCCATCTGTCTGATAACTGGAAGACATCTACCATTCACCATGGAGAAACCAGCAAAATTGACATTGGTATAGCTGACATGTACTGCCCTGATCCCTCCTGTAGAAGAAAAGAGTACAAAGAAACAAGATTAGAATTTCAGGATTTTGATGTTTTCTCAAAAAGTTAAATCCAAGTGCGTTAAAAGTATCCTTTCCTTCACCATCTTTAGAAAACAAATGATGTAAATAAACAGCCAAGTGGAAATGCTCACCTATGCAAGTTGCTGCCCCAAAACGTCATGGAACCCACCCTGAATTTCTCCTATCTTAAGACGGAGACTGTTGGCGCACACTAACATGTGCATTATCAAAACTGAAAAAAAAAAAAAGAAAAAAGGATGATCAGTTTAACTCATCATAGAAAAGGCAACAAAAACGATCACAGAGTCTAAATGTTAACTACTATAATATAGAAAGTAATTCAATCTTTTGTCTTCTACAGTCACAACGTGGACATATGGAAAACCAGCTAGCATCATGTCGTGATACATTTAAATACCATCAATTGTTTAAGCCTTAAGTTCAGTCAACACTATAAACACCAAGCACCAGAAACCAAATTCACTTCCTAACAATACCTTCTCTACTTACTCATTTCATATTTATTGAAAAGCAAATATATGTATCATTCCAAATTTTGACCTGCAGTCTCAAGATTACCTACCAAATCATTGAAATTCATTCACAAGTATTGTCACTGTACATCAAGTCACAGAAAATGTAACAGAATTTCTTCACTACGACACTTATTTTTCTAATCCTAGCAAAGAATTGGCACCAGAGATTCCATAGCCTCTATTTATGATAGAGATGACCTGTTTTGCATACCACTTCCTGCTTGTACATTCTTTAACCCATGGACATGTAGAGGCAAGAATAACTAGCTAAAATACAACATTATGAATCAAAAAGTTGATGAAACAACAAAATTACCAATAGAGCCCAAAGTATAAAAAGCATTACAAACCATAAGATTCTAAATAGATATTGTTTGTTCCAATTTCACAAGCACCCATGAAACCTTCATTGCAAGCCCATGATTTTGAACCCAAATTTTGTTCCCTTATTAGTCTGCATGACGAGTTGCCTTATCCATGTCCATTCTGTGGCCTTTTTTGTGCACTCACCAAGTGGAGGAATTGTCAGGAATATAGAGAAGTACGGCAACCATTGAATTACATATATGGCACCATGGATGGCGATGATGAATTTGAAGTGTAGGTACACTATATAGGGAACTGTCAGCTGAGGGCGCCTCTGAAACAGAAAGGAATTTTATGCACGCCGAGACTCCCGGAAAACAGGATGAAATTAAAGAATAGCTGAAACCCAAGACATATGAATTAGCATTTTTAACTTGAGCAGCTCAAATGTAAACACTGGATCTTAATTAGCAGCAACTTTTTGCAGAGTCTCTTATTTGGTTTTGCTCGACCTACACAAATGGAATTTCAAGTAGGCATGTTCCAAAGGCTTCCCCCCCGAGGTCACTTCACAAGCCAAAATAAGTGAAAAAGCACACTAGTTCATCGTTCAAACTTTTGGTTGAATATTTTTAATGTGCGCGTGAACACACACAAGGGACCGACCAAAATACTGAAAGATTTTTAATATCTCATAGGATTTCTGAATAAGGGGAGGAATAGTTTAAACATCTGGAAATTGAACAAGCGAAACGCACAAGATATAACTGCAAGATCAATGTACAATCCCTCACTGCATCATAAAACTCTGTCATGGAGTTCCCAGATTTAGATCGCACTGCAGAAAGCGTCTTTCGGATTTACAATAGCTCTTATAGTTAATTTTCCAGTTTTCACAAAATTCTATAAAACCGTTGCAGCTTAACTTTTGAAATAGGTTTTTCAAGTCCAAAAAGCTCTTTATAATAGGAGAAAAGGCAACTAAAAGAAAACTGGAATCTCATACTATGGATGAGTTAGGAGTTTCCTGCTGTGTACTGTACTTCTCTGCAGCGTAAAAATGTCAGAGAGCTGTGATCAACGGACTTTACTGAGATATCAGTTTTGTTAATATACTTCCACTAAATTTCCCTAATTTACTACATTCTATTTATTAAAGTTGATTGTAACAACAAATTGTGACAAATTCTATTAGTGCATTGAAAACAAATGTTGGCATTAGCTTTCCAGCACAATGATTGTGATGATTATGAAAGATCATTTTCTTCTACCTTTTAATACTTTCCTCTAGTCTAAACATTTAAAACAATGTTATCAAATTGGAAATTCAATCGAATAATTGGGGATTCAATCCAATAAATAAGTCCCTGAGCCTGAATAAATTACACCAGCCTTGTCTGGTTCATTGAGTTAAAAAGAAAAAGCAGTGTGCGACACAAAACAACCGGGTTCTGAAACACCCAACTGCAAACGTGGTAAATGAGGCACTTTCAAAGAAAAACTGAAATGAAGATAACAGAATATTGTACCTGATAGATTCCGACCAGAAACATGATGGTGGCAACAAAGCCCACGATTGCCGAGAGTAAGTTTAATGTTAAGATGGCAATTTGAAGGGGGTCGCATTGACGCTCCCAAGCAGACCCACAGCCGCTCGACCACACCGCAATGATAACCACCAGGCCCACCAGATGCAGTACCTGAAACAAGGTGCCATTCACGTTATTCAATTGAAAAATTAACACAGTAATTCAAGAGTTCGTTCTCTCCTGAATAATTTTTCCTTTACATCTCAGACCTTACACAGCGATCCATACACTGCCCAGTCCGCAAATTCATTCCTAGTTGACATAGAGAGCTACCATAACATTTTGGGTAGGTCCCTAGACCGCCCCTTCCCCGCCGCGGGCGTCAGCCAGGAGCCTAATCAAAATTAACGGAAGCTTAGCTCATACGCCATCTCCACAAATGAAGCGCTAAAATAATGCCAATTTAATACGCGTGACAAGAAGTGTAAGTAGCCAGATCGGTCAGCTCTCTGGTGGTCAATGTGCGGACAAAATTTCACCCTTAATCTCAATTTAAGAGGGGCACATGCAGGGGCGTTGGTATTGGCCAGGAAAACCAAGGTGGTAGTGGGGGGGGGGGGGATTTTATGATCCCCCTAATGTAACAGGTAGGGCAAATGGGGTATTTTCAGAGGGGGGTGGTTCTGCCTTGTCCCCGCTTCCAACGCGCTGGGAATATGGACGGGGGAGGGGAGACTAAACGCACAGCCCCCTGCAGACGCTCAGGTCACTCTCTAAACAGCCTGCCCTTGAGAGGAAAACCTACTCCACTCTTCCCCTCCACCCTCCCCTCCCCTGTAATTGGCCGCAAGAGACGCTAGTGTACGGGCCCCGGGCCCGGGCCGTGGATACTAGGTGGATAGACGAGGGACCCGAGCGTCTGCAGGGGGCTGCGCTATACGCCATATTTTTGTGACGATTAAAATCGCTAACCTCAGCCCGTCCCGACTCGAGACGGAGTGCGCCTTGGAGGCGCACCATACGCAGCGGCCAGACCTAACCTCACAAATCTGACAATTCTCATAAAACAGAAACGCGACAAAATTTGAAAATTGTTGCCACCGTACGTTTATCTACGTCATAAAAGAGGTCTATCCTACAAATTTGAAGTTTCTCCGTGGACGATAAGTCAGCGTACACACGTCCGCCCGAACGAACGAACAGTCGGCATGAAACTATAAGCCCGGCTCCTGTCCGTTGCTACCGATACGTGTCGGGACGGGCTAAAAAGATCCCCCTCCCCTCAAAATACGGCCACCCCTTAATTGATTCCCCCCCCCCCCACTTATGTATACAACCATCAGAGAAGTCGACTCAGCGAGTTTCATCGCAATCGGAAACTCACATGCCGTCCCCTCGACAAAAATCGTCAAAACTATGAGGCAGTTTTTGTTCTACTTTTATGGAGCTCAAAAGGCATCGGTACATTATTTGTAGTTCAACAGGACCGTCAGAGAGCGGCAGTACGTACCGACAGGAACCAGCCTTGAACCTTGCAGCACGTCTCCAAGGAGCAGCAGCAGCATCCTTCGTCCACCACCGGCAGCCACGACAAGCTACGGAGCCCCTTGGCCATAGCAGCAGCCCCTGGAAGTGAGGACAGACCTACCGTTATTTTTTCATGTTGAGGTTTTTACAGTCAATATTCTCAAGTTGCGAATCCCAAGTTGCGACTCGCCCCGACGGGTCGGCGCGAGGGCCGGGGGCCGGCGGTCCTCGGAGGCAGGGGTCGGCCGGGGATTAGCCCGGCCCGGGGACAACCCCGCCCCGCGCCCGGAGTGGACATTTGTAAAGGCCGGATTTGAATTTCTCCAGATCAGAATTTTACTAAATAAACATCATATTCGTATGTAGTTTTTAATTTCGAACGAAATGGATCTAAGAACGAAGCCGATACCTCAACTCAAAGCCGCGGGGAATACGCAGCCAGCCCGGCGGCAGAGCCGGGAAGCGGCCGGGAAGCGAGTACTCGGACGCATCCGCGTCAGCAGAAGTGTACGTATCTGCCCTCCTGCCGAGGCCGACAAGGACAGGAGACGTTTTCGGATGCTAGTGCGCTATTTTCCGAGCGATATGCGCCGCTTTGATACAGTATCTATACGCACCAACTCTATGCCATGGAATTAGAGTGCCCTTGACATGCCAGTATCCGATGTCACCAAAAGCCGCACCAGAAAAAAAACCGGGTGCATCATGCCGAATCGATATACGAAAGCGGCACTGGTAGTGGTAGGGCACTACCAAAGCCATAGTTTTTGTTCCAACATACTCAAATTTTGGTTTCCGCCCTTATTTTGCATGCCAAAAAAGGGTCGAAAACAGCGATTCGAGTAACTTGAAAAATCACTTCAGTTTACGATATTGAAGGTTAGAGCTTGCCGCGGGAGGCGGCATGCGCTCCTGCCTCCGGAACCCGGCCACAGCAGCAGCCGGCCGGAACTGTTGCGCTGCCGAACAAACACCGCGGGCACTCACCGGTACACAGGCCAGCAAGGAAACGGACGCACAGGGAGGCGCAGCCCAACACAGCCCTGCAGCACCAGCCGAAGTCGCGGCGCACACCGCTCTTCCGCTCCGACCTCGTCGACTGACGCAGCCGCAGAGTCGCTGCCGCAGGCCGGCCTGCCTGCTGAACCTGCGCTATGCGCCGTGGGGCTCGACCCCGACCAGGGAGGAAGAGAAAGAGGGAGCGGGGGGGGGGGGGGGAGAGATAGAGAGCTGAGGGGAGGGGAGTCAGAGGGGAGGGCGAGAGAGAGATGGGGATAGTCAGAGAGGAAGGGCAAGAGAGAGAGAGAGAGAGAAATTGGGGGGGGGGGGGGAGAGGAGTCAGAGAGACGGAGGGCAAGAGAGAGAGAGAGAGAGTCACTGAGGGAGGGCAAGTGAGAGAGAGTGGGGGGGGGGGGCACATAAAGCACAAAGTGAGTAACTTGGAACGTGTTGGATTCTCTTCAGTGGTGCCCCCTCCTCCCTCTGCCACAGCGTACCAGTTTTGTCCCCGTTTCATAACCTCGACAAGCCCTTCGTACACATGCAATAGCAAGCGTAGGTGCGTTGCTGGCCTATCCGCGCCTCAGACAAGCATCGCCCATCGCGATCAACTATCATTTCATGTTAAATGTCTCTACGCTTCGCTCGCTACATTAGGCGCCGTGCATATACGGCGTCATCCATTTTTGACTACTTTTTGACCCCCCATCCCCCGTCATCTTGGCCCGGACCACGCTATTACCTAAAAAGTCGCTGATAAATTTTAAAAAAGTTGGAGTTTGATTGGCTGAGCGATAGCGAAGCCCTGCACCGACTGGGTTAAAAATGTTTTGTCTGTTTGTTCGCGCGATATCTAGAGAACGGGTAGACGTAGAGAGCTCATAATAGGACCACATCTTTCTTGCATCATACCAGAGTCAACCTCCCCTCAGGGGCACCGCAGCTCAAGCGGTTTCTGAGGTGATAATAAGTGGTCTAAAATTTAAAATCCGCCGGTAGAGTGAGGTCAGTATGCACCATGCGCCTGACAGGAAGGGGCGGATCAGTGACTCGAGTGGGTTACGCTCGGTTAGGTTAGTGGGGGCCTGGGTAGGTTAGGCTCGGGCAGGTAAGGGTAGGTTAGGACTGGTTGAGTGGCATTGATAACGAAAGGGTGATGCAAGATACGTTCGGAAGTGAGAACATGAGCGCGGTTGCGACCGTGCGGAAAGAGTGACGCCCGCAGGGCGTCCTACCGTCTGGCCCCGCAGGGTCCTACTCGTCAGGTGACAGCCGCCGGCAGGCTAAGGTAGGCGTGCGCCAGGCGTGGAGTGGTGGAACAGTCATTCGCGGCGAGCGTAGCCTCTTACGCCACGACGTCTGGCGTGCGCCTACCTCGTATGTATATTTTAGTATTTTAATTTGTTGTTTTAAATGTACCAGTGAATAGTGTTGGCT
Organism: Megalurothrips usitatus; assembly: GCA_026979955.1. Classification (NCBI taxonomy): domain Eukaryota; kingdom Metazoa; phylum Arthropoda; class Insecta; order Thysanoptera; family Thripidae; genus Megalurothrips; species Megalurothrips usitatus. The sequence goes on from CM049593.1 coordinate 2,278,126, forward strand.
ATTGTTTCTAAAGTACAGTAATTAGCACCTGGAAGTTAATAGGTGAAGTTGTATTTTTATTTTGTACCGTTTCGTTCCTTTGTTGTATTACTCAAAGACTGATTGGCTGAGCGATAGCAAAGCCCTTACCTGACTAGGCCAAAAATATTTTGTCTTTCTGTTTGTCCGCGCGATTTCTCGAGAACGGTCAGACATAGAAAGACCAAATTTGAGCCACATCTTCCTTGCATCGTACCCTAGTCAACCTCCTCAGGGGCACCGCAACCCAAGGGGTTTTGGAGATAGTTTTGTCAAGTGGTCCTAAATTTAAAATCCGCCGGTTGGGCGCAGTCAGTATGCGTCTATCGCCTGTCAGGGAGGGGTGGATCAGTGACTCCACCGGGTTACTTTCGTTTAGGTTAGTGGAGGCCTGGTTAGGTACGGCTGAAGCAGGAAAGGGTAGGTTAGGACTGGTTGAGCGCGATTAATAACGAATGAATGATGTAAGATACGTTCGGACGGTTCGCGTGGGTGCGAACGTGCGAAGAAAGAGACTCCACCAGGGCGTCCTCGTCCTACACACTTGCCCCGAAGGGTTTACTGGTCAAGGTGACAGCCGCCGGCAGGCCAAGGTAGGCGTGTGCCAGGCGTAGAGTGGTGGAAATAGTGATTCGCGCTGAGCGAAGCCTGTTATGCCACGACGCGGTCTGGCGTACGCCTACCCTGTGGTATATGGATGAGATTTGCATTGCCAACGTTCTGCAACACCAGGACGCGCCCTGCGCGTTCTGCCCTCTTTGAGTTGAGCCGCCAAGAGGAAGGCTTTGGTAAAGAAACCACGCAAGGACTTCCGCTGAGTTCTGAAGTTTAACAAGTGCGCCTGGTCCCTCCACCTGAGAACTTGTGCAGTGTTCAACTTCGCACTGAGTGCCTCTTCAATCGCATTGCCGGAAACTGCCTGCACGTAAAAATTGGGTTTCAGCGGCTTTGTCCGCCACACTTTAAAGACTTCTAGGTGTCCATTGAATTGTGACACCCTGGTTTTCGAGTCCTGGGTCTGTTGTGTTTAAGGTTGGGGGTTTCGAACTAAGACCCCGGCATGACACTTGGAGTGAAGCTCGAACTGATGCTATACACTTCGTCTGCTGCTACAAAGGCCGCCTGCGCCGTGCCGTGTTTGGGACTGTCGGAAGCAGCCTTTTGTAGCAGGGACTGCTTGGCGTGTGAAGTCCCCGCAGTAAGTTTCCACGCCGGTTGTCCCAATACCCCGTGGAGCGCTACACTTTTTTTACCGGTACTTGTGTCACCTAGCCCTGGCGGCCGACGGAAGGAGGCGCCCCGAACAACTGGGGCGTGGTGTAGAGTAGTCTCCCGCAGGATCCCAGATAGAGGGAGCAGCAGCTGTCTTGGTGTGGGTATGGAGGCGGCCAGCGCAAGGGTGGCAGGAGGGGACCAGTGGGACGCATGTAGGGCCTGAGGCAATGAGACATGCGGACGGCTAACTCAATTTGCCCATGCCGCATATGATGTGTGGTCCGCTGGCGGCACGTATTTCACTTCCACGGCTTGGTGGGGGAAGCGATGCGAAGCCATGCCGGCACTGCGCGCGGAGCTCTCCAAGTTTAACACAGTAAGGCCCATCGGGTGACTGGAGCGCCCGACTAAGCACCACTGAATATTCGTAGAGTAAGGGATACTTAAACATCATCATCGAACTTACCCACGAAGGGAGCTCGAGACCCAAGAATACTCTTGCGGCATCCACAGGGCCATGGCCTAGGTCCTCCGTGGTGGGCTCATTATTTGCCGATGGGTGGGGCACTAATACTGCCCCGTCCCTACCATACTGAACGACGGTTGCAGGGCGGCTAGGCCCGACAAACTGCCACATCCAGGGCTCGGCTTCAAAGCCACATGCCTCCTGAATCACGGCCGTGGTGATCAAGGGCATCAGGTCTGTTACTGCCGCCCAAGCCTGGGAGCGCTGATCATAGTCATCTCTCAACTGGGGAGCCTGCAGTGGGCCTATCTCAGGAGATACAGGCCTGTAGTCAGGAGATGAAGGATCCCGGGGCCCTGAACTTGCAGCGCCTGCCTCTGACGCAGCAATTGAAGCAGGGGTGGTGGTTAGGGTGCGCCGTACTACACGACTTTTTGATTTCATCTTTTGGATAGCACTCGAAAGTTTCGTCTCTTAATGCTGAATCCAGAAATGACCTCAGTTTTGCGATAGGACGACTCCTTCATGACCTTACCGGACGATTTATGTAAAAAAGAAAGCGGAGTTTTCGTACCTATTGATGCTTTTGGGCCCCCCGTCACATTCTGAGGTGTCGGGGTGGGTGTTTCTGGGTCAGATGGTCATAAGTAACACTAAATGCAATGGTTAAAGTGTCGCCAGGTCAATATACGCCCCGCATGTACGCTCTAGACATCGATTTTTGTGTTCTTTTGGTTTAAATTGTACGATTTTTTGCGTTTCTTTCAGCTTGATGCGTGGTTTCTGACAGCCCAGATGGTCTGCTTGGTGACCAAAGGTTGTGAAAAGTAGTGTACGGGTAGGTAGTACGCGGCCCGACCCGCGGCCCCAGGCTGGGTCGCTCAGGGAAGGAGGGATACGAGTGCGCGCCAATCCCTCAAAAACCACTAAATATGCAAAAGCCTCGTAAATGCTGCATTTGCGTACAAGTCTTAGCTCAACAAGTGTTTCTACTACATGCATGCCTACCCAGGACTCACCACGACGGTACCTGCATATTGAGTCCCGCCCACCCACCCTCCCGGGCTAGGTTTTTAACCTATCGGGGCACTCCAACTACTTTTGTTGTAAACTTAGGCATAGATTGTCAAGATTTTACTCTTGTCCTGATAAGGCCATCACGGCGTTCCTTGCTGACCACCTTCTACGGGGCGGGCAGTGGTTGTCTCTTGATGGTGAACCAGCGCGTGAGGTACACCTGAACTAAGTACCGCGCCAGGTGCTCAATACCAGCGCCGGCGACCGGAAGTATCCGACGTTAGGGGCGGTCATAGGAAGGGCGATGTTGAAATTTCAAGTTCGAAATATCAGAGAAGTTGGCCCGCCCTACCAAACGACCAAAAACATTTTTTTCAGAATTTTCGGACCACCTCTAGGGGCTCCGCAAGAGCCATTTGTAGTGAACTTGGGCAACCCGCAAAGCACCACTTTTTCGCCCGTCCTGTCGATGAAGTGCGGGAAGACGGTACTTTTTCGGCTTACTTATGGTAGGGCCTTGTTGGACAGGTGTCTGGAGAGTGACCGAGGCCGTCAGATCACGTGGGTTCACTCAGTGCTGCCGACGGGGACTACCTCGACTCATAGGCAAAATATAGCAACTCCGTTTGTACCACTAAAATCGTGAATCCTCCGCCATTTCCCTATTTTTGGTCGTATCTCGTTTACGAATGGCTTGTTTTCATCGCCATGAAAACCTGTACAACTGGGGCTCTTCAAATTCTGTGTATCGCTTTTAGTGTAAATGTTCATTTTCGGGTATTTTGGTAAAATGTCGAAAACTGTAAACATAAAACGTCCGGTAGGGTCATGAAGGAGTCGTCCTATCGCAAAACCGAGGTCATTTCTAGATCCAGCTCCAGCATTAAAAAACGAAACTTTTGAGTGCTATCCAAAAGATGAAAGCAAAAAGTCGTGTAGGACGACGCACCCTTGTGGTGGTGGGCCCCACAACGGATGCTCCTGAATCTTGACTGGTGGTCCTGCGCCTCATGGGAGACCTACGTCAAAGGTATGTGCAAATCGAGATCAAGCGATGCCGTTTGGCATGGTGGTAGTTGGCACCAAAATAATGGATTTTGCCCGCAAAGGCATTTGAAATTTCCCTTCGGAAAAATTTTATAGGCCTTCAAATTTCCCATTGCGCCTTACGGGAGCTCCGGGTAGGCAGCCCGCATCACACATATCGGCGTTTCTCCGCATTTTGGCCGTTTTAAGCCGAAAAATGGGGTCCAAACAGGATTTTGACGGACGGTCTCTTTAATAAGCCTTCCTAGATGTTTAAGGAAGGCGCCTGACCCGTCTCCTTGACCCGGAGGGCTCGATATACTTAGAAAAACGGCACACAATTTTGAGTTTTGTCGGAAATTTTAGCTTCTTGAAGAAAAGCGTTAAAATTTGAACGGTGCGTAGGAAATTGAAAAATGAGGGATCTATTTCATTCCTTAAAGTCTCCCGATGACGCAGAGCACATAAAATTGATACTTTTTCGGCCGATTCGTCCTGAAATTGCCATTTTAAGTGGACCGTGAAGCCGCCGTGGGCGCACGGTCGGGGTGTACGTCAAAGAACCCTGCAAATCGTTCTGACGCGATGCCGCTTCGCACATCGATAGTTTAGGCCAAAAGAAAGGATTTGACCCGCAGAGGCATTTTTTTTATCCCTTAGGAGAAAAGTTATAAAGGGTTGAAATTAACATTGCGCCTCACGGGGGTTCCGGGTAGGCAGCCCGCAGTACACGCGCGCGGTTTTGGCGCATCGGGAGACTTTAAGGAATGAATAGCAGCGCGAGCCAGGGAACGCCGTTGACGACTAGCGCCATCTCTCGGATGGAGGCAGAGTCTCTCACACCGAAGTGTATTCTTGCGATTAGCAAACCTTTTCTGGCACGAAGAAAGATAATCTTATAGGAAGTATTCATTTCTTAGCACTAAAAATTATGGCGTGTTAAAGTTTAAGATTATTTTGGGCTTATTAAAAGACAAAGAAAAATCGTCATGAGAAAAAAGTGATTTTATCTGAAGAAACATACGGTTATGATAAGAAGATAACGATCAAGTCGAATTTTATTCTTACTGTAAGAAACTATTTTTGTGTGAGCCCGACCGTGCGCCCACGGCGGCTTCACGGTCCACTTAAAATGGCAATTTCAGGACGAATCGGCCGAAAAAGTATCAATTTTATGTGCTCTGCGTCATCGGGAGACTTTAAGGAATGAAATAGATCCCTCATTTTTCAATTTCCTACGCACCGTTCAAATTTTAACGCTTTTCTTCAAGAAGCTAAAATTTCCGACAAAACTCAAAATTGTGTGCCGTTTTTCTAAGTATATCGAGCCCTCCGGGTCAAGGAGACGGGTCAGGCGCCTTCCTTAAACATCTAGGAAGGCTTATTAAAGAGACCGTCCGTCAAAATCCTGTTTGGACCCCATTTTTCGGCTTAAAACGGCCAAAATGCGGAGAAACGCCGATATGTGTGATGCGGGCTGCCTACCCGGAGCTCCCGTAAGGCGCAATGGGAAATTTGAAGGCCTATAAAATTTTTCCGAAGGGAAATTTCAAATGCCTCTGCGGGCAAAATCCATTATTTTGGTGCCAACTACCACCATGCCAAACGGCATCGCTTGATCTCGATTTGCACACACCCACCTCCAAATTGGGTCTAGGTCTTCCACGGTGCTGCAGTGGAACTGCTGGACGGTAAACAGAAAGCGCCCCTGCCACTGGGCGCACTTATGGCACGTGACCGAACTGCAGAGGTTGCCGTGTTAGGCGCGGGCTGTCCGGCGAGGCGCCTGGAGCTCCTCCTAAGTGAGCCTCCGACGGGAGCAGGTGGACCAGTCCTCTGGGCGGCTTGCTCCCGGCGTCTTTTTCCTGATTCTGCCGCTGCCTCCTGGGCCGCTCTGTTGCGCTCCTTCAGGGACGAGCCCGAATGGGGTGTGGATGGACCTCCTGAAGACCCTGGAGGGGACTCCGGCCGCTTTCCACTCATTGTGGGGTGAAAGCCGGGGCTACTGAGGGACGAGATATATCGTGGCTGCGCCAGGAATACAATACAATGACGCTCGCTGCAGTCTCGGTGCTCGTCGACGCCGTGCTTCGGCGAAACTACTACCGGCAGTGGGTCCCCGTGCGGTCACTTACTATATGCGAGAAATAAAACGGCTTTATTCGTAAATATTAACGCCACAGTGCTCAAATAGGACCACAAACCTTCAAAGAGTCGAGAGAGGCCTGCATCACACCTTTTTTTTACCGTTTACAGACGAGGACGGGGTCGCTGGTCTCGAGACCGGTGGCTGTACTCGTAGACAGTCCCCTTCCTGCCTTCTGCAGTGCCGCAAAACGCATATCTCAAAGTGACTTGGTTTTCGACTTGCAGTGGTTTTTCCATGTGGCATCGGGGACGGTGTGCAAGGTCTTGAGAGAGGAATGAGGCGTGGTGAGGTGCCCTTGTTTCCCATTGCCGCGGCTCTCAAAGGCCAACGTCGAAAACCGCAAGTCAGTAGCTCATACCGTTCGAAAGATAGCAGTTGGCTCTCGAGCACGGGGTGCGTGGTCTGGACAGTGGTGGTCTGGGTGTGGTGCCCTTGTTTCGGTCTGCACTGTTAAAAATACGCACGGAGCTGCGCGGAGCAGTGTCTCCGTACCTGATTTCTCCGTACTGCCAATTCTATCCGTACCACTCATCCCGTTTCTGGGGCCGATCAGGTTCCGTACCTGATCCTATATGATACTTTGGGGTAAACTACGGAGTCCTCCGTTCTGGTCATGCGAAGGACCCGCGGAAACGAACAAAAGTTTTTCTCCGTACCCAAGATGTCGAGTACACGCTTTAAAACCGGGCCTCCGTTACAAAAGTTTGCGGTACTTTCCGTACTTATTTTTTACAGTGTGCCGGGGCCCGCATAAGCCAATATCGAAAACCGCAGGTCGCTAGGCCGTACCGTTCATAGGATGGTAAGTGGCGCTCGAGGACGTGGTGCGTGGTCTCGAGACCGGTGTCATTGCCAATCGATCGTAATACCCTACCGCTACGATAGCCAGCGTCGCAAACCGCAACTCTCTAGGTAGCTCGGTTCTGCAGATATTCCTTAATGTTTGCTTCAAATGGCCGCTATCTCGGATCTCGAGCCCGGGGGGGAAGGGGAAGGACCATGCACGTTTTCGTATTCCTTTTCTCATTCCACGAGTGGTCGATCCCATTGCAAGTTTAGATAGAGGCCACCGGCCGTGAGAGAGGAAACTAGATGGCTGCGCCTCCACAGTCCACCTTTTTTCTAATTTTTTTTTGTACGTTTAAACATTTGTGTAAAGTATCTAAGAAACTACTAGAGCTACGGTACCCCAAATGTGAGGTTGACTTCGGTAAGCTAATAGGAACATGTGGTCTTCTACAACTAACCGTTCTCGAGAAATCGCGCGGACAGACGCAGACAAAACATTTTTGGGCTAGTCGGGTAAGGGCTTCGCTATCGCTCAGCGAACAATTGTTAAAAATTTCTACTAAACTACTTAAGATACGGTGCCGCGATATGCTAGTAGGAAGTTGTGGCCCAAATTTCAGCCTTCAACGAAACCGTTCTCGACAACCAGACAAAACACTTTTGACCTAGTCGGTCCAGGGCTTCGCTATCGCTCAGCCAATTACCTCAAAGTAATATTGGAACTGTGTCTATCTAACAACATCTAGCTTGGGGCAGGTTAAAAGATCCCATTAAAAGAGTGGGTAAAAATATTACACATTGTTTCTTAGCTTTGGAAGTGTTATCTTTTTCCCAACGACAAAACCGACGTGGGTTCGGTTTTTTCTTGGCTGCATTGACAGCGACCGTTTAATTGGGATAATCTCCTGTTTCGAGTAATTCGCGTCAGCGATGTGTTGAAGAACGTCATAAATCACTATATTTTCATTTAAAATCCTCAAGCGGGATGGGTAATAGTAACAGGCCTAAAACTGTGAAAACCGAAGTCACAAAAACGTGATTGTATTGGCTGCACTAACTCTACACATACCATAGAGGCCTTATAAGACTGAGTAGTGTTTTAAAAAAAGCCGTTTTTTGTGAAACGGGGAAAAACAGGAAAAAACGTTTTTTTTTTTTTCGAAAAAAAACCGAGAAAAAAACAAAAAAGGTGTTTTGCTTAAATCGTCACTGAAAATTGATTTTATGTATTAATAATGTGTTTTCGACGGGTACTTTCACTGTCTAACAGGGAAAGGGGCGAAGGAATGATTTGTCTAGTTCAATGCTTATGACATAGCATAGCCAACACCACGGCACCCGGGGTATGTTGGCAGCGCCGAGAAGAACGGGCGCGAGGCGGGACCATTTGAACTGATGAGTTTGTTACCACCCCGGTGGGACACGGAAATCACAAGAGCTGTGCTATAAAATACCTCGGTAAAAAAAACCGCAGTCGTTAGGGACCGTCCATAAACTACGTAGCCCTATTTTGGGCGTATTTCGACCCATTACCCCCCACCCCCCCATGAGGACTTGCGTAGCTTCCCCGTGTAACCCCCCCCCCCCTCCCCCACGTCTACGTAGCTTTTTGTTCTTTTGAAAAATGCGCCAAAATTGAGAAATTGTCCATAGGATTTCATATGCACTTAAATACAATCATGGATAAAACAATGCTAAAGAGAGCAAGTAAAATTGGCAAACAACGAAATAAAACAGTATTTTCCCGGTTACCGCACCCCCTTAACTGCGCTGTGCTCCCATGGAACGCCTTTCGCCTACGCACCTGAAAGGCTACGTAGTCTCCTGGCTGACCCCCCCCCCCCCCCTGAAGATTATCGTAGTCATTTGACGACGCCCCCCCCCCCCCTACGAGCGGCGAGTTTATGGACAGCCCCTTAAGACATTTTCGTACCCAGAACGAAGCAAATATTCACAGTCCGCACGCCAGGGCAATCTCAAATCCCGCATTTTGCGCTCTCGGGGAATTAAAAATCAAACATCCTAAAGGGGAGAGCACACGGCAAATGTACATAGTAACGGAATAGGCTCTTTATATTAACAGCTACCACTAAGAGAATCCAGTTTTATTTCAGATAAGTCAATAAATGTGCCTTCACGTAATTGTGTATATTTTTATATAGGGGGTCGTCTTGTGTCGAAGTCTTGTGTCCTGTGCCTGAGGCACCCTACGGATACTGAACACGAACATATACATCAGGAAATTACTTGGTTTGTATCCTCCCCACTTCAAACTAAGCGAAGGACAGTTTGAGGCGTGGAGCGTACTCTGTAAAAAAGTATGTGGGAAATTCCTAAACATCTTTGTGCTGCACATTTTCTGATCGGTTTTTCAGGAAACGGATTAACTATTTTCCGTATCTTCCACCACGTTTAAAACGGGATTTTAAATGTAGTACGTCGCTTTTGAGTAAAGTAATTTCATAATATATTACAATTTTCATTTTCTGAATTTTCTTAAATCTTATTGAAAAATGACAAACGCGGTGAAAATGTTTTTTCATCATTTTGTTGGAAATTTTCAAAAGAGTTTGTGACAGTGTAGCTTCATCGACCGCCAGGGCCGATTCTACCCCCTGATTTATTGCAGGAGGCACTTTCATTCCTATGGGCGTACGCCTAGGGGAAGACCACCACATGTACACACATTTCAGGATTTTATAGGGTGCCGGACCCTACCCTGACTGCCCGGCGTTTGAGCCGCTTCCCTTTATTGAAGGTGTTGGCGCTCGGCTCTCCAGGAGTGGACGTCTGAAAGAGACAGTTTCACTTCCAAAGTTTGTCTGATCTAGCTCATTCGCCGGCGTTAGTTTGTTCCAAAACACGTGGTACATGTAAATATGTCTATCGGCAAAAACTGATGCAGCCTGCATGCACGAAGCACGCAGATAAATCAGCAGATCGATAGGTCAATCCGAAATGCTGTCACAACCGACAAATACATTTCGGCGTCGGGCGCATGGACGGTCAAGCGAGTGGGCCATCGGCGGCCTGGTCCACGTGGTCCGGAACAGTGGGGTATCGCACAGCCGCGTCTCGCAGTCGTGTCTGTTGAACGAAGAATTGCTCACTGTACTGTATAAAAAGCCTTTATTTATTCCTTTACATGCCCTTTTACATATATGTTTACACGTGGTATCGGACCCTACCTAGAGGCCTTAGGTCCGCGCTTTATTTTTTGCTTGCTTAGTCTATGTTTCCCTCTCCCAAAAAAACCCGTGGGAAAAAGGGGGGAGGGGCTGCGTTTTGTTATTCTCGCTTCGTTGAGTGTCGTGCCCTCTGCCTGGCGGGCAGGGGGTGTTCTTTCTTTTCTAACCTAACTGGCCCTCTGGCCGTGCCTACTTAATCTAGGTTCTTTATTTTTACTTAATTCTACTTAATTTATTTACATGGGTGGTATGTTAAATATATTTATATATTATAGTTTATGCTTCTATTGTGTATGTGTGTTTGTACATATTTACATATTCACAGGGGGGGGGGGGGCGGCCGCACTTGCCCGTTGTCCTCCTGGTCCCGGCCTGCTGTGGCGGGGAAAGGGAAGGGAGGGGCAGGCGGCGCGTCGCTTCGGGCCGCGGGGCGGCCGTGTGTGCCGCGTCAGCTGTCTGCTGCGGCCGCTGGCTGCCGCGTCCTGGGACTGCCTCTGGCAGGCAGTAGAGATGGCCAGCTAGTTAAAAAATATCGACATTAGGAATATCGATATTATTTTTTTTCGATTGTTTTTGTATCGATATATCAACTAAAAAGTATCGATAATCCAGAATATCGAATAAATATCGACGCATGGTAAAGAAAAAAACAAAAAAAAAAACGCTAAAACGCTTGAAATTCAACGAATTTTATTATCAATTGAATAAAACAGTGAACAAAGTGTTAAAACTAGTCAAAAACACTTAAAAAGAAGTAGGAACACAACGTAGGAACAAAAACGTAGTGTATTAGAGTCAGTCTTTGGCTCAGGCACAAGCGAAACTAGAATCAGTATATTCACTTAGGGACTAATGCTGCCTCCCACACTGTTTGGTGAAGGCTGGCTAGGAACACTCTCATAGAGAGATGCTCCGCGGTCAGTCGGCTGGTCTCATCAGTAGATATGAATGCCAGTTTAGAAAACAACCTCTCTGAAGGCAGAGATGTAGCTATAATACAAAGATACTCCCTAGCAATTTTATACATATTCGGGTAGAGAGGCTTAATGGCCTCCCAGCTCTTAATTGGGTCGGCTGCGATGGGCAACAGCTCCCGGGTAACATAAGGACGCAGCTCAGACTTCGCCCGCGACGGTATGTCATCAGCTGACGAATCATTTGCCGCCTGGACCAACTGAGCATGGTGCGCCCACAGCCCGCCTGTTGCAGTAGAGGCTGAAGCACCGCCGCCAGAGGGAATTTCCTGGACTGCCTGGGTCACCGCCGCTGCCACTGCACTCGAGCCCGCCCGCATTTCGGTCCGGATTTCCATCTCGATCAGAGTCATGGTGTTCGCTACAGCTCGCGGGGACTAGGACAAACACAATTAATCAGTATGCATTGCCGAAGTCGGCGTTATCGACACACATCAAGTCTTAAAATCTACCTGGAAGTATGCTTTTATGAAGCGGGGATCCAGCATCGTAGCCATGGCCAGCGGTTTGTTAAACTCAGCCCCTCCGAAGCGCCGCTGAATTTCCCCCATAACGAAGTCCCTAAACCGCCTCGCCAGCGTGTCGCCATCGCCTATGGCACAATTCTGTACAGCCTGTAAAGGAAGTGGAAACGAAAATTAGTGTTAGTGGACACGGACGTCAGCGCTCTCCTGCGGTCATTCCCTTTCCTCATGACGCGCAACATAGAGGAAGAATGACTTACCTTGGCAATTAAGTAGACAGTAGGAATAGCTTTACTGGATGTGGTGTACAGCTCGGCTCCCATTTCTTTGGTTGCCTCATGAAACGGTTCCAGCACCATCATGAACGAGCGAACCGTGGCTAGCTCCGCAGCGGTGAGCATTGTCACTTCTGGAAACTTCGCCGCGGCTTGATAGATGACGTCCACAAGCTCGAGAAACCGTTTGATCATCAGGAATGTAGAACCCCAACGGGTTATAACGTCTTGCAACAGTCTCAATACCGTGCCCTCCGTACATCCGAATTGTTCTATATGGATTCTTGATAACTCATTAGAAAAATTTGAGCTAGTATGGCTGAAAGTCACTACATCCTTTATTTATCTAAGCAAAGTAGGCACTCCGGGAACGTTGGGCGTAGGGTCCCTCTCAGACTTAGTGCCAAGTGCATATTTGGGAATTAAATTAAGGGTGTGATCAAAGCAGTTTAACATTTTGTCTTCTCCGTAGGCCGTTTTCACAGCTAACTTAATGTTCTCTGCATTATCTACAACTACCATGCTCACTTTTTCCGTCGAAATACCCCAACTTCCAGCAAATTCAGTCATTTTTTCTGCCAGGTGGAGGCCAGTATGCCTCTCCTCCAATCTCATGACACCAATACAGGCACTCTCAAGCTCAGTATCAAGAAGAAAATGGACCGTCATTCCAAGGAAGCTCTTCGTCGTGTGCGAATCGGTCCATGTGTCCGCCGTCAAGCACACCGACGGTAGCTCTATTAGAGCGGACTTGACAAGTTCTGCCGCAGTCTTGGGTTTGGTCTCCATGAGCCGTGTCATGGTTTGACGTGACGGCGGTTTCCAAAGCGGTGTACATTTGCTATTGTAGTAGGAAAAACCTTCACTTTGACTGAGTGACAAAGGGAGGTTTTCCTTCATAATCAGGTACAGCAAGGCGTCCCGCTGCTGAGCGTCGCGTTCACCACCTTCTGAGAAAGAACAAACACGTTGAGTGCAAACAAAAAACGATCGCTCAGAGGGGAGCGCTTATCACAGGGGTCTCAAACTCGCCGGAGCGCCGAGCCACTGGCTGGGCATGCAACCAGCAATACGCGTTTTCTAGGGTCCTTCTGAGTATGGACGGCAGCGCACCTCGGCTGTCACGTGCTTGCACTTGGAGTGGGGGCTGAGAGATGCGCCAATGAGCGCGAGGCGAGCGTGCGAATTGTGGAGAAAGGTGGATAGACGATGAAGTCTGTCTCGTTTCTGTGACTGACGCAGCCCCTGAGCGGCCCGGCCAGCCGACGGACGGTGTCTGCTCCCGGTGGCTCCGGCTCCCGGTCCGCTGACTAACCGAGCCAACGCACAGGGCATCTCTGTCGCTCTCGCATGGGCGCTATGCGGGGGAGAGGGACAGCACTAGTCAGTGCGACGCGGCGGCTCGCTCGGTCACTCGTCTCGTTCGGTCTCGGCTCCGACTCATTTGTTGCAGTAGTAGCACCACCGGGCCGGGCACCGGCTCGAGTCGCCCTCGCGAGTTTGAGACCCCTGGCTTATCAAATCACGTACCTTTGAACGACGACGCCCTCTGAAGCGTTGACTCAAGTGTTGCCTGCTTCGGTTGTGCGGTCCCTTCAGCTGAAGCTGAGCGCCGCTTCCGAAGCAAGTTACACAGTGGGGGCAAGGACGAGGATGATGCTGAAGTGTCGGGGCGATCTTGGGCGTTTTGGCTCGCATCAGTCGACACAGCATTGCCCTGAAAACCCGCCAAAACCCGTGAAAAACTACCCCGGGCAGCACCGTGACGTCGATGAAAGAACTCATTATTGGTGTGCGTGTATTACTTACGTTGGCAGCCGGCGGATCGTCTATTGACTGCTCATCCAGGTCGACGTCAACCCGCGACGAAGAACTTGAAGTGGCAGTTTTCTTGCTCTTGGGATTTTTGATTCCGTGTTTGGACTCCAAGTGCGACCACATGTTAGAAGTATTGCTACTTGTGCCAACACTTTTATTGCACATATTGCAGATCGCGACATTTCGTGTATCCCTTTTAAAGTGTTTCCACACTTCGCTCTTTGGAGGCATCGCAAGCAGCGTGAGGGAAAACACAAACACGAACCACCATAACAAGCCTCCCTGTAGCCACATGCAGTGGGCGGGAGGCGGCACAACAACACGGCCTGGCTGCCAGCTCTGCCGTGCCGGCGACGCCAGCACCTGCTGCCCTCTCGCGGCCAGAGCGCAAAGCAAGCCGGCAGCGGCGAGCAGGCGAACCCCAGCCGCACTGGGCAGGCAGCACAGCAGTCCAGTCTTGCCCAAGCCGTGACACACTTGTGGACATCCCACGAAACAAACGATTTGCGTTTAACACTCGGTTTAAGTAGAGTATTTTGCGCTCCAGCATCAGATTCCCCTAAAGAGCCGATATATCGGTAAAATATATCGATATATCTAATCATCGAAGGAGACCGATATCGATACTAAAATATCGATATATCGAGGCTCAACTTTTGATATTGTAGAATATCGATGTCATATCGGCCATCTCTAGCAGGCAGTCTGGTCGCGGCCTTCGGTCAGGGCAGGAGAGGCGCCGCTCCGCTCCGTGTTTGTGTGTGTGTCCGCGGGTGCGGGTTTTATTTATTTCAATTTTATTTGTGGTTGCTGTGCTGTGTAATGGATATTCTGAGTGGTATTCTGAGTATTTCTGGGTATTTCTGGGGAATTTCTGGGTTCAGTCCGGGGCCGGGTCTAGGCTGTTGCGGTAGGGACGGCGGGGCTGGTGGGGCTGGTGCTGGCTGCGGTGGCGTCACGGCGTCGCTGCGCGGTGACGTCGGGCTGCGGCGTCGTCCACTGGGTGACCGCGGTGTTTGTGCGCTGCCCGGGGGCGGCCGTGACCCGTCCACCCGGTGGTCTTGGTCCACTTCGCCCCCTGACGCTTGTGTCGCCATCTCCTCGTGGGGAGATGGGACCGCACCCTGGCCGGGGGTGAGCGCCAGGGGGTTGTCGGGCCTGGTGGTGTGCTTTTCCGGTGTTTTCCGGGGGTGCGAGGGGGGAGAGGGGCGGGTGGTTTCTCTCTCCCTCTTTTTGGCCGCGTGCGTGTTCGGGCGGCGCTGGGAGTGGCGCAGCGTAGCTGGATGGCTGGAAACGGCGCGCGACGGCTCGGAGGCACACAGGAATGTGTGAGCGTCCGCACTTTGCGCCGTCGCGGCGTCGCTGCGGTGTCGGGCGGGGAGGGGGGGGAGGGGAGATGCGAGCGCTGGGCTCGCTGTTCCTCCCTCTCACGGTGTCTACACCGTGCTCCCTCTCTTTCCCCTGCGCGATGGCCGGTGCCGGGGCGTGGCGGGGCGCGGCGGTGCGTGGCTGGGCGTGGTGGGGTGTAGCTGGGTGCAGCGGGGCGCAGGCGGGAGAGTGTGCTCGGGCGGCGCTGGGAGTGGCGCAGCGTAGCTGGCTGGCTGGAAACGGCGCTCGGCGGCTCGGAGGCACACAGGAATGTGTGTGCGTCCGCACTTTGCGCCGTCTCGTCGCTGCGGTGGCGGGCGGGGAGGGGGGGGGGGGGGGTGGGGAGGCGGGCGCTGGGCTCGCTGTTTCTCCCTGTTTCTCCCCTCTGCTCTGGCCGGTGCCTGGGCGTGGCGGGGCGTGGCGGTGTGTGGCTGGGCGTGGAACGGCGTAGCTGGGTGCAGCGGGGCGCGGGGCGCTGGTATGCAGGCGTTCTGTCGGGAGGCTGGTGCCGGCGTGCCGGGGCGCCGCGGGGCGCGGCGGGGCGTGGCGGGGCATGGCTGGGCTTGGCTGGGCGTGGCGGGGCGTGCTGCTGGGCGCTGAGATGCGGGGCTGTGTTGCTCCGTCCTCGCTGGGTGCTCGCTGGCGGCTGGGTTCGGCGGGGCGAGCTTCGGGGGTGGCGCGGCGTAGTCGCGACGGCGTTGCGGCAGCGGGCGAGGGAAGGGAGGGGAGAGGCGGGCGCTGGGCCCGCTGCTCCTCCCTCTCCGTCTTCGGCGTGATGGCCGGTGCCAGGGCGCGGCGGGGCGGGGCATGGGTGTGGCGGGGGAAGAGGGGGTGCGTGTTGGCGTTTGGGGCCTTGGGGGTAGTGATGGGAGCACTCCACATCTCGTCACTCTCACTTGGGTGTATTGCGGGGGACAGTGGTCCCTCCGGATCCTTGTAGTTGACCTCAGGGAACCTCACTGCTAGTTCCCTGGCGGTGGCCAGTTGCGCTTCGTTGTATAACTTAAACGGCGTGTAAGTCAGTTTCAGGCCCTCTGCTTGCGCCTGGATCTTCAGGAATTCACGGTGGAGCCTGTGTGTTCTGCACGTGGGCTCCATCATGTAGTCGCTGACCCCTGTCTGCACTAGGAAGTGCACTAGTGCTGACTTGAGGGGTTCCACCTCATCTTCGGGCAGTCGTCCCCTTGCGGGCGGGGCTGAGTTGTGGCCTAAGAAAATATTAGGCCAGCTGCAGGCGCCCGTGACGTGAAATTTGATCTGCTTCGCCTCGTGGCCTGGCTTGAGTTCCGTGGTTTTGAGACACCAGGGGCACTTGAACTCATCCGGTGTCTCCGCTCTGGCTGCCCAGAAGGCGTCCATAGGCCAGTACCTTGTAAATGATATGTGGTGCTGGTCCTGCCCTGAGTGGGCGTGGATTTTCTTGGCAGCCTCCACGTCCGACCTTCTGTATGTGAAAACCCCCTGGCATGTAGCGCACGGGATTATCTTTTTGTTGCAGAACAACTGGGTGTATTGTTCTGCTGCTGATTTTGCGGCGTCGCGGCGTGCTACTTCCTTGGAGTACCACTCCTCCGCTTCTTTCTTGGACCACGTGAAGGAGTGGTCCTTGCATTTCTTTGCTGAGTGCTTGAGGGACTCGGCTCCCTCCTTCCCAGCTGGGACAAAGTCCAGGATTCGGCACGAGTCACAGAGCACGGGCCTAAACTGGGCGTTCCTGAGCATGGCACTCGGCCTGAGGTCATTGGGGAGGGGGGGCCTGGCCCTTCCCCCTCCTCTGGGGTCTCCAGGTTCGCCATTTCGCTAGGAGTTCATTGTTCACTGTTTCACTTGTCACTGCACTTCACTGGGAGGTTCCTGGCGGGAGTACACGCCACCCTTCTTCGTCAGCCCGCCCCCGCGCGGGGGAGGGGGGGGGGGGTTGACTTACTGGTTCACTGTCTGGTTGGAGTCCTGGAACGCCTTCTTGGAGGCCCTCCTGCAGGGAGGGCGTGGGTTCGACTCCCACACGGCGCGGGAGCCAGCTTGACGGCGAGAGCAGCAAAAGAAAAATTTTTGGCTCTTAACACTGCGTTGGTTTTAGAATGGGGTCGCAGCGCGAGCCATACGGGCTAAGTGGGTCGGGCGGAGCGCGGGCGCGAGGCGGCGGAGCGGAGCTCGCCAAAACACGTCCGCTCGCGACGAGATGCCAACGACATGTCAATTCAATGAATTGCTCACGTTAAATTATACAGTGTGGTCCAGGACATTAAGTACAAACTTACGAGAGTGTCAGAGACCACTATGAGGATCGATTTAAGAAGGACACTTGGGGTCGCAGATGTCTCCTTGAGGAGACAGGACTTTTGTGTTGCGCCTTCACTGTTAAAAATATCTTGGGAATTCCTGAAGTCCTGCGAAAACTTTTTTACCAACTGATCCTTCGTTTTTTCCCAACGTACGACATATTGAGATTCGCTCTGCTGAGATCAAAATTCTGAGGCACATTTAATAGAGGACACATTGTCTTCCTGAATAGCCACAATGTCATCACTCAAAGTAACGCATACTCCCTGTGACAAGTGATGTTATCCGGCGAATTCCGGTAAAAGTCTCGCCTTGAAATCCAAGGGGATTTTGCGAAAACCAAGGGGAATTGGCCAAAACCAAGGGAGCCACTTGGAATGTGGACAAAATCCAAGGGAGTCCCTTGAAATCTTGTCGCGATTCCAAGGGAGTCCCTTGGAAATGGGTCTCCTTGGTTTCCGGACGGCAGAGCCCTTGGAAAATGTAACCCAGTCCAAGGGACCCGCTTGGAATTAGGTGTTTTTTGGAAGGGGGCACTTGGAATTTGTTTCCAAGGGCTTTGGAATGTCAGCCGGCGATCACCCACGGCGTATCTGCATCGCGTTTTTGCGAAATCATGTCGGAATCAGTAACTCTGCCGTTTAAAATTTTCGCGCTGCCTGATTGATGGCCGCCAATGGCCGCACTCGCGTTTCCCGTGACGTGAGGGTGAGGTGAGTGTTGTCTGAAGGCGGTGAGGGGAATGCCACAAAGTTTGGGGCAAGAAAGAAGAAAGAAGACAAGTAGGTTGAGTGTGTATTTGATAGCTGCTGGCATCAATTATTTGTGTAATGCAGTTTGTGTTAGTTATTGGTCTGTGGGCGATCTTATTAAGAGCAGGAATGTGCTTTGATCATTCTCGCTCGTCAACGGTTTCGTTTAAAGAGAGAAGTATCCGGCCAGCCAGTTCATAACCTCTTAACCTTAAAATTTATTAAATTCATTACTTGCACCTCTTGCTTTTCTGCGTCTCTTGCTTTTCTGCGTCTCTTGTGCTAAACTCCGCACCCTAATTCTCGTATGTTACCTGAGCACTCGTAAAAGTACTGGCATGACTGAATATATTGAAAGTTACTTCTAATTCTTCACTGGCTTCTGTATGCTGTTGCCACCTGAAACTAAAGTTTGCCTTCCGTATAGTCAAATCTGTATGAAGCCAGATTTCTTTGTCACAATCTTATTGTGTTGTTACCGGTCTCACCGCGACTAGCATCCTAATGGCTTATTAATGTTTGTCATTGATGTATTAAAGCTTGAGTCAAGTGGTGTCGCAGACCACAGACCAAGTTTATTTGTGCTGTTGTTTGCTTTGCTTGTGCCATCAATCACGCTTGCTGTGTGTGTCTCTCTTCTTCCCCTTGGTGTGCCAGTTGCTTTAACTTTTGTTTCTTACCAACAGGGTTCGCTGTCAATTTGGAACACCTGCAGACGATTGAAGGCTGATTGAAGGATTGAAGACGTACAGCAAGGAAGGGAGTTCGTTCTAACCGGTAAGGTGTAGTGAAAGCAGTTGATGTACTATTTCCTAATTTTAAATGCCAGTTATTTACTCTCAGTAAGGCATTTTTTAAAAATTTTGGCACAGTTTTAAATTTGTTTGGCCAGGCAGGACCACAGCAGAAAGGGATGCGAAAATTGTCCATAAAGGACTATTTTATAATTTATGAAAAATTACTCCGGTTTTGTTTCTCTTCTCATGATCAAATTTGTTTCAAATACTTTGCAGAGTCTTTAACTTTTTGCAGGAATGCTGTCACTTCCAGAAGCCTGGCCCAATTGCTCTAGGAATGCGGTCTTGGTCATCCCGCTGCTTGGTCTGTGATATGTAAGACATTAAAATAATTTAATTAGCTGTAACATTGTATTATGCATATTTATTTTGGGGTTGATAGTCTAGAGTCTATCTTACAAACAAATCTTGAAACCAGATTTACTCGGGGCTACTGACGGAGTTGGTGAAGATGATCTTTTGCTGATTTTACTCACCCTAAATAGGGTTTAAGTTTATATTCTAATAAATGATTATCAATTATTGTTTTTTATGCAAAACTGAACCTTTTTAAAAGGTCACCGTTAATTTCTGATCACTATTTTACCCTGAAATGTTAGGTTTTAGTTAACTACTTTGACCATCTTTGCTTTTTCCCATGACAATCTCCGGCTACATCTTAGTCCCTTTTAAGGCATATTATTGATTGCCTTTACTTGTGTAACCTCCTTAAGCCCATAAAGAAACTCATAATGTAGCCGGAGATTGTCATGACAAAAAGGCGAATATGGTCAAAGTTCCCGCTTCTTCCCCTTGGTGTGCCAGTTGCTTTAACTTTTGTTTCTTACCGACAGGGTTCGCTGTCAATTTGGAGCACCAGCAGACGATTGAAGGCTGATTGAAGGATTGAAGACGTACAGCAAGGAAGGGAGTTCGTTCTAACAGGTAAGGTCTAATAAATGCACTAGATGTAGTCCCCAATTTAAAATGTCAATTATTTACTCTCATTAAGGCATTTTTGTTTATTTTGGCACAGTTTTAAATTTGTTTGGCTAGTTTAGTCGTTATTTTCTTGCATTCTGAGCCACATCCTTACAGATTGCATTATGATGGGTAAATGATACTCAGTATCATCTTAGGTACTTATTAGGTTGGGTAGCTTCACTGTTTGTGCATGTTTGTTTGTGAAATTATTTTTATTGTTTTGGGTGTCACTTCTTATCCCTGTGTTGGCATATGCAGTTGTATAAGCACAAGTAACATTTCAAGCCCTGTGCAGACATATTGATTTTTATTTAGGAAGTAAACTGACTGTTAAGATTTTCCTAGTATTTTACACAGAGTAGTCAATTTTTCTAGAAAGATGAAGTTAAAACGGAATGCGCCTGTACTGTGGGATTCTGTAATTCCTTTGGAGACATCATCGTCTGTTTCTTGGTGTTAATATTTGCGTCTGATTGGGTTACATTTTGTTACAGATTTGCTTTCCTGGCCTTCCATCTCATGGATTCATTTTGAGTGATCATCTGTTGAAGAGTGTCCAAACGCAAGTTTAAATGATAACAAATGTTTGTAATGCTCTCAGGCCCCATAGCTGGGATCTATAGCATCATTTACAATAATTGTAGTAATATATTGACTCAGTTCCTACACTGATTGTTTAACATGAATTATTAAACCAAAATTAAAACACTTTCAGTATAAGAATGATATATTTTATTACACACCTTTAACTTCCAATAGTTCAAAATATACACCGTAAGGAACAAAGCCATTATGCAATGTAACATCAAATGGCAATTCTAAGTATACAGTGGAACAAGGTCATAACATTGTTTAAGACTTGCACTAAATGGGAACTTAGTGGGAAAAAGTTAAATGCAGCTGTATTAACTTAAAAAGCATGGAAGGCCTTATGGGAATTAACACTTCAAAACCACACTGATCTGACTTTCAGTATTGATCTGAAGTTAAGGATAAGCAGGTTCCACTTAACAAAGGAAAGAATGGCAGAATTTTACTACCAAATTAAACTTACAATGCGTGGTCTTCCAAATTTCTGAGAGCATTAATCAACTTAGTTACACAGAGAAGAGGAGACGTATTGATTCCAGATAACACTTCTAAATAATTGTAAAAGGGTTTCATAGAGGGATGGTACTCCAGGTTGAAAACATGATGGGCTTTCAGTGACAGTGATACTGCCTTTAGAACTTCAATCCCACTCTGATCTGGCTGCTTAATACAACCAACCAAAAATGACAATTTGTCAATTTTCAGATACAATTTCCCATCTCTCTTGCTGTTTGTGGACCACAGTATGAATGGGAAAATGGGAGCTGGTTCATCTACGCAGCTTTCAACAGATACATACTGTTCCACATCAGTTCCTGCCTGCAAGAAGAGTAAAGGCAGAATGTAATGGAGGATAATAAAAACACATGGACGTATATGAACAAGAGTATTCTTACTGGAGTTATTTGAAGCAAGGCACTGGTCGGGATAGCTTCTATATATTTTTTATACTTCTTGATGTGCTCCAGATGAATAGCAGATGTAGTTTTACTGTTTACCGTTGCAACCAACATCTTTGGCAAGAGCATGAGGGCTCGCAAGCAATCTGAAATGACAAATGGTGAAGCATACACTAAATACTTTTATGTTGAAGTAGTAATCTACGTCATGCACTTACCATCATTAAACGTTTTCTGGACTTCCGAAGTGAGTTGTCCTTTAAGTCGCTCCGCATGCCTTACAATACTGGAGGCTACTAACTGAAACCTACTGACAAGATCTAAATGCAGCTTTTCCATTCGAGCAAATTCCTCTGATATCTGAAATAAAAATGACAATTTATTCACTGAAAATGGCTTCTTTAACAGCAAACATTTATAAAGCAAACAAAAAAGAAAAGAGTGCATTCTGAAGTATAGTATCTTACCATCTCACCCTCATAACTGGCCAACGGTCTGTACTGTTGTACAATGTCAGTACAAGTAGGTTTTTGAGACCTAATCCACTTCCTTCTTTCAACAAAAGTTGTGTCTAAGGCTTGACTAATCTCATGCTTGTTCCTCGAGTTGGGCACTACATCCCTCAGCCAGGATTTCTGCAACAATTTATCAAAAAAGGATTAGGACACAATAAATAAAGTTATAAGTTCAAAAATTTGATTGAAATAAATTTACCTTTGACTCAATTTCTGGATTATCAAAACTGGCATGAGGCGTAGAGGAAGCAGACGGAATGCAAGAAGACAAGGTTGGTGTGGAACAACTACCTGCTTGATTTGACCTAGCTTGTGTTTGAGAAGTAGAGGGAGTCTGACAGGAGCTTGCACTGGAATGTTTACAAGTATTATTTTTCTTCTTTTCTTTTGGAAGGCTTGCCCGAACTGTCTCAAACTTTACTTGAACTATTCTCAACCATGATTCCTGTTAAAAAAAATAGTTGAATAGTTTCATTGCTACAAATTTTAAAATATATTTTAAATCTGTAAGTTAAAATATGTAAAGCTACTTATTCATTTACCCAAGGGCATGGTCCCGTGTCAGCTAATGCTGGAAAAGCTGCTACAATCCCCTTTGCCATGGAAATTTTTACGTTCGACTCTGGATAGCTATTGGAAAGGTATAAGAAGGAAGAACAGTAAGAAAGAAAGAGTGCATACTTTGAGTGATTTTAACTTACTGCTTCAAAGGACTCTCTCGACTCTGCGTCACAAAATCATATAATATCTTCATGAGAGTAATTTGATGAGAGATAGACAAAAACCCTTTCTCATTTACAAACTCTTCAACTTGGGAACCAGCCTCCGATTTCCGAAGAAGAGGAATTATATCCATAGAAGACTGTTTAAACATTGAATTTACAGTTAATAAGATGAGAGGCAAACTGTAACACTCATAATCAGATTTAGAAATGTTCTAAAAAATAAAGTTGAGAACACACCACTTCTTCTGGGTTTATCTTTTTCTTCAATTTATCTCTTCTATCATTATTTGAAGAAGCTTTCCGTTTTTTAAGGAATGAAGCACTAATGCAGGGTTCCAACTTGGGCTGTTCAAGGTTTGAAATTGGTTGGATAACACCATTCTCATCAATGTAGCCTTCCAGTACTGCACAACCCTTAATCAACAAAATAAACAAAGAAATGAAGCAGAAGGCTAAAAAGGTGAATTTAGTACAAATAAGGAAATAAGCATAATACCAAATCTGCATCCACTGTATATGTAGATGAGCCTGAAGAATTTGCTGGTTCCACTGTATGTATAGATGAGCCTGAAGAATTTGCGCCTGAAGAATTTGTGCCTGAAGAATTTGCGCCTGAAGAATTTGCATCATCCGATTTGGTCATATTGGTAATAATTTTTAGAATTTTCTTCCTCTCCCCAAATGTAATATCATTAAAATCTTTCCTGAGAGTGTCATCATTGAGTTCCAGAAATGCCTCTCCATCAACTTCTTGTTCTGGAACAGATAAAAGCAAACATAAAAAATTACTTCAAACATTCCCGGTGTTCTTGCATGCAGGTACAAAGATAATAAACAAAACACTTAAACAATAAAAACTATACCCCCAAAAATAACACCAAAACATGCCCATCAATTTAACACAGAAGGGAAATAATACATTAAAGTCCACTAACCATCTAGTCAAAACATTGCATGTTTAAGACACAAGTAAGTGTAATCAGTAGAGTAGTCTTGCCAGGCA
Organism: Megalurothrips usitatus; assembly: GCA_026979955.1. Classification (NCBI taxonomy): domain Eukaryota; kingdom Metazoa; phylum Arthropoda; class Insecta; order Thysanoptera; family Thripidae; genus Megalurothrips; species Megalurothrips usitatus. The sequence continues at coordinate 2,301,421 of CM049593.1, forward strand.
CTTAAAGGGGCATGCAAAGGGAGATCTTCTACAGCAATGAGATGGGTAGGAGCATTCTCCGGCATGTCAACATGGTATGCATTAAGTCGTTCTACCAGGCCAACTGTGTGCCAGTGCTGAAGACCAATCCATACTAAACTGGTGCCCTCAGGACAAATAATTGAAGAAATTCTACCAAAGCTAGGCATATTATTGATGTTCTGAGAACCTCTGCCATAAAGAAGAAATTCCCCAACCCTGTACTCGAAGCTCCGAACCTCCACAGCTCTGGCACATCTGATTTCATCATCATCAGTAAATCCTAAAGCTCTCAGCTGAAAGGCAACAGGCAGAGTACCAACTAACACTGTGGTTCTTCCTACATACTTGACCTCCTGTTCAATGTTAGCAGATCTAGTTCCCCAAAACTTGGCCTGCAAAATGTGCTGCTGCTGTAAAGTGGTCTTCTGGGGGTTCTTGAAATTATTGCAGCCCACAATGTGCCTTTTAACTGGGCAGTTCTTGGCTTCTTCTTTAAAGCACCAGTATTGCCTCTGTGGACCTTTCGCTAATGTATTTTCAGCCAGGTGCATGAGGTGGTGAAACTTATTTATCGGATTTATACCAGGGAAAACAATGTACCAGCTGCGTCTGAACACCTCTAACAGCCTACTCAGCATGGGGACAGCATCTCTAGGAATAGCTGGTGCAGAAGCAATTTGCAGAATCTGTAACAGCAGCAGTAACATTTGGTAGAGTGGATGATCGGGGTCGACACCATCTTCTCCAATGTTGTCCAGTATGAAGGGAAGGGCTCTGAAAAGAACAAATGTCTGGCCAGCATTCATCTTCTGCCTGTACACCCTGTTAGCTTGTTGGAGGGAGTCTAAGGTAAAGTTAGGTGTTGGACGATCTTTGATGTTTTGTTTTCCATAATTGAATGCATATACCCTCTGATTAAGTTCAGGAACAGTAAACAAATTCTCAATGCAAATGAATTGCCTCAGGCACAATCTGATTAACATGATTACGAGACCTTCAGCGCAATCATGCATGACATCAAAATTACAATTATTTTCCGCTCTAAAGTAGAGGCTGTCATGAAGGCATGTCCTGTACCTAAGACCACACTCAGTACTGTACGCCTCATTCTGCGCAACCCTCTGCAACTGAGCGTCTGACAACTCTGGTGTTCGCCTAGCTCCAAAGGCAACTTCCCCAAGATGCAGTTCTTGTCTTGATATCATGCACTGCCTGCAGAAATGACGGGCACCACAGCCCAGAAAACCCAACATTTCATGCGCAGCCTTGGAGTCAGCCTTCACAGCAACCAGTGTAGCTCTTAATACAACCAATTGTCCATTAATAAACACTCTCACACCTGCCGGCCCTTCTAACTGACGAAGCTCAGCTACAAAACGATGAAGAACACCATCAAATGTACCCCGGCAATCAAGTGCATTTGCCATAACAACTGGGTGTAGAGAAAACAATGCAGAGTTGATCCAAGATGGCAAATTCAAAATCTTGATAAGAAAATTACCTATCTGGTGAAGGCCACCTTTGGGTCCTAATCCACTGCAAGGGTCAATATCATCATAGTACAAGGCAAGCTGGAATGCATGAGGATACTGCTGGAAAAAAGGGCTCAAGCGATACTGGTCACTATCAGTGAAACAAGTCAGCATGCCGTCTTCAGAGGGTCGCAAATTATTTACATAGTCCATGATGTCAGTTTTTTTTGCTACTGACTTTAAAATTTCAATCAAGGAAACAGACTGATAAGTGCCTGGCACAGGAACTAGGCCATAAGCACCATTATCATCCAATCGCAAGTCTAAATGGTCACCAATGTTGCATGTTACGGGCTGAATGTAAGAGTAGTACTGCTTAATACCAGATATCTGTGCTTCGTCAGATTTTATGCCGATAAATGGGCTTGGTTGATCAAACTTTTGAAGAAGAGCTTGACCTTGAGGGGTCTCATTTAGATTCATTCGAGTCAAAAATTGTTGAACATTGTTTTTTAAAGATAAATTGTTTACTTTCATAACAAGTTCAGCAGCATTAATGGCTCTGCGAACTCCAATTCTGGTCATTGCAGGGACCACTCTCATGTCCACAATTAGGTTAACCGCAGCATGCTTAATGTCCTTGTCCCCATTGGGTAGTGCCTCTAAGGCATCGTACCTGGGATTAATATCATCATCCGAATCTGCATCATCACCCACCTCATCCTGTCCACCTTCATCATTAATTTCATCGACCACCATGACAAAATCATTGTCCACCTGCTCATCTTCCCCCTCCATGATACATGCATAAGCAGCAAAAGCACTAAAACCCTACAAACAGACAATGTTATGGTATGAAAACAAAGCTGAACCAAAGCGCAAACAAAACTGAACCAATGCACAAACAACACCGATCAAAAACCATGACACACACAAAAACATGTACAAAAGGACCACACTTCTTACCAAAGAACAGCGTGATCGTCTCCTGCTTCAGTGTCCCCAATGAGACAAGGTAGGCACTCAGATCATCCCTTGTGCCACTTATAGGAAGGGACCCGGGGGGTTATAGGAGTAAAAAGGTAGAGAAAAAGAGGGAAAGGAGAGGAGAGGGAGAAGAAAGAAAAAGAGAAGGAATAGGGTGCAAAATAGAAGGAATAGGGGTCTCCCTCCGATCGACCGGCGCTCCTGCAGTTACTAATGTTTTTTATCATTTTAAAATGACTAACCATTTTCGTTAGCAGCACTTGCTGACACATAATGACTTTTTCCTAACAGTGTACATGCCAACAATACCGTTATGATGCTAATGCAGGGTGCAGGTGAAGAGTAACGGGAAGATAACTCTACTAAACTAAAAGGGCCGCAGAGGGGGGAGGGGGCGATTTTGCTATTCGAATATTCTACATCGCATGACAGCGACATAAACTAAGAGAGTTGCCACAATAGGGAGTTTGCAGAACTGGCGACACTGGCAGGTGTCCAAAATACGAGTTGCCAAAAAATCACATGGACCTTTTCATTGGGCCGGCACGAGGCGCCTCCTGCGAAATAAGAAAAAAACAAAAAACGGAGCGACGGCGAACCGCACTCGGCAGAACGGTCCAGTTCGAACAGTTGCCCTTGGACACCACGCGTTGACAAACCCCATGGCTTGCAGAAGAACGGCGCATCCCGCGAACCTGACCTAGGATACGGGGGTGGGGGGGGGGGGGGGCGAGCGGCAGGAGACCTGGTCCCGGCGCCTATATAAACTGTATCTCGGTCGGAGAGGAGCATCAGCCGCATCCCAGCCATTCCAGGAGCAGCTAGATCAACCACCTCCAGCAAACATGAAGACCATCGTGAGTACTGGCTGAGCTCTGACCTCTGGACTGAACCGAAAGGGAACAAATGAGGTGTCATCTGATATATAAGCGGAAACATGACAAGTGTTCTCCCCTTCAACAGGTGCTATCCGTGGTGGTGATGTTGGCGGTGGTGGCCGCCGCCAAGGAGCACAGGCTGGAGAAGCGCGGCCTGGGCCACGGCCTCGGCGGAGGCTACTACGGGGGCGCCGCCCTGGGCTACGCCGGTGCTGGCTACGTGGCGGCTGCCGCGCCCCTCCCTGCCCCCCACGTCGTGTCCGAGCGTCACCACACTGACGTCGTAAGGACCATCGCCAGCCCCGTGGCCCAGCCCTACCCCGTCACCGTGGAGAGGAAGATCCCCGTGCCCCAGCCCTACGCCGTGCCCTTCAACGTGGACAGGCCCTACCCCGTTCCCCAGCCCTACGCCGTGCCCGTCAAGGTGGACAAGCCTTACCAGGTGGCCGTCGACCGTCCTTACCCCGTGCAGGTCCCCCAGCCCTACCCCGTGGCCGTGCCTGAGCGCGTCCCTGTCCCTGTCCACACCCCCGTGCCCGTCCCCGTGGTGAGGCGCTACCCCGTCCCCGTGCCCCAGCCCTACCCCGTGCCAGTCGTCGCCCAGGCCCCCGCCCCGGTCGCCTACCACGCCGCCCCCGTGATCGCTGCTCACGCTCTCGCCGCCCCCGCCATCTCCTTCGCCAGTGCCGGCTACGGAGCCGGCTACAGCCATCCCCACTCGCTGTGACCATGAGCAGCCGCAGGCCGCAGTAGTCTAGTCGCCCTTTCCACTTCTGCATTGCATTGGAACCCCACCAGCGCTGCTGAGCACCGCACTGTTAACCAGTTCCTACTTGTTCGTGGCCTTGTACTAATTCATTCGCTGTTTTTTCTTAAAATCAGAGATAATAAAACTATGTTTAAGGAATTGGTTGTTTTTAAGTACCTCTCCGATCACTCACGTTTTCGAACAGCAGAAGTTGGTTTTTTCTTTTCACATCTTCAATTCGACTTTTGATCTTGCTAACTGTCTGGCTATTTGGTTATCTGTCTATTGTCATTTCGTCCACACTGCCGGGAGCCCCTGGGAACAAAAACTGGAACACTGCTGGGCCTTTTGGGCCCCGTATAGATTTTCGATGCACACACAAAAGCTCAAATTGGAGAATTTTAAATTGCAAAATATGATTGATGATGTTTCGTGTCGACCTGCAGTCACTTCTGGGCGAAAATATGGAGACAAGGACGATGGAGCCGAACTCCGGCAAAGTTTGGTTGGGGGTAAAAGTATGACCAATCAGATTATACCTGTCGCTTGGTGCATCCGACATTTAAACCAATACCATCCGACCGGCGTATGATTATAGAATCGTCAAAGTGGCCGCTAGCGATACCAATACAACCGCCCATTGATTTCTCTTGGAAAAGGAAACAGGAAAAACTAATTTACTGAGTTCAAAAACGTTCAGGTTTGAAGATAAACCGAATTTCGCGAAGCAATTTTTGGCACCTTCTGCCCTATTCTTCATTCCTGTGTTTCGCAGCCGCTTCATAGTCTTCCTCTTAAGTACGAAATTAAGGAAAATGTAGTTCATAGAAACAAGAAAATTCTATTGCGGGCATCCGAGGAGTATTTTTCGTCTGGGCCGTAGCGAAGCCCATACACAACTGGCCTAAAAATGTTTGGACGAGCGAAGCATGTTACGCCACGACGCGGTCTGCAGTACCCTTGCCTTATTTAATTCTAAAGCGGCTCTGTACTAATTCGAAAAGTCGAGGTCAAGGCCTCCTCAAACACTTATTCCTAATTCCCGTACGGTTGTGCAATGTCCATCAAGTGCTCACCTCGCGCTTGCTGACAGCACTGATAGTCCCGGGTGGCCACTCGGTAGCGCACTCCTGTGCTGTGGCGACGACCTGTGTGAGCTGCGAAGCACAGACAGCTGTCTGTCAGAGCGTGGGAGCCAATAGGATATTTCAAACAGTGGAGCACGGCTGAAACGGAAGTAAAAACTTACGGAGAAGTACAAAACTGGGAAAGCAAGCAGCATGCATGAGCATGGAAGTTAGAGCGGCTGACGGGTGTGCTTAGACGCCTGCCACACTCACGTGAGTATCTTGGCATACTGAAGACTTTACCCCCTCCCCCCCCACCCTCGGCCCAGTGGGTAGAAACGGTTGGGTTGGGGGCGAGGCTCGACACCGGGCAGATGTCGTTCCGCGCGGCGCGGCCGGCGGTTCGAATAGTTCCACGGTTTACCTGTTTGTTTCGTCTCCTAGTGATATACAGACAAACAAACAATGTTCTCGACGGCATCGGAGGTATCTGCCGAGTCTTCCTACTCCACAGATTGAAGCGCAACCGTTTAATTCGGTCGAAAAGAAAAATTTCAGTGACCCGCAGACGGCGCCGGGATGACATCACGCACTGGGGGACGTTATAACTTTCGAGCGACACAATATATCGCAAATCGCGACGAACCATTAGAAATGTGAGTAAATTTTTCATGGGGTGGACGTACCTACGTTCGTTTAGGTTATTTGTGTACTTGAGTCATTACAAGGACGACGCCCTGCGAGCTTCGCTCTGTTCGCAACGCAGATACGCTCGTATTGTGGCGACCGAATAACGTACCTCGACCATTCCTACAGTATTTTTGTGTAACTAACCCTAGCCTACCCAACGTTATTTTAAAAAAATTATCAATTCTTACTCATGGTCATTAATAGTCTGGTACCGCCCTGATCGAATAACTTTGAAAGTCAGTATCGCGACTCCGCGCAGTAGACTACTGACCGCCCGGCCCAGGGACACGCGTCCTCAATGCGTGGCGCCAAGGTTTTAAAAGGGCTCGCAGCGCGAAGGCTCGCCATTAACGCGCCGAACACGCTGACCACATCATGTGTCAGTGCCACAGTCGCCCACCGTAGTAACTCTCCAACACCGTAGTAGCTCTCCAACACCGCAGTGACTCCCCAACATCGTAGAGTTTCCCCAACGTTGCGGTATCACCTTCAGCTCACACTTCTTTCTGTGACTCCGTTGTGTGCCCAAAGTTTCTAAGTGCGAACGTCTCAAACCTTCTGATTTTAGTCATCTTCCATCGATTGTGAACCACCTAAGCCACAAGACTGAAGAGTCTGTGTCTCCTGCCATCTGTTAAATTACGTGAGTAAATAGAGAAGGTATCCTGTGCAACTAAATATTAATAAAATAGTATTATTGGGAACTCTTGAGTTACTCATTTCACAAATTAGCGTATCTGCAATACAAAGGAAAAGTGTGTGGAATCGAACAGAACCTCCAACCTCCTACCCCCTTATTTCAAAACTCCAACCCCCCACCCTCTCCTAACGCCAAGCCCTTAACCTAACCTTACCCACTCGAGTCACTGATCCGCCCCTCCATGCCTGGTGTACGCCTACCTCGCCAAACCGGAGAATTGTAAAAAAATTTATACCACTTGAGAACGTTAGAACGTAGTTAAGCTGCAGTGCTCCTGAAGTTGAGGTTGAGCCCGGTATGATGCAAGATAGATAGGGTCCAGATTTGAGCTGTCCACGTGTGCACGTTCTCGAGCAATCGCACGGATACACAGACACCACTTTGGGCCTAGTCGGGAACGGGCTTCGCCATCAACGAGCATATTTACGATCGTGCGCTTCGAGCGACGTCCGCAGGGTGTCGTTCTGATTGATTGGCACCGCATGGTCCTACCTGGCGTAGCTTGCCTAGTTGCTTAGAGCGCGCAGTTTGCTCCTACCCTGGAGGAGGGTCGCGTACGGTTCCGGGCTACGTTCTTCGTGACAGTTCGTCCGGTTCGGCTCTGCTCCGAAATATCCTATTGACTATGTGATAGTGAAGCTTGGACCTATGATATAAAAATGTATTGCTTGCGTGTCCGTGCAATTTCTTGAGAATCAGGGGTCGTAGATGGCCAAAAATTTGACCAAATAATCCTTACATTATGCCGGACTCACCCTACGGGGCACCACAGCCTCAGTTGCCCCGACGACCATTTCTATCTAAAACAGACGCCGGTTGACTTGAGTTGACGAACGCTCAGGCGTGAGGTGGAGCAGCGATTCGCAGCGACCGAGGGGTCCACTGCACAATCAATACTATCGAAATATCGCTATTTTATTTCGATACTGATATATCGATATGCATGCAACCCGATTCGCCGATACTTTTAATCGATATATCAAAATAGCAAGCACACGTGTGCATATTCTCGAGCAATCGCACGGACACACAGACACCATTTATCGATATATCGAACAAGACTTGTAGAGAACATTGAAGATACTTGTAGATGTCAACCGAGAAAGATAAAAAGTGAAGCCCGGCGACACGAAAAGAATTTATGTCGCTCGGCCGCGACTGCGAGCAGTGCGCTGTGACACAGCCGAGGAAGCTCAATGCAGGCTCTGGGCCAAGCTTGCCGCCACCACTGTCTGTTTCGAGGTGTTGTGGACCGCTCGGCCTGGCGTGGCGTACACCTACCTTGTTATGGATGGGCACCTTTCAACACTCAGCACTATACTTTCAATCAAATCTGTTTGAAATCAGCATATTTGAGATTCTCGAAGTGTGTTTTTGAATTAGGCTTATGTATTTTTACCAATGCTTGATTCAAGCACGGAGCCAGATGCGTAAGCTTGAATCAAGGAACATACGGCAAGAATCTCATATGCTAAATTGAAAAATATTGTTTCGAGTGTGTGTACATCGAAGTGAAACCTCCGTTGCCCCATTTGGCCGACGTTAAAATGCGATGCTCAATAGGAGCGATTTTTGAAACGCTGCTCTACTTCAACAATCTAGGTCGGTCAAAAAGAGCGACATTATTTTAACGTCGCTCTCAACGGCGACAATTTTAAGCGTTGCTTTCTGCGGGACAGAATGTCGCTCTAGGATTTGTAGTGGGAAAGCGCATCATATTGGAATCACGAGATGTGCTCGGCCGCGCGCATCGCAGCCACAAGGAACGTCCTTGCATTTTGGGATGCAGACTCCTTGCACTGTTGGTGGGCGGTTAACAGGTGCTTCGGAGGCGAGAAGGGGATAGTTCGGCAGCGTCAGCCTCCATGTACACCCTCAATATCTAATGCTCGGACCGTGGCTCAGATGCTTGAGCGAAGTAAAGCATGCAATTTTTCGCCAAGCATATCAGCATAGCATGCGCACGAGCGTTGTGTGCTTCTCACAAGCATTTAAGCGTCCGCCATGAAAACCAAACGCTCTTCTGGGATACAATGGATACACACAACAAGAATAATACACATTAACGCCCAGAATATCCTGCAGGCATGAAAATACGCTTCTGGTAAGAATTCAGAATCATTGAGGGCGTTAATAAAGGAGTAAGATGCTAAACTGAGCAATGGACGATTTACGCCAGGAAAATTGAGTGATTTGTGAATCCCGCATATCTAGTACACGGCAGTCTGGCGGAGCAATTTACGCCACGATAATAGAAATGTGGCGACATTCACATCAAAGACATATATAACGCCATCCCGACTGATTGACTCACTCATGTAAATGTTTGGGTAGAAGGAGGCTAGATACAAACTTTTGAGATAGAATCGACCCCCCTTAAATGACCTCAACACTCCAGAAAAATCGTCAAAACTAACCCTTGGGTGCTGCTGCAGGTGTCAGTGGCCTACATGATGCCTACATCATGCCATGCATGGCCTCAAACTGGAACGACGACGATAACTCGAGAACCAACTGACATAGAGAGATGCGGTTCGCGGCATTCGTCTGGACATCGCAGGGTGGTGAAGAATAACATGACTACGACGCCTACCGGTCTCGAGACCCCGCACCCCGTCCTCGAGCGCCAACTTTCATCTCTTGAACGGAGAGGCCTATCGACATTCGGTTTTCGGCGTTGCCTTCTGCGGAGGCCGGCATTGTAAAACATGACCACTACGCACACCGGTCTCGAAACGTCGCACCCCGTCCTCGAGCGCCAACTTTCATCTTTTGAACGGAGAGGCCTAGCGACATTCGGTTTTCGGCGTTGCCCTTTGCGGAGGCCGGCAATGTAAATCATGGGCACTACGCCTACCGGTCTCAAAACCCCGCACCCCGTCCTCGAGAGCCAGCGTTTAACTTTTGAACGGAGTGGCCTAGCGACATGCGGTTTTCGGCATTGGAAATGGAGCGCCCGCAGGGCGCCAAGAACATGGTGGGCCCGCAGGGCCCACGTGGCGTGAGGGCACCTCGAGCGCAGCGAGAGGTCTCCTCACGCCACACGGGAGGGCCGAAGGCCCTCCAAACGAGCTTTCTCATGCGCGCGCAATAAAAGTCCGAAAAAGCCCTAGCATTCTCACAAAATCGTGTTTTAGTCCGGAATTGCCGCGGGTGCAAATCGTCTATTTGGTTTTCCCATAGCCCGTTGTTTGTACCGTCCCCCACTATATCGTATGCTGATCCTACGGCGCGCTCAGGCGGTACCCGCGCCGGGCGGCTAGGCTGCCCAATGCAGGCACGCACTGTGGACTGCCCAACATACGTAAGACCACTAAGGTATTCCGAAAGAGCTTAACCTAGCTATGACGCGGAAATCATTAGTTGCCCATTTGCGCCGCCCCCCTCTAGGGTTGGACGATTCGATTTCGACGAAAATCGAAAATCGATTTCATGCGACAATTTACGATTTGAATCCGAATCAATTTCACGTTTCGTTTAAATTGAAAAAATCGATTTAGGCAGTCGATTTTCGATTATCTGGATTTGGTGTTTTTGCTGCTTTTTTCGGGGCCTCAGATTGATCCCGATGTGTTAGACGTGTTGCTTCTCAGGCGATGATGCCTGATGAGGAGGATACCGACCGACCGCTATCACGTTTATTCGAATCGTGGAACTGAAATGAAATTTTAAAGTTGCTTTTTCAGTAACCCGGGTGTAGGCCACTTTTCCTACCATTATCTTGTCCTACCAATTTATTTAAAATTAAAATTAATATAATAAAAATTAAAATTAATATAATAAAAATTAAAATTAATATAATAAAAATTAAAATTAATATAATAAAAAATTAAATAATAAAATGAAAAATAATGAAGCTGAAAATGTTGGACTGTCGGGTGGTCGGGGTAGTGTGAAGGGGACTCTGACAGAGTAAGCGCCCGATTCGAATTTCCCGCCGTTGGTCTCACGGCGGCTTGGCAACGTCGCTCGGAGAACCGCCAGGCGGCGCCCGATGGGTTGCCTACCCCTCAGGCGCTATCTACCCCCGCACGCTCCGGGAGACGCAGAGGGTCGGGGCGCAACGCCAGGTAGGGGGTACAGCACACCGCATGTACCCTTTGAGTGCAACCATCCACCCTTACAAAATAATTGTTTAAATAATTGTTCATGAAGCCGTGGCCTAATGCCCGACCGCGGCACCTATGAGGTACCGACGTGCCGCCCCAACACCACGGCCCCGAATGATCGCCACCGTCCACTCCATGGTGGGGTGTGGTCGAGTGCAGCGCTACACACTGCGCATCATTATCTTCCGCTCCCATCATGTGTGCCGGTCACCGCCAGTATGAAATACCGGCAAAACGTGGAGGCGCTCAGTTCATGCGATTGAGGAGTGTGAGGTTGCCACACAGTAAAACAATACGAGCAATTATGAAACTACCAATTTATTCAATTCACATTCTAAGTACAGTGCAACTGGAAACACAGGAACAATCCCGTGATCATTGACAAATATGTTTCATCATAGCTGCTGATGCAGTGTTACTGGAAAGTTTACAAGATGTGTAGGGACATCACAAAAGCAAAGACAAATACAAGGAAGCACTCAGCCTCTACAGAATTTCTTTTAATTGCCGCAATTGCATCACATGTAGATATGATTCAACAGAAAAACACATACCTAAACAGTGTTATACAAAATATCAGAAGAGTAATCGCAAGGTAGCAATACAATAGTACAAGACATACATCACTCATTACACAAGCCACCAATTAGATGGCGACAAAGACAGCCCGGAGCGGAAACAGAATCTCAATATTACAAGTAACTCACTTAAGGTACATGTAGAGGGCACAATGCAAGATTGTCAGAACAAACCCCAAATGTAATCATGTAACGTCCTTCTAGGCATTTCTATTTTCCAACTGGTAATCTATTAACAAGTCCGGTACCTGAATAAGATAGATTCTTTCCCTTATAAGGTACAGTCTGTTTTTAATGTTTAACGTAAAAGCTGCTACAACACTCTGTTCCCCCACATAAAATGGCC